>LPNX010535416.1:291345-378934 GCA_001517045.1 Pseudotsuga menziesii
TAGTGACTTGAGTAAAGTCTTGTATGAAATGTTAGGTAATGTGATAGGGAACCAGCTTAGCTTGAAATTTGTTTAGGATTGCCTCCTTGTGGTATCATTTTTATATCCTCTTTGTGAATCATCTCTGCCATGACTGATTCCCTAAGGCTTTCGGCTATATTTTATAGAGATCAAGCCTTGTGAATGGTGAGGGGCAAAACCATTTGATAGAGAATGGTGAGGGGAAAAACCCTGATGAAAAGAATCAAGAACACTACGAGCAGGCAGGTTACATTTTCTAAGCGCACGAACGGGATGCTCAAGAAAGCTTATGAGCTCTCGGTGCTCTGCGATGCCGAGGTGGGACTTATGATTTTCTCTCCAAGAGGAAAGCTCTACGAGTTCGCCAATCCCAGGTGTGGTTAATGTGTATTTTCCATAACTGTTAGAATGCTATCTTGTATAAATGTTTGCGTTTATTTGTCTTCCCTTTTGGGTTAGTGGTGTATTTTCCCTAGCTGCTACAGAAAGTTCGATTACTCTCTGTATTTTTTCGTAAGTCTTTACTTGCATAAAGAAATAAAAGCATTTTAGACACATGTGTCCCGGAGGAGACAGGGAATCTTCGTTTGGTTCTCTTTTCCAAGTAGATGGAATTGGTGATTTGCAAGTTATTGCTCAATCTGGTCACCTATCTGCTCGTGCTCTTGAATCATTGCAAGCAGGAGTTCTTGGTAGATTAAATGGTTCAGTAGGCTTGGGTTTACCAGGTCTGAATTCCTCTGGAATGCTCCAATTTTCCTCTCTTCCAGGCCTAGGCTGTAATAACAGCATTGGAAGAGCATAATGAATTGCACCTGTTAACAATCCAAACAAGTAGATCATGAACAGCAGGCCCATATGGCAATGCAGCTTGAAAAGGTTTCTATTTGAGATAATATACTTTCTTCCTAGTTAATGTCTAAGTGTTTTCTTGAAGCTGTTTCATATGATTTTCATATAGTTGCACTAATTTATACCATTGATTTTTGACTCCTCCCAACGAAAAACAGGATATTAATGAATATGGCAGACATGTATTGAATCGGAATGCATCTGCTCTAGAAGTTGATGATTCTGAGAAATTAGTCATAGAAAATAGACTTGGATGTGATTTGTATATCCGACAGTACAGAGACAATTTTGAAGATATTAAGCTATTGAAGCCTGACAGTAATGTTCATGTGCACCTTCCACCTCTAAGATTTCCTGACAGATTGAATGATGTCACAGAGACAAAGGCTTCTCGATACTATGTTGTTGTTCATATTTTAGATGCAAGGGTATAAGAGATTCATTCTGTTCTTATCCTTTGTTTTCCTATGGTGACTAATTGTTAATATTTGTTTTTGATGGTATTGTGCAAATCTGGGTTTTCTTCTTGCTTTATTTCACAGGAGTTAATGTTGACTGAATATGTCAATGGCCAAAACTTTTTTTGTGCTCTCCATTTAGTAACCACAACACAAGCATCAGAGGATCAAAAGCCTTTTCCTCAGAGTGCAAGGTCTAGATGTCTTAGGCCATTAATGATAGAAACAAGCAATCATATAGTTGGTGCAGTAAACTGGAATGAAGTGTTTATATTTGAAGTTCCTCATCAGGTACTTTTTGCTACAATAAATTTCTCTACATGCAACTTAATCATGCCAAATAGTATATCAGGGCAGTTTTTTGTACTCTATTTTTTATTAGTTCAGTATTCCTGCCCTGTACATTCTCTTGTCACACTTGTCATTCTCTATTATTTTGTTTTTGGAAGTATATCTCTCTATTTTGCTTCAGATTATGAAATGGTTTTAGTATAGAATAAGGACAGAAAAACAAATTTCCTTAACATTTTGGATTGTATGTGCTTTCTACATAGGGCTTAACAATACCGTGGGGGAAAACTCCATTTATCAGGGATTTTTTTTTTAATTCCAATAATTCTATAGACGGAGCTCTGTTAATTACGGAAGGCAATGTCAACAAGCAGCTCTAGTCAATAAACCTTCGATACAACAACATCATGGACGTTTCATTGGGAGAAAGCTATACCAAAATTTTGTTGTATGGATTCTCATAATAACCCTCTAAAATGATTCATCTGGATTTCTGATTCATTTGTATGTATCTATTTGAAATTTTCTGTCAATACAATATTGCTGCGATTTTTAAGGTTATCTACTTTTACTCCAAAGTTGCAAGCCATCAATTCTTTCATGTAATTATATTGTTTTTTGAAACGCAGACTTGAAGATAACCTGGTTTGTTCCCAAGAATACATATCAAATAGCCGGATTTGCCACCCGGAAGCCATTCAACAAACCTACTTATACAAAACTGATTTAGCGCATTGTAAAAACCAGGTCACATGCCCTGAAGATTTCCTGAAAGTCGATCCTGGGAGCTGTGGTTGTGCAATGCCGTATGTGGGTATCATGGTCTTCAGAGCTCCCATCTTTTCAATTTTTACGGATCCAACCAGATTCCATAAACTAGAAAATTCCCTATGGACTGAATTAAACTTGACAATGGGGTCAGTATATATCTGTTGCATGTCGTTTGATGGTAACGGGTATCTGAATATACAAGTTATGCTTTTCCCACAACCTGGAAAGAAGAATTTTGAGCGATTACAGCTCGTAAATATTATCTACACTTTGAGCAGTCAAGCGTACACACCTCCACCAGAATTCGGGCCCTATTATTTCAGACCAACAGAGTTTTACAACTTTTACAACCTCTTGGACGGTGAGAAACTAAACTTTACTCTGAGTATTGGCTTTCCATCCCCTAGATATTCTTCAATGTTCATATGATTGAACTGGAATAAAGATTTCATGTTTGTTTTATTTCAGACGGATCGAAGAGTCTAAATTCAGGGGTAAAAATTCGAATAGCATCTGGTGCCTCAGTGTTGATCTTTGCCATTATTGCCCTTGGGACTTACGCGCTATGGCAAAGAAAGAATGCAGCGAAAGCGGTTGAATCATCGAACCCATTCGGTATGAAATCCTCTTCTATTTTTTTTTTAAAAACACTTTTATCCGTCGCTTAAGCGACACCTGCTAGGCGATTTTTTATAAAAAAAAAATTCTCCCGTCTCTTAAGCGACGTTTAGGTTTCATAATCCGTCGGTTAAGCGACAGCCTGCAAAGGATTTTTTTAAAATTTAATATGAATTAGATGTCGGATAACCGACAATTTACGTTTAACCGACGGTAAACTGAACTGTCGCTTAACTGACGGATTGGAAAGATGTCGGATAACCGACGAAACTCAACCGACGCTTAAAAAAAATCATAGTGTCGTACATGCGACAGGGAAGTGTCGAAAATCCGACAATACAGCCGTCGGATTTTTGGTCTAAATGTAGTAGTGTCCCATTCAAGTGGAAGATGGGGAGTTTACTCCTACTTATGATCCTTCACTTGATTTGACTGATTTAGGTCATGTAATTTCTGAGATTGGTAATTTTCATGATAGACCTACTTACTCTAGTATTGATCCCCCATTGACGCATCGCCGGTATGGAATGTCGGAAGATGATGAGACTCATTTTGAACCCACGAGCACTAGTTATGGTAGTTATGGTATGTCTGGTTTTCCCACACATCATTTGGCATTTCATGTCGAGTCGAAGTTTGAGCCTAACACTACGCCTGGGGGCACTCTCATTCCTTACCATGTGGAGAGGTTTGGGAGCACAAGTCACATTGCACCTTCCATCCCGGTGGTGGAAGCTACATCACATATTCCTCCTAGGCCTAGGGTTAGTGATCCTATTAGGATACCAGATCCAAGATGAGTGACTATAGGGAACAACACGTACATAATTTCACAGGTCCCTTCGTCCTCTGTCCCTAGTTCTTTGAATGTTCACCCTCCACCTTATTCACGTGGTCCTTCGAGCCGGAATGTTGCTACGATTCATGTCCGTACTGCTGCTTCTCGACCAGTTGTGTCTCATGTTCAAGTACCGCCTGTTGTTTCGGGAGGTCATGTTCATACTTATAGAGGTCATGCTACTACTTCCAGAGCGTATATTCCTACTTATGGAATGTATATTCCTACTTTCGGAGCATGTATTCCTACTTACGGAGTGTCTCATGGGACATCTCATGCGATGACTTATGGACCTTATTATGGGACGTAGTATGGATAGGGTTCTTCACCTTATGGGTACGAGTATCAACAAACCACTTACTCTCCAAGTTACGGCTTTGTAGCCCTGAATAGTCAAGCTACACCACACTATGGTGCTTCCATGCCACCCTATACGGGTCAAACGGGAAGAGGGCACTATGGCCAAGGCCATGGTAGTTATGGTAATCAGACCTATGTGAATCAGAACTATCAAGGAGCAGTCCATCGACCTACTCATCCTAGGCTCTCTTTCCTCACAACGCTAAATCTTCCTGACTTGTCGAGATTGATGAACAATCCTGTAGCTCATGACCCGGCTTGGCCAGCTGTCCCTACTAAGCTTTCCTCGAACATACCCAAATTCGAGGGCAAAATGGGAGAGGATCCGAGCGAACATGTTACTACCTTTCACCTATGGTTCTCTTCAAATTCCTTACACCAAGATTCGATTCGTTTAAGTCTATTTCAACGCACCCTTACAGGGCCTGCCGCGAAATGGTATATAAAGCTACCTAGGGGGGCATTCGCTTTGTTCGATGACCTAGCGATGACTTTTCTTAACCACTTCCAACTACTAGTGCGTTACGACGTTGGTATGAAACTCTTGTCGACATTTTAGCAGAATAAAGCCACACATATCTCAGACCATATCCAAGAGTGGCATAGACGGAAGAGGTTGATTAAAGCATTTATACTGCCAAAATTCCTCCTCGAATGGTTCCTTAAGTCGTTATTGCCTTATATAGCGAAGGATGTTTCTACATACGGAGTGCAAAATGAGGAACAAGCCATTTTTAGGGCGCAGGAACTAGATTTTATTTATGCTCAATCTGTTTGTTATATGAGATCATTCCCAATGCTTTGTGTTCTAGTTTCGACTCCAAAGTTAAACCTGGACCACATGCCAATGGCATTGTTGGTTGTGCGAGTGCTAAACTTGCGGATTCAGTTGCGAAACAAGTCAGTCAATTGTCAATCAACCAATCTGCTTCGGGACAAGCCACGACTTCGTCTCAACCCACCCAAATAGCGAGTGTGCTTTCGGTACAATCGTCGGACCAGAAGGGTAACTAGCAACCCAGAATGAATAAAAAGAAGGGTAAGAATAATCATAAGGGTGGGAATAGAAATGAAAATGCTAATACTAATGACAAGAACTCCCATAATGCTGGTGGGGGCAAGCAATCTAAACGTAAGGTTAAATTTCCTTGCAAGTCGTGTAAGGAAGATCACCTCACTTACTTGTGACCTCGTATCGATGAAGCCTCGAGATTCTTAGCACAGGGCCCAGCTGTGCTGACTAACCCTTTGCCTCACAATCAAAACATGAACTCGAGGACCCATTATTAGTATGGTGGTGATCAATATCCGCCAAAGGGTAGTGGTCATGGTTGCATTAACATGGTGTGCTGCGAAGGTTGTGACCCGTGCGAAGGACTATGGTTCGTCACAACCAAACCTAGGAAAGGAACCTGATCCACTAGGAACTCCTTTGTGTATTGAAAAACCTGTGGATAAACCTGAAGTTGCACCTCACATTCCTAAGGGAGTCCTTAAGCGTTCGAGGAACAATCCTAATGCCCAAGCCGCCCAAAACTATTCTGTTGTTGAGGATTTGGGCCACACTCCTTGTGCGATGTCTGCACTAGAAGTACTTCAGAGTTGTCCTTTGCAAAGGAAGGCTTTGCTCTCTACCCTTGGTGTGAATGATGATAATTCTTCCTCCATGATTAAATTTGAAATGGCAGGACTTCAGCGTCGCTTGCCTTACTATGTGTCTCTTTTGATTCATGTAGAATGTCTCAACATGATCGTCAAGTGCACTGTGATTGATGAAGGCGCTGCTGCTTCTGTGATGTCTTTATCGTGTTGGAAGGGTTTAGGTTCCCCTGAGTTGTCTAAATCTGTGACCATGTTAACTGTGTTTGATGGGAGATCATTTAGGCCGCATGGGATCCTTCCTTCCCTTAAGGTCCATTTGGGAGGGAAGACCGTTGCGATAGAGGTCAAGGTGGTTGATGCACCCCTTGACTACAATCTCTTGCTGGGTAGGAATTGGATGTACAGTATGCAAGTCGTAGCTTCTTCACTATTTCATGTTGTATGCTTTCCATTTAATGGGAAGATAGTTACGATTGATCAAACGTCATTCAAGAATCCGTCAGTTACCGCATCTTCGGGAACTTCGATCCCGATTGTAGAGCACTCTCAGCCGAAAACTAGGATTGTGGGTGTGGGCATGTATCCATCCCTTATGGGAAGCTTTAGTTGTCCTGCACCTGTTCTTATGATAGGGTCTAGTTTCAGTGAGGATTTGACATCTGTGAGATTGATGTCTTTTCGCACGAGTCATATGGAAGATCCTTGGATTCTCATATGGAAGATCCTTGGATTCTTCCCACACCGAATACTTCGAGTGAGCCCATCATGACGGACGTTTCGTTGCCTGCAACTATGGTAGCTTATCAAGCTAATCTTGGATGTGTTGCAGAGCCTAGTCTTTCCTCTTCGCGAACGGAGGAGGAGGACCCATATGTGCTGCCTGCATGGGAAGTACAGTCTTCTCACTCACACTATTGCCTTGATAGTGTTTTTCCTTCATACAAAGCGATCATTGAGGCCATGTCGGGAGTTGATCCACCATGGGAAGAGTTGCATCATAGATCTAAGTTTTCTTCCCGAGCTTGACCACTTGGAGAGTGAGGACGTTAGGGAGGTTCTTGGTGAGAGAATTAGTAGTCCCATGGTTCCATTAAGCTCTCTTGATCCGATGGCTGACGGGAACATGGAAAATATATCTCCAACGATTCCTATCAATATCTCTCGCAATCCTGGCAGGATAGAGAATGTCTGTATTGGGGCAGAATGTTCCCATGCTGAGTTTCAAGAATACACCGAACTGTTTAAAGAATTTCATGATATCTTTGCTTGGTCTTACGATGAAATGCCAGGTATCGACCTTCACATTGTTGAACATGAGATTAAGACTTATCCCAATGCTAATCCTGTTCGACAACGCTTGCATGCAGTGAATCCTAGGAAAGCACCCGCGATTAAGGCAGAGATAAAGAAACTGTTGAAAGCCGGTTTTATCTATCCCGTTCCCTTGACGAAGTGGGTCTCAAACCCCGTTCTGGTTGATAAAATGCAGGGAGCGATCCACATATGTACTGATTTCCGTGATTTGAATCGTGCCTGTCCTAAGGACAATTTCCCCACACCATTTATTGATCAGATTTTGGATGAGTGTCCAGGTAGCGAGGTTTTTTCCTTTATGGACGGATTTTCTAGATACAATCAGATACAAATTAAACCCGAGGACCAACATAATACTGCATTTATTTGTCCTTGGGGAACTTTTGCATATCGAAAAATGCCTTTTGGCCTTAAGAACACCAAAGGTACTTTTCAGCGGGCTATGACCTTAATCTTCCACGATCTCAAATCACTTATTGAAGTATTTTTGGATGACCTTGCTGCTTATTCTCGTATGAGAATGTGTCATTCCTATCATTTGAGATTAATATTCGAAAGGTTCCGCCATTATTTGGTCAGGTTAGATCATCACAAGTGCATCTTTTGTGTGAAGTCTGGTCGCTTATTAGGATTCATTGTTTCTAAAGAGGGTATAAGAGTCGACCCTTTGAAGGTTGAGGCAATACTTCAGTTGTCTCCCCCGAAAAACATTCATCATCTTCAATGTTTGTAAGGCATGACAAACTTCTTACGGAGATTCGTTGTCAATTTTGCCAATTTGACTAGAGGCTTTATGCGTCTTTTGAAGAATCACACCACCTTTTGTTGGGATGAGCGAGCCCAGGAGTCCTTTGATGCACTCAAGCGAGCCCTAGCATTGGCCCCGGTGATTAGTCCCCCAGACTATAGTCGTGATTTTCTACTTTATGTGGCCGCGTCCATGGAGACAATTGGTATGGTTTTGGTTCAAGAGGATGAGGAGATCCAAGAGCATGTCATATACTATCTGAGCCAGAATCTTATTGACACGGAGATCCATTATTCCCATGTTGAGAAGATTGCCTTAGCTACCGTACATGCGGTTCAACGGTTGAGACATTATATTCTCCTTCGCCAGACCTTAGTTGTAGCCCATGTCAATCCGTTTCAATTCATTCTCACTCGAAGGATGATTGGGGGAAAATATAATAAATGGATTGCCATCTTGCAAGAATTCAATCTCGAGTTTGTTTCGGCAAAATCAAAGAAATCGTTAATTTTTGTGGAGCTTATATCGGATTTCCCAAGCGAGGCCGAGGAGTTAGTTTGTGAAGCTACATTTATCAATTGGCACATCCTCTTAATCTCAACTTTAGACCCATGGTATGGGGTTATTATTATATATTTACAAACATTGAAGGTCCCTACTCAGCTCTCATGGGATGAACGACGACGATTACGTCACATATCCAAGAATTACCTCATAGTGGATAACACTTTGTACCGCCGTGGGGTAGATCCCATTTTACGTCGTTGTTTAACTCATGAAGAGGTTGAGGTTGTGCTAAATGATTTCCATGGAGGGGCGTGTGGTGGTCATTTATCTGGGCTTTCTACAGCCCAAAAAATCTTAAGAGCGATTTATTTTTGGCCGTCGATCTTTAAGGATTGTGTAGATGTGGTCAAGAGGTGCCATCCTTGCCAGGTGTTTGCACGTAATATGCGCTCGAAACTTTCCCCGTTACATCCCATCATCACCGCTGGTCCCTTCACTAAGTGGGGGCTTGATTTTATGGATTGCAACCCAGCTTCAGCTGGGGGGCATCATCATATCATAGTGGTTGTTGATTACTTCACGAAATGGGCTGAGGCTATGCCTACAGTTAAATTCGACAGTGAGATAGCTGCACACTTCGTATTCAACCAAATTATTACTCGGTTTGGTATTCCGAAAGAGCTTGTCACTGACCATGCAGGCTCGCACTTTCAGAATTGTATGATGGAAGAGTTGGCATCAAAGTTAGGGTATAAGCAAGAGCATTCCTCCTCTTACTACCCTCAAGCGAATGGATAGGAAGCAGTGAACAAATCACTCAAATCCATTATCCAACGAACCATCGCACAAAGCAAGAATCATTTGGCACATTATGTTATATCCTGCTTTGTGGGCTTATATAACCACTGTTAAGATTGCCATGGGTTTTTCTCCATATCAACTTGTACATGGAGTGGAGTCGGTATTGCCGGTTGAGTGCGAGATTCCTTCTTTGAAGCTAGCCATAGAAATCTTACCAGACACTTCACCATTGGAGGAGCATTTGGTCCACCTAGAGCAACTTTATGAGCAGCGTTGAGATGCCTTGGTGGCTCTAGAACTAAATAAGTGTCGTGTAAAGGTTCAGTACGATAAGTATGTCCGTCCAAGGAGGTTTAGTGAGGGAGACTTGGTCCTTTTGTGGGATCAACCGAAAGAACCCTTGGGGACAGGAAAGTTTAACCCCATGTGGTGTGGTCCTTATGTCGTCAAACATGTGTTAGAGAAGGGCGCTTATGAGTTAGTGGATTATGAGGGAATGACCTTGGCGGAGCCTAGAAATGGGCTCTATCTCAAAAAGCACTATGCATGATTTTCAGCCAAGGCTGGTTATTGTATATTATTGTACAGTTTTGCATAGGTAGGTCTTTTTCTTATGGTGATTGGGTTTGTGATTAGTTTCTGTTTCTTTTGGCATATGTCAATGGAATCTTCCACGTTCATAGGATTCATGGATGGTGCGAGCCGTCACACTCAACACTCAGCCTCTACTGCTTGGGTGATTTATACTCCTATGGGTCAGGTATTGTCTTCAAGAGGCGTATGTTTACGACCATCTTCAACCAATGTTGCTGAATATAGTGCCATTCTTGAGCTTCTATGGGATGCCATTTCACATGGCGTTCTCTCTCTTGAGGTACGAATTGATTCGAGTTAGTAGTGTCACAGCTTAATGGTTTGTACCATGGTAGAGATCCGACATTATTAAGAATATTCTTACGTGTGAGATTATTAGAATGACAATTTGACAATATAACATACATAATCCAAGAATTAATAATCAAGTTGTTGACTCATATGCTAACTACGTGTTAGATTGGCATTTGTTTCATACACAATAATCTCATCACAAACAAAATTTTATACACATGTAAATAAAAAAATCGATCATCATAAAAGTTTTTATAAACATCCAAAATGTGGTAATACATAATGTCATAATACAAAAATGGGGCTCTCGAGCCACCAAAATATAAATACACGGTAGTACAAAATGTATCACTCCCAGGTATCTAATCCTGTGGAGGAGGATGGGTGTTATGTCGTGGAATGTCACTACGACTCTAGCTTGCCATCGAAATAGCCACACCCATGCTCGTGGTACACCCACCACCTGGCGCTGCATGGCCTCAGGCAAGTCCTTGACTTGCGCCATGGGTAATCTATGTGTCAGTCTCACGAAGTTGGTATGAATGCTTTGGAGCATCCGCTCCACATCCACACCCATGATATCGTCTCCTCTTCCCCTCCGTCTATGACGAGGGAAGCCTTCAGGTCGCTGTGGTCCCACATCTGCATGCATATGGTAGATGTCACTATGTATTGTCACCCAAAAACATGTCTTTTGATTCCACATAATCAAAAAACACAAAAAAATTTAATAACTCAAAAATTTTAAAAAGAGGGTCGAGATTCGTTACCAATGTCACCATATGTCAATCCTGGTGATAGCAGCCTGTCCGAGTCTCCCCAGAAATCTATCCCCTCATAGGGGTAGTCATCGATGGCAACTATCTGTCGTCACCATTGAAACAAAATCAGCTGGATAGGGATTGGACACCCTACCTCCACCCAGTCTGCGCATCGCATCTACCCAACGTCGTTGGGCCGGATCTCGAACCCCGTGTAGAGGAACGTCAACTCTAGGGCTCAATCCCAAAACACGCTCAAAGGAAAATGTGCTCAGTATGCTGTTGAAACCAAAGTTTCGCACTCTGCCCATCTTGCACTCATTGAGCTGGTGTTTCATGTTGCCCAGTAGCATAGTGCTCCAATCGTACATAGTGGTTCTTATGCACTCCACTGCATAGAACATCAGAGGCCGCGAGGCCTGTTGGAGTGAAGCTAAGCCTACTATCCTTCCCGGTGTCAGTATGATGGCCTTTAGGCCCACCACTTATATGGAGTTAGTTGGGATCTGACTCCCCACCTTCTCCGTGTCCGGATAGCAGTACACCGCAATGTACTCATCTATAGTCAGGCCACCTCCGGGCCCACGAGAGTGTAGGTTCACCACTTCCCCCCATCAGGGAAGTCTAGTAATGAAGTATATGTCCTCCACTTCTATGGTGAGGGACATCCCGTCTATCTGGAACGACTCTAATTCTAGATCCCAGTAGTCCAATAACAGCTGCAATAGTCTTGGTTTGGCTCTTAAGCCACCAAGACACCAAAATTTGTAAAGCCCACATGCACGTAACGCTTGTTGAGCCATTAGATCATCCCTTACTGCCTCTTCTACATCACCATGTTCACGTTCTCTCCATTCTAGGACCATCCTGCACATAAAGTTTGAGTTTGATTCATTAGAACACTTGAAAATCATTGAGCGCGGACGCATACGCGACTGTTTGCTAAATAGCCACATATGTACGTGACTTTGAGGGTGTTTTCCGCGTATATACAGCCCTATATGCACAAAAACCCTTGATTTCCATGTGGACCATGGCGCACATCTTAGACTGGCCTATAATGCTAAATACACCATGGAATTTGACAAAATTTGCATCAAAATGAAAGAGTAGAGCATGGGTAAGTACCTAATAAAATGGTAGTGGATTCCGCCGGCTGGATCTCCTGGAATTCACTGTTGAAGTTCTGAGCTCAAATGGGTAAAAATTTCAAATGTTTTATAATTTTTTGAATTTTTTACTATTTATAGAAATTTTTCAAATTTTTGAAAATTTTTACCCCCTTTCCTATAGTTTGGACCGTTTCTAATCCTTTTGGACCGTTTTTGGACTAATTTATGATGTAGGAGACCTTTTTGAGCATCGTTTTAGCCGTTGGATTGACCCATTCGTGCCGATTTCAGGTATCATGTCTAAACTGGCATATAGGTTAGGTTTCATCACCATTTGCATTTTGCATGACCTTATGACCATTTCATTATAGCCTTAGGTACGAACCCACTCTATTATGTCACGAAACCTTCTTACTGTTTTAGATGTGGCATGATATGAGTGGTAGAGCTTGATCTTACATGGGTACCCTAGTTAGCGCCTTATTTGCATTTGGTGCCCATGCCGACATTTTGTCTCCTAGGGTGTGGGAGTCCATTTTATAGTATTGCCATGACATTTCGTAAGAGCCTCATACTCCTCTTGATCTTTTGCTGGCCTATTTCCCTCAGGACTCCCTTATGTCAAGTTGTAATTGCATTATCATGAGCTTTGCCTGCTTTATTGAGCCTTACGTCAGCTTCCCTAACATTGAGTTTCAGCCATATAGCCCGAGCTTGTCTCATGTCTAGCCATGCAGAGACATTTTATATATCCTTTGCAGCTTGATTCCCTATTTTTATCAGGAGGGGACTTTCCCCCGAGTGTCGCTATCCTACACATGTATCCTTGCATTGAGCATAGGTATGTTCCACTTCTTGGAACTAGTTTGTTTTCCCATATGACACTCGTCTCCTCCTAGTCTGTAACTATAAAGTAGTTTTATTCTTTTTCAAGCTTTTTAAATATTTGAAAAAGTCCAAAAAAATCAAAAAACCAAAAAACCAGATAAGGAAAGATGTTATCTTTTGGCAGTTGTCGAGTCACGTTGCCTTCGAACAGAGCATTGTATATCACATCTGTTGGTTGGGTTTATAGTTTGACTTTAGGATCTGTACTCGTTTTATCTGAGTTTATCTACATGGACTGGTTAAGATTTCAGTCCCCATGGAGCCTCTGTCGATGCCTCCTGTGTCGCAGAGATGTCCCAGTATTGTATATCAAGTCTATGCTGCCTTTATTCAGTCACCATTCGTCATTATGCTCTTGTTCGAAGGAATTTGAAACCTGAGTCGGCCATTCCTCAGTTATCTTGACTTTGCATGTCGGCCATTCCCGATACAGTTACTGGTTCGTGCACCTTATGATCAAGTCCTTCCACATTATACAACTTTGTTGAGTACCTCATGTTGGATGATGGGGGATGCCTTAATGCCCTCCTTCCAGCGGATTTCATCCCATCGACTTCAGATCATTTATTTTGGATTGGAATCTAGAGTCATTTTTGAGTGCCTTGATACTTGCAGTCATCAGTGGCAAGTTCTCTCGCCATCGACAGTTTTTGGGAATACATCAATATCCCTTGATCGATGGATCCTCTCAAGTGTTTGACCTCAACACATATATTCACACTTGTTATTTTTCACTCTAGTACCTTGATTCCCATTATCATTATCGGTGGGTGATCTCGCGTCTGTTAACGGTATACATCAATGACCTGTAATCAGATGATGGACTACTATGTTCAACCTCGACACCTCTATTCACATAGTAGGACTTGTACTCGTAGCGGTTTGTGTAGAAGACCTTCCAAATTGGTGGCATCTCTTATATGCTACCTCCTTGATCGTGCCATTGTTCATGAGATTTCAGCTCTTGTGACTTGATTCCATTATATGTCAGACATTTCCAACTATTATGGAGATCTTGATCCATTGTATATATTCGGCCATTATGGAGATCATGATCCTTTGTATATATTCATCAAGGAGATTCTGATCTATGTATATTGTACATGGCGATGATCACTTATGTGACATTTTGTATCATGCCTATTCATGGCTATTGTACTCTTATGTATCCAGGACTGCTATATGTATTTGTAGTTATGTGCAGAGTTGTATCATTGTACTATGCCGATTAGGTGGCTGATCTTCCATTTGGAATTCTTCATCACTCCATTTCTGGGATGGACTTATACTTTATTTCGGCCATTATATGACCCCTCTGACCTCACACAGTAGGGGGCATCTGTTATAGCTAATTTTACCACACGAGGTGAATCACACTTGTATGGTCTTTCCTTGTCCCTCTGCAGACTCCTTAGACCCCTTGGACCATTTTTTGTCCTTTTATGTTTCCTAGAACATCCCTATAAACATGAGAAAATTTCTATATACAACTTTTAAACCCCCTATCGCGTATATACGTGGGTTTGACCCCTAAAACCGCGTACATCGGGATGTGTACAAAATCCAAATCCTTTTGGAGTTTTCCTTGACATGGATCCGACTCACTTGTCTCATGGACTTCCATATGCCTTGAGATCGCTCGGATTTTACCTTTCATTACCCCTTTGAAAAGCTATATACGGAACTCTTTGGATACATTGAAGGCATAAGAGAATTGAGAGCAAAGAAACTATAGTCCATTGTTGCTAGAACTTGTGCTTGAGTCTGCATCCCTTTGTCCCTTGGAGCACTTTGGTGTTCTTCCCAAGCTTGCCTTTTGCTTGTGAGCTTGCTATCGAGAGATGGAGGATTGAGGTGGTGGAGGCCCAAGTGGGGGATTGAGTTTCTCTGATTCGCAGACGTGCCGACAGAGGTTGTATCCATTGTAATCTCCGATTTTATATTAATAGAAATATCTTTTCCTGTTCAATTATGTATGTTTGAATGAATATTTTATCCATGGATGATTTCAAATGCTTATACATTGTTGATTATATATGCTAGAGTAGATCTAACACCCATATATAGTATGCGTGTCTTGTTTACTTGTTGTTGAGGAAGTGATTCATCAATTCAAGCTGAAGTTGGAAAGCTCAACGGGGATCTACTTCAATCGTCCGGAATAAGGTATGAGGTCTGATCCTTTAGTGTTATATATTTGATTTCTCTTGCATATTGGAAAGGATAGATTTCTAGAGTCAAGCTGTCTGTTGTGGTACCCCAAGCCATAGGAATTTCTCTACATAACAAGGTGCATGCATCCAAGTTATCTAATGCAAATGCATGTTTACAAAGTGACTTGAAACTTCACAGAAGGCCCAACAGCCGCAGTGTTGAAACCTTCAGCTCCGATACCATTTGTAATGTCCCCGGCCCTTATGACAAGGAAAAATGTTCCAAAAGTTGGCTTAAGAACAACGGAATAAGGTTATGACAACTAGCCATTAAATTATTAATTCAAGTTCTAACATTAATCAACATTACTAAGGTTAGAGTTAATTAAATAATTCACTGCCCTTAGTTAAATAAAATCAACACTTAATAAACTCTATCAACATTAAATTTAAGTTCATAATTGCATTCAATGCATGAATAATGAATCTATTATCATAGTGTGATTAAGATCCTACATTAAATTCTTATAGTTCGTAAAGATTATTGAAAACATAGTTTATAATTGCCAAGTATTGTGTCGTTAATTATTTGCAGGTTTAATTAGTTTGTGGTGTTGTTCAGTGTGTGGTTTTAGTGAATACAAACACTAAGTAAAATACACCTCAAGAAACATATGTAGGTTGTAACCTACAACCACACCACAACCAAAGTAGAACAAATGGCACCGCCTGCAATGACAACCCACAAAATCACCTCCCAATGGTTGTCCCCTACAACCATTTTTCACTAATATATTTTAGATTGCATGGATGCCTCCCTCCTTCCATAAATAATTATTACATTCATATTATATTATAGAGACTGGGATCTACAAATAGGAGCATATCAAAGCATATAAGATTTCCAATCTAAAAACTGGTGTGCTCAACCTGGCACCGGACAACTGTTGGACCAAAACAGACATATCTTGGTCATTCGAAAAGCTTTTTCAACAAAACGAAAGGAGATACTTACTGGAAACGTTGTTCCAGACACAATGGAACAGTTCCCAAAGCACAAAAAATGAAAATATATTGGTGAACCAAAACATATGTTTGCGTCATAGTTACAGTTTTTGAAGAAGAGAAAGAATATCAGAACGAATATCATCTCGGATTCAAATCCTACAGAGTCCATTCTTCTTGTAACCAGATTATGACATACAATAATCAACCATATAGATAATTAAATTCAGCCACCTTTTCACATAATCATCATAACAATATGTTAAAACATAAATAAAATCATATGAGAAATACTTATCTCAAGATATGGGTAATTGGTTGCAGCAGGACCACTTTCCTCTCAACCGTATACATTGCCAAGAATTCCTCGCTTGAACAGGTCACCCTCGAGATGCGAACATAGATCCACATGTAGAGGAACACTTAATCTAGCAACTCTCAAAAATACCTCTTTCGAGAACCATAATGTTCCCCACTACTACTTTCATGTATGTCTCCATTGCCTGTACGATATGACCTAGCTCGTCATTCCCATTTCCTGGCTTCTTGTGTGATAAATTAAACTAGTAGAGTGATAGAATGGAAGCGAAGGGAAAAAAACTAGACTAACTCTAAGTCTCAATACACTCCCAATCCTACCAACATTCCCAACATGGATAGATAGCACAAGTCACATTGTCCAAATCTCAATATTAACTTCAACAAGGAGAGGGAATAATAATTTAAAGCACAAGGAGGCCAACTCTAACCCAAACTGACCAACTCAAATTAGAGAGAGGTAAGGTTTAAGATTCATCATGGAGACTTAAATTGAATTAGTGGAGTGGTGGCTTAGTGAAAATATTCCATTTCCCAAATTAGCACCATGAGAAGGAATTACTAAAAACTAAGGAGTGGAGCCATGAAGAGCACAATGAGGCACACTAATGCATAAGGAGGTTACAAAACATCAAGGAGGGAGAAATAGGTGAGATATGATGTACAATAGGGTCATAAATATCATGGAAGAAAAAAATAGGATCATTAATGCATAGTGTAAGAGTGGAAGCTAGAAAACAGATTGCAGCCCCTAAAACCAAGGAAAAGGGCTCATAAATGACCAACAACACATAAATGTGAGGGAATATCCTCCCAAGGAGAGGGGCCCACTAAGATGTGAAAAAGATGCAATACTAACTCCATAGTCCACAAGTATTGAGAATAGGGTCCATTGTACAAGGTTTGAGTGACCAACATTATTAATGTCACTAAGGTGCATATATGAAATGGTCTACACAAACTTAAGCGAACAACAAGTTATAAGGTGTTAGGGATGTCCCCATTCCTCCTCACTTTGTGGAATCCATGATCCTCCATATGCTTTTAGTTTCCTTTGCTAAGCCAATTGTTTATTTAATCAATAGTAATGACATTCAAATATAGCAAAGATGATAGTAATAACATTAACATTAATAATAGTGCCAAAGTCCAAAGTCACGTTATCAAACAATAATCATAAGTGCTTAATCACATTAATCATGTAAAGGATCATAATTCCACAATCATATAAAATATCAAAAGTCCATAATGCAAAAGAACATAAGTCACATGAAGGATCATAATTATGGGGCTTAAACATTGGAGTGTTACAGGGTATTACACCAAATGAATGTCGAGTGCACCCTTTCAGCCCCCCTTCACGCCAAAAAATGTTGATTAGGGCCTCAAAATGACCCCAGAAGTTTGGGACCTGAAAACCCGTAGAAAATTACCCAAATGGAAAATTGTTTTGAGCTAGTGGAATAGATGGGTGGCCACCTACACCCATATGGATCACCCCCCCCCTAGGAATAAATGGTCTCCATTGTGTTGAGTGCCCCTATCAAATGGGGAAACCTTCTGTTGAACTTGACTCCTGGTAAGCCACTTGCCTTGGTGGATGAGTTTCCCTCTTTTCGCAACTTGATATAGTTATATCTTCTGTTGGAGGGTTCCCTTAACCTGTGTGTCCATGATCTGATCAATGGTTGCTTGTTCCATGTAGTCGATATTAATCTTTGTAGGTGTCAATTGTTCTTCCATCTTCGAGGTGTCCATTAGTGGTGCAAAATATGATCGAAGGAGCTCCACATTGAATACTGGGTGTAGGAAAAGGAATGGAGGAATTATTAATTCGAAGGTATTATCACTAACTACCTTGGTGATGGTGTATGGCCCATATCAAAGTGGATGAATCTTGTGATGGGCTCCTATGAGCCTCTCTTTCTGCAAATGCGACGAAACCTTATCCCCCACTTGGAACTTGTGTGGAACCTGATGTTGGTCATGTCGCTACTTGTACTTAGTATTGGCCTTTTCCAAAATTTCATGCACCTGTTGGTGGATGTGTTGGATTCATTCAACAAATCTGGTTTCCTTATCAGCCTCAACCTGAGCATGGGAATATTCCTCCTGAGTTTATGCAAGGGGTAGAGCTACATCAATTTCGGCTATTGGTTGGAAACCCAAGCACACCTGGAAAGGGTTGTGACCAGTAAAGATATGAAGGGTTATGTTATACCTACATTGAACATAAGGAAGGCTCTCATCCCATGTGTGGGAATGTTTAGAATTGTACATTCTTCAAATATGCACAATCATCGGGTTGACTACCTCTGTTTGTCCATCAGTTTGGGGGTGGAAGGCAGTCGATTTGGTGAGCTTGGTATCCATCAATGACCATATACTAGACCAAAAAATATTGAGGAACCTGTAGTCCTGATCTGAAATGATAGTCTGTGGCAGCCCAAAATTAACCCAAACATGCTTGAAGAAGAGCTTAGCAATGCCTTCAGTAGAGATTCTCTTCTTGAAATCTATCAAAATGTCCATATTAGAGAATCAATCCACGACCACAAACACACACTCATTACCATGCTTAATTGAAGGTAGTCTTAACATGTAATCCATGGAGAGGATTCACATGGACCATTCGGAGTGGGCAGGGGTGTGTACAATCCCTTTTTTTTTACGGCTAGTTTCACAATGGCATAGGAAGTGCAGGATCTAATATATTGATCGACACCTTGTCAAATTTTGTGCCAATAAAAATAATTCTACAAGACCACCACTATCTTCTCAGTTCCAAAGTGCCTTGCCACCCGACTGTAATGCGCTTCCCAAATAATATCCGCACACTCACTTGAAGGAACACAGAGATGTCTCAGGTGGCATAACAATCATTCCTTGGGTTTGCATGAACTGCAAGGGCTTGTGATCAATGTGGATGACTGTTTCTTTTCCAAGGATGTAATGCTTCTACTGGTGGCTGGCTTGGACAATGGAGTACATTTCCTTATCATAGGTGGGGTACTTGCGGACTGTATCTGAAAGTGTCTCACTGTGATATGCCAATGGATGGCCATGCTGAGTGAGGATTGCACTAACAATGTAGTCTGAAGCATATATCTCGATCTAAAAGGGTTGTTATAGATATGGTAAGGTATGCACAAGCACCGAACATAAGCACCACTTTAGCTCCTAAATGCGTGTTTTTATGGCTTGGACTAGATTAACTTGGCCTTAGATCCACCTTTGGTCATCTGGCTAATGGAAGAAGAAATATTAGAGAAGCCCAATACAATCTGTGATAGAAGTTTGCAAGGCCTAGGAAGCTGCGAATCTCTGTGAGAGTCATTGGGGTCGGTCAATTGTGAATGAATGGATATTGGCCAGATCTACATGAACACCATGTCCATCCACGATGTGGCCCAGATATTGAACTCTTTCCATGCCAAATGAGAACTTCTCTAAATTGGCATATAACTTGTGTTGTCACAAGGTGTCGAGGACCTGGTGGATATGTTGCAAATGTTCTACCCAGGTTCTACTATAGATGAGGATATCATCAAGATATATGACCACAAAAAATTAGTGAATCGTCGTAGAATTTTATCCATCATCCTCATGAAGGTTTTTGTAGCATTAGTCAAGCCGAAAGGCATGACCACCCACTCAGAAATGACTTCTCGATATTTGAAGGTAGCCTTCTAGACATCGGTTTGCTCAATTGGCACTTGATGATAACCAGACTTTAGGTCAATCTTGCTAAAATACTTATCCCCCTTGAGTTGGTCGAGGAGGTCATCGATCCGGGGAATGGGATACCGATTCCAAACTGTGACCTTGTTTAGAGCTCGGTAGTCAATATAGAGTCACCATGTCCCATCTTTATTTTGTACCAACATAATTGGGCTCCCACAAGGTGAGGAACTAGGTCAAATGTGCCCCTTTTACATTAACTGTTGAATCTGGTGTTTGCTTTCTTCATTCTCCATGAGGGAACACCTGTATACTGGGCCATTAGGTAAAGGAGTAATAGGGATCAAATCAATGGAATGCTTGACCTGACAATGTACTAGAACCCCGACAGGTGTGGCCAATATGTCTTTTTATGCTTCCACGATCTTGTCCACCTAATTAATTTGCATAGAGGGGTTCTATGTGGATGTGGTGGGTGTTGTTGTGATCTTTTGTTCACCCTCAGAATAAACCATGAAGAGTATGAATTTCCCTATCTGGGAGATTACCTTCATGCACTGCTTGTGGTGAGACACTGCAGTAGCAGGAAGGTCTCTGGTATTCTGTAGTGTGTCTTTCCCAAAGTAATAATGGCACTATGAGGTCTAGACTCATACCTAGCATGAGTTTTCCACATATAAGGTTGTCCTAAAATAACATCACAAACTTCAAGTGGGAAAACATCACACATTACCTTATCTTTGAAGGGATTTATGCCATAGGTGAGACGACACTATTAACTTACACGGATGTCTCGTCCCTGTCTCAGCCAACCAATGTTGTAGGGTTCGGGATGTGGAACTGTCAGAAGCTTCAATATTTTGATGAACTTGACTAAGATGAGGTTCTTTTTACTACCACTATCAACAATGAAAAGTAGAGGAGTCCCCTGCACCCATAGTTGTGAATGGAAGCGACACCCCCTTCAAAGGCTCCTCTGACTCTTCTAGTTGGATCTTTGCGATTGTGATGGTGGCACTAGGTTCCACATCAATGATCTGCTTTCCCCTTTATTTCTCTACATCAGTTTTTGAGTCAAATTTTGGATCTGGGGATTTTGTCTCGGCCAACAATGATTTTTTTAGCGACATTCGTTAGTGTATTTCGAGGGGATTTTGTGGAACTCACACCACTTTCTGGTGTCCTTCTTCGATTTCCCATTACCCTTCTTTTCCTACGAATTGGAATGGTTTTCATGACTTTGTTCATCCTTGCTCTATCCTTTGGGTTGTGAATTAGCACCACTTTTTGCTAGCTTCTCCTGCTCGTTTGCAGACCCAAAATCCCGCTTATTCTTTTTTGTAAACTTTTGCTAGATCTTGACATCTTTTTCTTGATCTTGACAGCATATCGGTAAGCTGCTCCTAGCGAGGATATGTCCAGGAAATCCATCTCTGACTAAATATACCTATGCAATACACTGTGGTACTTTAGAACCAAGTGTTGTTCAGAGTCTCTAATACCCGACTTTGAGCACAACGTATGGAATATATTGGCATAGTCCAACACCATTTGGTCTCTTTCCTAGCCCAATGTCATCCATCAGGTGTATTGGTCATCATAGTTTCCTACAGGGAAGAATTTCTGTTTGACGACATCAATAAAATATGCCCAAGTGGGTTTTGTATTGAATATTTTAGATTCATCCATCGCATGCCTCTCACAGTACCCGTCCCACCCATCTTTGATATGGAGGAGGGACTTAAGGAGCGCGAAGGTGATCTTTTCACTGTCGAAAAAAATTTGAACATAGAAGTAATCCTCTAATAGACTCAACCATTTTTCCAAAGCATTTGCATTTATCTTTCATTCAAATAAAGGGATGTCAAATTTAACGTGTACCTTGAAGGGATTCGCACCCCCGAAACGACTACTCCTTGAAGGTGCATCTGTCGTCCCTGACATTCTTTGAAGGATCTGGGAGAAGTTATCCATCATCTCGTTCCTCTATCGCACGAGGGATTCCTCAAGCAATAGTTTAATAGAATCTTTTGATCCGCCACCTCTCTTTTTTTCTCCTGCCATGTGAGGCTACTTGGGACGATGAGAGGTATTTTCCCCAAGCTCAACTAGTTTGAGACCCAACTCTTGATATTCATATCTCATCGAGGACATGCACTGAGAAACCACAAGAGAAGAAGGATCTTATACCACTGATCTAGATTTATCTTAGAAAGAAATAAAATAGCATATATATATTCACATACACGTATATATGACAATAAACACAGTGATATAGTAAACCCAGATTCTATTAAATGAATGAAACATAACAAACTGTAAAACAAAAGCAGCTAGAATAGTGGTAGTTGTATCTCTGAGAAGAGATATGGCAGCTACAATCACTTGTGACAAGTTGAATACAAAAGGAGGATGAAGGGCATTTTATCAAAAATCCTTGGAGCGACAGAAACCCTAAACCTAACCCTAGGAGATTAATCGTCATAAAGTTTGCAGCCCCAAGGTGGTTAGTTGAACAGTCAACTTCTTGGGGTCATAACTTTTGCATACAATCTATGTTTTGGGCGTTTGATGGCCTGTTGGAAAGGTCTATCAGAGATTTAACAAAATTGAATGACGCTAAATGCTTGTTCATTAATATCATTTCCCCCCATGAATCACCAAAAAATGTCGTTAAGGGACTCAAAAAAAACCCGAAAGTTTGGGACCTGAAAAATTGTAGAAAATACAAAAACTTGCCAAAATGGAAAACTGTTTTGAGCCAGTGGAATAAGTGGGTGGCCACCTATACCCATATATATCAATGTCTTCTAAGGAGAGAACTTATAAGCAAAGCTTTATTAAAGTGTCCTATAAAGTTATTTTCTTCTTCTTAAAGGAGTATGTCAAAAAAAAATTCTCATGTTTAAAATTAAAGTACCGAGTGTTTGTACCCAAGGTGAACCAAGAATTATATCAATGTCTCCATACAACATGGATGTGACATTGAATTTGAATATAAAGGTATAATCAACAACTCTCAATAATAAATAATTTATTTTGTATTTTTTTTTGTAAATTGTAGCATTTCTTTTATGTGTATTTGATGAATGAATAATTGATTAGCCACATCAATTTCTTTTCAAATATTCTATTTTTTTTAATAACATCGTCTTTCCTCCTAGTAACTTCTATTCTCTTCGATTTTTAATAACATCAACATCGTCTTTCCTCTCGATGACTTCTATTCTCTTTGATTATTAACAAGTGTTGCATGGCAACGTATTCCATGTCAATCAAGTTGGTTAGACTATTTGCAAACTAATAACCCATTGATTGTCGTATATTAATTAAGGCATTACTATTAATACCACGATTGATGCTGCTAAGTATGTCATATGACTAGTTTCAAAGTATAGATATTTATTTCTAGGCAATGTAATTCAAGTACAGGAAGCCATGCATTCAAGTTTTCGAAGGAAAGAGAAGGGCATGCTAATTAAACTTGATATGGCAAACACATTTGACAGGGTAAATCTCTCCTTTCTTTACTCAGTGCTTTGTTCTTTTGGCTTTAGTCCTACCTTTATAAAGTTGGTTAAAGCATGCATTGATAAACCTTGGATAGCGCCATTGGTAAATGGAAGACCAACAATTTTTTTTCAAGCTACCAGGGGACTCCGTCAAGGCTACCCTCTTTCTCCATTTCTGTATATAATAATGGATGATACTTTAAGTAGAAACCTAACAGTTGGGAAACATGATGGGACCATTCCGGGAATTTCTTCTTCAGCTGGAGTGGAGCCTATTAATCATGCACTCTTTGCGGATGATACTCTACTATTGGGTGGGGCCTCTTTAAATATTGCAAGAGTTTTTTCAGGAATTATGAACCAATTTTGTATCATTTCAGGAGAACTTATCAATATTCGAAAGAGTGCAGTGTAATGTTGGAATGTAGATCAAGCAACAGTGGCAAATATTTCTCAGGTTTTGGGTTTTGAAGGTTATGTTGCTTGGGACAAGGTTATATATTTGGGGCTCCCATTAACCCCGGGGAAAAATTATCCTTCTCTTTGGTTGGCTATTATTGGGAAGATAAAAGCCAAGATTGCCTCGTCGGGAGGTCACTGGCTGACGAAGGCAAGAAAACTCATTTTGATAAAATCAATTCTCTCAGCCCTTCCTATATATCAGTCGTCTTTTCTCCTGGCTACGAAAAAGATCTTGGATCAAATTTCAAAGTTGCTCAGAGATTTTTTATGGAGAGGTGGAAAAAAAACGAGAACCATATGCATCTGGTAAAGTGGGAAACTGTAAAAAGATCAGTAAATGAAGATGGACTGCAAATCAGAGATCCCGGACTATTGAATTTAGCAAAGGGAGGAAAATTACTCTGGCAACTATTCTCCAACAAAAAGCATCCTATGAGTCAAATCTTCTAGAAAAAATATTTACATGGAGGAAATCTAAGAAATTTTCAAAGGATAAACACTACAAAAGGATCCATCACTTGGAATCTATGTAGAAGAGCCATTGATTTTTTCTCACAACATTTATATAAAATACCAGGAAATGGTAGGCAAACGTTTTTATGGGAAGATAAGATTTTAGGGAATGATCCTTTGAATTTAGATAATTCCTTATCTGATATCAAGAGATGGCTAGCAACTAAAGGCATCCATCGACTCTCTGACATAGCAACTTGGGACTGTGAAGGAAACTGGAAATCGTGGTCAATTCCAGAACTACCTGAACGTGAACAGAATTTGCAAACGCAGAAGAATTTGTTGATTCAGAAATTAACTGGCAGCGCTCCAATACACAGCTCGAGTAGGGACGAGTGGGGATGGGGTAACTCAGGTGAATACTCTGCTGCTGAAGGATATAAACAATTCCAAAAATTGCAGACCACATTGTTACCTACTATTTTCTCTATTGACGCATCCACTTGGAAACTGGTATGGAATTCGCCCAATGTCCCAATAGTGAAATTTTTCACTTGGACGGTAATGCATGGAAAAATATTAACTGGTGAAAACTTGTTAAAACGTGGCTTCTTGGGTCCATTTAGATGATGTTTCTGCCTTCAAAATGCAAAGTCTTCAGCTCATATCTTTGTTGGCTGTAATTTTTCTCAGGAAGTGTGGGCAAATTTTATGCGTGGGTTGCCTTCTTATGCTCCTATTCATTTTGAACCTGTCATTCTTTTTAAAAACTGACAATCTAGATATCCAGGCTCTTCTATTAGTCCGGCATGGAGGAAAATATGGCAAGCCATCCCCAAATTTGTATGGTGGAAAATTTGGCTGGAAAGGAATGACTTGATTTTTAACAGTAAAAAATCGAATCTCGCAATGGTAGCTTTAAAAGCAAAGGCCTTTCTTTTGGAAGTAGTGGGAAACCCTCAACTTGAAGATATTAAATTAGAAGCAGAGTATAATTGGTTAGGGGTGAGACAAGAGAATAATTCTCAATTGGGAGCAAGTAAGCCAGTTATTAAACCACACTGGAAAATCAGACTGACAGAGAAGGAATTTTCAGAATGGTGGCATTTGAAAAACAAAGCAACAATCTTCTTTGATGGAGCGTCAAAAGGAAATCGGGGAAAGCTGGAGCAGGGGGCTTGATATATTATCCTGGTGGAATACTCGCAACAAGTTTCAGCTGGGGAGTAGGACATCTCTCAAATAACCAAGCAGAACTATATGCTCTTCTCAAGGCTTGTCAACTTGCAAAGGCAGCAGGTCACATCAACATTCAAATTTTTGGAGATTCTGAAATCATCATAAAGGATTTAAATTTCGAGTCAAAGCTCAACAGTCCTAGGTTGAATGTAAACATGCAAAGGCTGCACTTCATTCTCATTAACTATGCTTTAGTTACTTCTTATCACATTCTTCGTGACTTAAATAAGCTGGCAGACTTCAAAGCCAATCAGGGATGCCTTCTTTCAGCAGGAATGCTAAGTTTGAACGATGGCCCTAGTATAATGAATCCTATTCCTTGATAAGGAAAATATTTTTTTGAAGTTATGTAGATGAATTTTTGGAATGTTTGTAAATGGTCGAAGGCCCTTTCAATTCTATATCAATAAAAATGAAAAAAAAAATCAATCATTTTGGTTAAAAAAAAGTATAGATATTTATATAATTATTCTGAACTACCAAACAATATGGCTGGTTGTGTGAAATAACAAACAACAATACCAAACAATATGACTTGTTGTGTGAAATAACGAACAATAAAATTTGAAAAGCACACAAAAATCAAAGTAATAAAAGTAATTGAGCACAAAATTGCCAAATGTAAAATTCTTTCTTAAGAAAGTATACATGTATACATTTACAAGTATACACAACCCATTAAGCATTAACCTGGATGGAAAAACAAAGTGTTAATCCTATCCTAAAAATTCAAATCAAAGTTCAAATTAGAAAGCATTAACTTTTCATTAGTAAAAATAAGTATACACAACCCATTAAGCATTACCCTGGATGGACAAGCAAAGTGTTACCCCTATCTTAAAAAAATTCAAATCAAAGTTCAAATTAGAGAGCATTAACTTTTCATTAGTAAAAATAAATTCAAAGTGAAATGTGTGTCATGCACCTTGAGTCTTAACAATGATAAAGACTTGTTATATAAGATGATAGTTAATAGAGTCTTAACAATGATAAAGACTTGTTGTTATATAAGATGATAATTAATATAGAAAGAAGCGTGAATAGAATATTTTGTTCCCTGCACAGAGTTATTGTTTCATGTACCTTTTTTTTCTTTTATAATGCTTTTCAACCATCCCTTGTTCGTTGGACGAAAGGTTATATCATTGTATGTCATGTAAGATATTGGGAATGTAAAAATCCTTTTGTTTATTCTTCTTGAGGTTCGGGGAATTAAAGAGTGCATCACATCAATTTAAGATTTTGAAGTTTAGTGTCCATGTGATATGTCAACAACTCCACACTTTTATAAATTTTGAAACTAGCCTGTGATCATTCATGGCGTGGGAATTGATAAATTATATTATCAAACTAGAAGGCTATCCTCGTTTTCGCGTCTGCTAAACTGGTATAGCTTAGCAGGTTGGATTTTGAATTGAACTTTTTCAATATGCAAGCCTCATAGTTACTAAGTGCCATATTTTGATGCCTGGTTTAGATTTTTCATTCATTGCCTCAGTGAAGTCTACAAGAAAAAAATGTGCAGGGACAGCATTTTCTAATGGCGAGCATTCCAATATTTTCCCTTCCAATTGATGAAAATGGTTGTAAAATTCCAATTTCCTTCATATAGTTTATGATATTTCATTTATTTGAAACTAGATGGAGCTTAAAAAAAACTATTAAATTTCATGTTATGCTCTAAATATTCATGTTTTCAGGTTTGTATAAAGATCTTCATTCGACTTCCTACTTACTACTCCTTTTACTAATGTTTCCAAACATGCTTGTGCAGAAACTGGATTGCCTTAAAACTCTTATTTTGCAAATTTTCTTTGATAGTCAATACTTATAATGAACTTAAATATTTGACCATAATTTCAATTTTTATGCAAATTGTTATCAGCCAAAATGGAAATTCTCCGTCTGAGTGCTGACATTCATCATGTTAGTACACAAAAGGATAATTGGGATTGAAGTGGACAAAACACTATAGATGTGCATGACCTTTGATGCATTATCTTCAGACCAACCTTATATATTTTTATTCTGAGTTTTGGTATGCATACGCAACTATGTGCATTGCAACTTGCGTGTCATATGCAACTATGTGCATTGCAACCTGTGTATACTTGCATAGGCGAGTTGCCTTCAAGCAACACGCATGTCATACACGAGTTGCCTATATTAATACCTGCGTATACTTTAATTCGACATTAAAAAATATAAATCGAGATTAGATGAGATTAGTTGCGCCCTAATCCATAACTATCCCAACTGTCTCAACCAGCCCAACCTTCGAAACCACTCTGTTTCCCAAAGTATAAATAAAGGCCTTGGGGTGGGGACAATCAATCAATTTTTGGAGAGAAAAGTTATGCTGGTGGTATATCTTCACAGTCATGGAGCAGCAGAACTCAGAGTCCTCGGTTGCAGAGGAGTCCTTGTGTAAGAAGTTGGTTTGTATTCTTACCTATTCACCTGTTGTCAATAAAGAGAATTCTTCTTCCAATCTTGTATTGTATCTATGTCATGTATATCGGTTTAATGAATATGTTCAATGATGTTATTATTATGCTTTTCATCTAACCTTTGATTTATATATGTATGAGATATTGCTTGAAGAATTGGCTCTTTGCAGGTCAAGAGAAGCATCCCTAGAAGCTTTGGAGAATATTGGAGCGAGAGAAGATCAAGCTTGGATCAACCGTGGTTAATCGGATAAGTCAAGACTTTCTTCCTACTCTCTTTCCATTCTCTGTAAAAGTTGATTGTCTGCAAGTTAGTAGTAAGTTGGTAACCCCAGACCCTAGGTTACAAGGGTGAAATGTCCTGAACAATAGAACTAGCGACTCCAGTGGGGAGCCCAGCCTGTTGTGGGTTTATCCTGTAGGTTCTTTACCAGTCTTTGATCTGTTTCTGATTCTAAGTGTGATCTTTTTATCTTGCTTTTAATTCATACTGTAGTGTTCCCAGAAGCCTTTACTTTTTTTTCTTTTTTGAAATTTTTTTGTTGTATACGTGGGTTGCTGTTATACACAGTCACATATAACAACTTGTATACAAGGGTTTCTATATAATACATTCATGTTTGGTACGTGGGCTTCCTGCATACACAGTCGCATATATCCTGTAGCAGCATAATTTTTTAGTAGGGTTTTGCTTGTCCCTGTTCTGTTTGATTTTAGCTTGCTTGGGAGTCTTCTGATTTTGGCATAACTCTGTGAGTTTAAAAGTCTTGTGTCACACCTTGTGCTTGTTTTCAAGCCTTTGAGATTACTCGGTTTGAATTTTCTTTCATCTCGTAATTCGAAATTGGTCCTCCTGCTTGGTTGATGAGTTCAGTGCTTTGTGTCTAGGTCAGTGATCAGGGCTTTGGATACTTTATATTATGTACTACATTTTGTAGTGTCGGGGTGGCATTTGTTCTTTTGTGAGGCTAGTGGACATTTTTGGGTTCAATAGTCTCTCAAAGACTGTTTTTTCTGAGTCTTCTTCTTGTTTGGTTGAAGCGGCTTATTTTGGGTCCTTTATACTTCATTTTACTTATTATATGCTCTGATTATTCAAACTTGCTCAAAAAAAATTGCATTTAGTTGCATTGTAGTTTTTGAAGAATTTGGAAAAAGTGAAGAAAAACATCTTATACTCTTGCATTTAGTTGCACTTAGTCGTTTTCTTTTCAGTATTTTTTCAAATAAAATTTCAAAAATTATAAAAAGAAGTCTTAGTTTTCTAGCACTTAGTTTCAATTTCATTAGCTTACATTTACAAAAAAAGAAAAGAAATTTGGTTTAAGTAGTTGCAATTTGATTTGGAATTTGCTTTATACATCTTTTTACTTTTTCTTATCGAGTCTATAACATCACAGTCTTTCACGCCATTTACCTTCTGACTAAGAACAACCCTTAAAATGAACAATATAATTTAAAAATTGTTAGTAAGTTTTATTTTATAGGCTCATACACCAACTAGCTTAGGCTAGACTTGTGGAATAGGGGTTTAACTCTCCACAAGAGTTTAAATTCAGACGTAGTTGGCCAATCGTTAAGTAAATCCTCTTCTATGTTGATTGTATCTGGGAAGCTCATCTCAAATGGGATTTAAGCACAAGGCCGCATGGAGGCTTGGACTGAGGAGATAACCCTCTAATTCCTTATCAAAGTGTAGACCAAGGTTTTTGTGCATCTGGGGATTCTGTCTTAGATAGGGTTTCAGGCTTTGCTACCCTACCCATGTGTACAAACTAGGCTTGTGACTGTCCCCCTAGACTATCAGTGTAGTTGCGGTAGCCTTTAGTCTCTTTTGACATTTAGGGTTTATACACAGGTACACCGGAAGGCTATTTCTGGTTGACCTTGGACGGGCTTGGAAGGTAACCCTTGTAGAAAGTGTGGGAGGGCGGTGGGTGATTCCTCTGCTTATGCCTAAGAACATCTTCAAGGACCCCAAGTAACTGTCTCTCAACTTTCTTCTGGAAAGCATATCTTAGGAAATTTTGTAGTGATTGCTATGTGGTTTGTTTGTGTTTAGCTAACCTTAGGATGTGAAGAGTCAAATTTTCAATTGTGGAGGACCAACCTCTCAGAAGGTCAAGAAGGTTGAAAAACCTTCCTCTGTTTACTACAGTGGAGCCTCCACCGCCCCCTCAAAGGCGGAGATTAGACACAGATGGTTCTTTCGAACCGGTAGGAATTAGTGAAGTTCTGGGTGAACCAGAACTTAGGGAAAACCAGGTTGATACAACCACAGTAGAGATAGAAGACTTGCAAGCTGACGAGTTTGCAAGAAATTTTAATTCACCCCTTACTAACCTAAATGATCTTGTGATCATCCAAGTTCATCCTTTCAATTCACCTGTGATTGGTGTTCCTGTGAGAAGACTAATGTGTAGTGCAGGAGAAAGTTATTCTACCCCCATTTCAGCTATTCCAGCTGAAGGAGTGCCACCTCCCCCGGTTGGTACCCCTAGAACAAGTATACCTGCTACTCCCTTGACTCCAGCTAGTTGTGTGGTTCAACCACCGGCTTCCACAAATGTGGCAGGAACTTCTGGGGGGTGGTCACTGGGATTTCTAGTGTACCTTCTGCTTCACCTTATTTTTCACACACTGCTCAGAGTGGTCCTGTTGGATCCCCTTCATTTGTCCAGGGTTTTCCTTGGAACGGGGGGCACATTCCCCCATCCACTCCATATGTAGGCCCCACACTTGCATATGTAGGGGTGCAGTTTGGAAACACTAACCCTTATGGTCAAGGTTTTCAAACGCCAGTTTCAGCTCCTTTCACAAGCTCTCCTTTCTCGCTTTTTAGCAGAAGGATACCTGCTCATGTTTTCTAAACTCCAGTTTCAACTGGAGCAGCTCAAACCACATACACTACACCACATATGAACAATCCACTGGCTTATGGGTGGAATCCTTTCCAAAGTGGTCTGAATACTTCGCAACCGGTAGCTAGGGACAACCCCTCTTTTACTTTTGGGAATCAGGGAGCAAGTCCTTCTACTTACCAAGCTCATACTTTTCAGGCTCCGGTTAGACCCAAACTTATTTTCCTGTCAACTTTGAACTTGCTAGACTTGTCCAATTTAATAAATGACTCGGTGAAACATGATGCCACCTGGCCACCTGACCCTACCAAATTACCCTTGGATATTCCAAAATTTGACGGCAAAGTTGGTGAAGACCCAGGGGCTCATATCACCACCTTTCACTTATGGTGCTCTTCCAACTCACTGAATGATGACACCGTTTGGTTGAGATTGTTCCAAAGAACTCTGACTAGTGCCGCAACAAAGTGGTACGTTGAACTGCCCTCTGCTGCGTTTGATAGTTTTTGGGACTTAGCTAATGTGTTCCTTAACCATTTCCAGCTTCTCGTCCGGTATGATGTCGGCACAGACTTATTGTCCACCTTTCGGCAGGACAAAGCCACTCATATTTTGGATCACATCCAAGAGTGGCGAAGATGGAAAAGGATCATTAAGGCCACTATCCCTCCTGATTTTTTGTTAGAATGGTTCCTTAAGTCCTTATTGTCGTATATATCTAAGGATGTATCCACTTTGGGAGTAACTAATGACGAAAAGGCTATCCTCAGGGCCTAGCAGTTAGATTTGATATATTCTCAGTCTGGGATTCTATATGAAAACATCCCTGATGCACCGAGGCCAACACATAGTGTTGAGAAACCTAAGCATGGACCCCATGTTGATGGTGTGGTTGGTTCAGTTAAATCTCCCACTATGGAATCTTTGGTGAAACAACTCCATGAGTTATCCGTTAAACATTCTACAGCGGAGGAAGCAAAGGCTACCCCCTCACCCCAAAACGCAAATGTTTTTGCTCAATCCTCCCAAAAGGGCAATCAACAGCCTAGTGGGAAAAAGAAAAAGGGGAAGAAAGGTGAGGGAAACCAAAACAAGCCAAAACCCACAAACAATGTTGATGGGGGTAAAAAAGAGAAGAAGAAGGTGAAATTTCCATGTAAGTTGTGCCAAGAAGATCACCTGACCCATCAATGCCCTCTTATAGATGAAGCTCAGAAGCTGCTGAAAAATCAACAACCAGCTATTCTAAAGGATCATTTTCCCCAAGGACAGAATGCAGCTTCAACTTCTAATGTAGCAAGGGGCGCTGCTAATGCCTCTGACCCAAACTATATCAACATGGTTCAATCCCAGACCTTACTCCAGACTAGAAACAAGAACTATGATATAAAGGCTCGTGAGAAGGGTAGGTCTATAGGCGAAACTTCTAACCCTCTCACAATTGAAAAACCTATTGAAACTATGCCTAAGATACCAAAAGGTGTCTTCAAGAAAGCATTGCACAATCCTAATGCTAGGGCTACAGCCAATTACTCTGTAGTTCAAGATTTAGCCCAAACCCCTTGTGCGATGTTAGCTTTGGAGGTGTTACAGAGTTTTCTCACCCAGCAAGATGCACTCTTAGCAGCCTTAGGTAGTATGGATTCATCGAGCCTCATGGCGAAGTTTAATTTCTCTGATGTCAAAATTCATCTACCATAACATGTGGCCTTGTCGATAGATGTCATCCATGGCGGAAAAACCATTGGAAGAGTAGTTGTCGATGAGGGTGCTTCCACATGTGTCATGTCCTTGTCTTGTTGGAAGGCTCTTGGATCTCCAGAGCTAGTTCCATCGAACACCCTACTTACTGCTTTCAACAGAAGGTCATTTCGTCCATATGGTATCCTACTAGCTTTCGAGATAAAGTTCGCAGGGAAGGAAGTGTCTATTGAAGTAGAGGTAATAGATGCGCCATTGGATTATAACTTACTCCTGGCAAGAAGTTGGACTTATGCCATATCTGCCATTGCATCGACCATTCTCCAGGTAGTAGTGTTTCCACACGAAGGGAATTTGGTTACAGTAGACCAACTCAGTTTCACTTGGAAGGGTCGCATGGAAACTAATGAGTCCACCATGCCATTGGTTGATCAGGTCAAACCTGCTTCAGAGAGCTTAGGGGCTGGAATGTATTCATCATTAATGGGAACAATTGATATCCCAACCCCGATTAACTATTTAGGTTCTACTAGTGTAAGGAATTATATTGCAACGGTTGGCATTAGAATGGATCCTTGGGTCCTACCTTCCTGTCATGAGCCTGAAGTGCCCTTATCAGCATTGGAAGTAGCTTATCAAGCTATCATTAACACCATTATTGATCCTATTTCAATTCCTCCTATAGTCTCAGAGGAGATGGAAGAAACCTATCTGCCTACTTGGGCAGAGAACTCTTTGTATACTAATGACTGCTTAGACATGAGTTTGCCTTCAGACGAAGCCATTTTGGAAGCCATGAGAAGATGAGATAAGATCTGCGAAGATATTCATCATAGATCCTACTTCCTTCCAGAGTTAAGCAGGATTGAAAATCAGGAGTTTCATATGAGACTGGTGGAAGATGTTGTTTCTACCAATATCCTTCCAAACCTCGACGTCATTGAAACTATGCATATTGATGCAAATTCTCTTTTAGAAGAAGTTTCCATATATACTGCCCAGTTATAGGAAATTCATTCTAGTCATCCTTACTAGGCATAGATCCATATACCGTTGAACTTGGAATCCGCACCTACCTTGATTCTAAACCTGTTCGACGAAGACGAAAAAAATACTATGCTTAGGCTTAGTACTCTTTTATTGTATTTTTATTGTATGTAATTTTATGTACAATAGCTATCCAGTTTGTGTTCTTATATTGTCTTTTGGTTGTTACAGATGTCTTTCGAGTGGTTCGTAGGCATTGCAGATGGCGCTAGTCGTCACATTTGAAACCTGGCTTCAGCCGCATGGCTTATTTACTCACCCTCGGGACAACTAGTTGCCTCTGGAGGTGCTTGTCTAGGTCCTACTACCAATAATGTGGCTGAGTACAGGGCCGTTATTGAGATTTTATGGGATTTCATGTCATGTGGCATCACTCAGTTGGAAGTTAGACTTGACTCTCAACTGGTGGTTTCCCATCTCAATCAAGCTTATCAGATGCGAAACCCTATTTTATTACACTAGTTCTTGCAAGCTAGGTTATTGGAAAGAAATTTTGAGTTTATTACATTCAATCATATTCCAAGAAATCAAAATTCATTATCTGATGCATATGCAAATTATATCTTAGATTGGCATTTGACACACATTCCATAAAATATACAATAGATACATTGCAAAACACATGTAAATAAACTGGCAAAATGTGTGTGTGTGTGTGTGTGAATATCTGTCCATATAGATAGGTCGAGTTCTTGATCCTCAGATCCAGTCATAGCTGTGTAGATATACAAAAATGTACAAAAAGTTGATCGTAATCCATAAAATGATCCTAAGACCTAATCTTGACCACCCTGGTCATCTTGACCACCTTGGTCACCCTGGTCATCCTGGTCGTCCTGTTCTCGAGCATCTTCAGCTTCTTCAGTTGCTACAGCCTCTATGTAAACAAGCACTGCCCTGGCTACCCTCCTCATAAGGAATATCCAAGTAGGTGGGATACCAACCACTAGTTCCTGCATGATGTCAGGGATCTGCTCAATGTGTAATGTAGGGACTCTTTGGATAAGCCCGGACAACTTCCCCTCAAGAACCCTGATCAAACCCTGATCCTCCCCTGCCACTGGTCGCACATACATATGAGGATGCCCATTAGGGCGGACAGGTCCAATATCTGCATTTTAAACATTAAAAGGACTAAAAACTTTATACATATGTATATATCTTTTATGATTAAAAATTCATAAAAAATTAAAAACTTGAAAAACCAAAATACCTGATGCTCTCCATGCTCCTCCAAGATGGAGGAAAAGGTCATTGTCACCCCGAAAATCCATCCCAGCATATGGAAACTGCTCCAATGCTGGTAGCTACCATCCCCACCATAAGTAGAAGTCATCATTGTAGACACTCTGAACCGAGCCACGCTGCCCTGGCGAAGAAAGATTTCTCTTTACCTACTCATTCTAGGCTGACGGGGAGAGAAAGATGGTAAAGGTACTGCAGGGCTAGGGTGGGCACTCTCTTAAAGAAAAAGGCCAACAACATACTAGAATAGCCAAAGTTCTTATGTCGACCTCTCTTGTAGTCAGAGAGTTGCTTTTTCATTATCGGGATTACTCCCAAGCACCAGTCAAATAAAGCTCCCTGTAGGCATTCCACCGCAATTCTCATTTGGTTTCGAGTTACAAAATGGAGTGATGATGATCTTGCAACCCTTACTACTGTTCTCACCAACAGTTGTAATGGCAAGCTACGGATATGTGCAATAGGGATGCAAGTTCCACTTTTTCGAGTGGCAGGCGTGCAGTAAGTGTCAATATAGTTCTGAACACTTAGAAGGTCACCGCCCTTACCGGTACCTTCCAATTTGACAAGAGCTCCCCGTCATGAAAAAACCGCAAAGTGCAATTTCTAGAATCTCACCTTGTAGGTCAAATGCACCTAGATCATGATCCCAGCAGTTGATAAAAAACTCCAGCAAACGGACATTAGATCGCATAGGTGAAGTACAAAAGAACTTTAGCAACCCACTTTTCCATAATGGATGCACCGTGGGGGCACTACGAAGTGCATCTTGGTCCATGGTTTCATGTTCCCTCTTCCTCCACTCCAACACCATGTTTTAGCCTATCCATAAAGCCATTTTCAAACATTAAAAATCATTAAAAAACTTTGGTTTTGGCCCTACTTATGTTTTTTCTATGTTGTACAGTATACGCGACTATCCTTTGGACATGCCGCGTATCATACGTAGGTTTCCTTCAACCAAGTCGTGTATAAAACGTGTGTACGCGACTGTGTAAGTCACATACCCACGTATACTATGCGACCTTCCTAAAACTGGCTTAAAACATTAAAATTTTGCATAAAATTAAAAATCTGATTGGATGAAATGAAAGAGCATGAAGAGCTGACTTACCTGGCACTTGTAGATTTGAAAACCGTCCACTGGTTTGTCCACACCGAGCGATTGAAGTCAGAGGTAAAAATTGCCTATATTGGGTAAAAATATGAAATGGTGATTTTGATTTCTATTTTTGAACTATTTATAGAAATAATATCAAAATGTGGGTTTTTTAACCTTTAGTTTTAATTTCTATTAAAAAATCAACTAATACCATGTCATGTTTGCCTAATGCAACATGTCCAAGGTTAATTAAAAGTGATTATTCACTCATATAGGTTATATTTTGGTCATTTGTATGCATTTTTGCATTTATACCTAATCTGACTTAACCCTAGGATCACTACTTTGACCACGGACTATGGTGTTTAACCATTATTACCTTGTCTATATCATTGTTCTTCCATGGATAGGGCTTTCCTTCCATGAGTACCATAGTTTAGAACACATTTTTGTCTTTTGGTACTCATGCCGCACTTGTCGTAGGTTAAGGGAGCCTTCTTAGCTACTTTTCACAGCAAATTGAGCCTCATTTTAGTCTCTTTTTAGAAGATATTCCTTTTATAAGGCTCCCCGCCCTTATCGAGTTTCTTTAGACCCAGGTCTAACTCCTCAAAATAGACTTGACTGCCGAGTAAACTTGTCCATTCAGGCTCGTTAAGAATATGTGAATGGGCATCCACATTGATGGTAGGTTATCACTTTCTCGAGCCATGTGGAATAATACGAGAAATGATCACTCTCTTTTCTACGGAATTGAGAAGAATATTCTCAGGCATAGATTTATCACTTTTCTGGACCTGAGGGACTAAACTTACACAAAAGGAGCGCCCGGTATGAGCTTAGTTTTCTCTTTTCCATGCTCTGGACCTAAACATGAAAAAGATTTCGAGTGTATTTTATGTCTCTGTCATGCTTGTTAAACACTAAGAACAAAGCATCAAGTTTACTGTCGTAAGCCCCATTCCTCGTAATCAAATGGATCTTTTCGAGTGATATTGTTTTCCTTCACACTCGTAAAACTCAAGCTATATGCTGCTCTTGAAGGAGCATTGGGTAGGTGGTAATTTAATCTTTTTCGGAACTCCCTGACTAAGTACGAAAAAGGTGCGCCTTTTCTTCTTCGAAAGTTAAGAAAGTTCTTTTGTGGTATGTTTTATACTTTTCCAGCCTCAGGAGACTAAATTGAACGAAAAAGGAACCCCCTGGAGTCTTCTTCGAAGTTTTCAGACTCTCTAAACATGAAAACACCAACGATCATGTACTAATTCGGGCTCGTAAAATCTATGAATCAGTGACATCATCAAGCATTATTCTCTCCCCTCTTCAAGCTTGTTAAAAATGAAGAGAGACCTGAGGTGACTTTCCTGGACTCGTTAAAATTTAACAGGAAAGATAAGGAAGAAGTTTTCTTTTTGGGTTACAAACGGTGGTAGCATGTCCTCCTTGAACATAGCACTCTCTGAACTTTTCGATACTCATGTCTCAGTGTACACTTTCAGTTTCAGCTATCACTTCAAGTTGTTTTACTCCTCCACTTGTCCTTTATACATGGGGAATCTGATCATGTCTCCTACATGACAGATAAGTGTTGTTGTCCTATCTACAAAGTTAAAATTTTCCTTGGGTCATCTTTGTTTCGTGCTCATTGTTCAAGGATTTATCCCTATTTCTTCTTATTATCTTGATTCCATCATTATCCTATTTGACTATTACTTGTGTTTTCCTTCCCTTATCCAGTTCCTAGTCACTCTTGTGATTCGTTGGAGGATCTATTGCCTTCCTCGTCACAACATGGTTTCTCATCCGCACTTCCTGAAGATGAAGACCTAGAGTTTTGACGATGGTACCTTAGGATTCACTTTCATCATTGGTGAAATCCTTTGCTTCAGTTGTCAATTTCACCTATTGATTGACAATCTATTGAATCACTTCCATGTTCGACTTCAACAGATCTATTCACATGGCCTAGATTGTACTTGTTCATTTGGATTTTGACAAACACCTTGGGTTCACATCTATAACCTAAGTTGCGCAAGATTCTATTGTGTTCACCTTACACAGCTTCCATATTTTGAAGACTCGTCATTGTATATTGTGGCTTCGATCCACCTTTGTAATATACGTGATATTGTACCTGTATCATATGATGTAATCAAATATTGTAAAGGAGCTAGTGTTCCAGTATATTGAACATGGCATCCTTAGATATGATTTTGTATATGACATTGATATGTATTTGTTTCAGGTACTTCCTCTGCTTCCTTGGACTTCTGAGTTCTCCAAGACTAATATTATAATGTATTTTGGACATCGCTTCCCTCTGACCTCGCACATTAGGGGGCATCTGTTATCATCCAAAATGGCACTTCTCTGTCCAAGTGCTGACATGCATCATGTTGGTACACAAAAGGACAATTTGGATTGAAGTGGAAAAACACTATAGATGTGCATGACCTTTGATGCATTATCTTCAGACCATCCTTATATATTTTTATTCTGAGTTTTGGTATGCATACTCGATTATGTGCATTGCAACTTGCGTGTCATACGCGACTATGTGCATTGCAACCCGCGTATACTTGCATACGCGAGTTTTCTTCAAGAAACATGCGTGTCATACGCGAGTTGCCTATATTAATACCCGCGTATACTTTAATTCGACATTAAAAAATATAAATCGAGATTAGATGAGATTAGTTGTGCCCTAATTCATAACTATCCCAACTGTCTGAACCATCCCAACCTTCGAAACCACTCTATTTCCCAAAGTATAAATAAAGCCCTTGTGGTGGGGCTAATCAATCAATTTTTGGAAAGAAAAGTTATGCTGGTGGTATATCTTCACAGTCTTGAGGCAGCAGAACTCAGAGTTCTCAGTTGCAGATGAGTCCTTGTGTTAGAAGCTGGGTTGTATTCTTACATATTCACATTTTGTCAATAAAGAGAATTCTTCTTCCAATCTTGTATTGTATCTATCTCATGTATATCGGTTTAATGAATATGTTCAATGATGTTATTATTATGCTTTTCATCTAACCTTTGATTTATATATGTATGAGATATTGCTTGAAGAATTGGCTCTTTTCAGGTGAATAGAAGCATCCCTAGAAGCTTTGGAGAAGATACGAGCAGTAGAAGATAAAGCTTGGATCAACCGTCGTTAATCGGATAAGTCAAGATTTTATTCCTATTCTCTTTCCATTATCTGTAAAAGCTGATTGTCTGCAAGTTAGTATTAATTTGGTAACCCCAGACCCTAGGTTACAAGGGTGAAATGTCCTAAACAACACAAATTGTTAAAGCTACCCAACTGAAGCAATGGCCGCTACAAGAAATGGCTAAAGATTTATAGGTACTCTAGTTTTCTTAGTCTTAACTTACAAGAACTGCAGAAGCTTTATCTGGGCACTTCACACAACCGCTACAGATTTATGACTCCAAGGTATAGTAAAAACTCAAGGAAATTGAACAAATTTCTAAATTTGTGTGTGCATTATTTGTGGTAGTTTCACTTTAGATTTAATGTAGAAGCAATGCCCACAATCGATTCACCCAAAATATAATGTTATGTTATGAAATAAATATAAGTAATGTGTGCATGCAATTTAATATAGGTTTGAGTTAATTGATATAAGAGTGCATCAATTTCATTGTTTAAGAGGGAAAAAAGGACCAGTTTAAACCAGGCACTGGTAGGTAATTCTCATTGTTTCACTTTTTTCTATTCATTCTTAGAACTGCATTCACCAGAAAATTACGATTGACCCATTAGGATTTTGTATCTGAGTTTCACTGACCTGCAATAGTTTCAAGTACAAGAAATAATTACACAACAACTGAAAGAGATGGGATTTCACACAACAACTGAAAGGTAATCAATACTTGTGGAAGCATTCATAGTAAACATTTGTGGAAGCACTAAATTAGTTGTATCACCCGGTTTATTTTTCCTTTTAACCAGAGGATGAGTTGTAGCCCTAGATTTTACAGTCTTTCTCTTGGCCACACCCAAACAAAGAATCTTCCTTTCCTATTATCATTGCTTCGAGAGTTCATTATCCACTACATAATTGTATGCACTGAACATGCCTACATATGATTAGAAAAAATTGTGATTTCATTTTATTTATCAATGCAATTCTAAACTTTATAACTCAATTTTGTGTGTATGTGTAGAACCGAAATAAAATGATGGACTACGATAAAGGTTCAACTTACCATGCGAAGTTTCTTTATAAAGCTCACAAAATGCAAGATGTTGTTGGTCAAAGAAGATGTTGCTCCATAGTTTCTCCAATTATGAAGAATCTGAGCTCGGACTATGAAGACATCAGTAATCTTTGCATACGAAGGCATAAGGAAATCTTTGCATCAAGAAAATACCACCTTACCATAATGAAATTTAGGAGACTATGGTGGTAGTTGTGCTAGGCATAATGAAATTTAGGAAGTTATGGGAGTGAAGGTGCAAGCGGGTGGTGCTAAGCAATGAAGTAAGGCAGTGAGATGCATGTCAGAACAAAATTCAATGCTAATTTAAAGAAGAGGTCGATGATAGAGACAGAGCTAGAATGATCGGGCCCAAACTTTCTCTAAAATTCAGAGCATCTAATGGAAAGGAGTTAAAGCATTGTCAGGAGAGGGATCCATTCCCAATACCCACCTTGCCACCACCGAAATAATGCTTCAAACAATAATCCAATCAACTTGAAGAAAAAAACAATTTTAAAATTAATAAATAGATAATTTGCTAGAAACTTTGGTTAAAAAGATATTGCAATGGATTCAATATAAACAAATACTTGGTCAACGTATATCGAAAAAAATAGTACCCTAGCCTTCGGCAGGGAAGAATAACATCAAAGACTAATAACATCACACCAAGGTTTTCAATAGCTTCGTAAGTAAACCTTCATGTTTATTATAAAAATCCTTTCTTAAAACCATTTCTTTTGTTGAGTAATTAAAGTGACTTAGAAAATTTTAACAATCATTTTTAATAAAATCATCCATGTTTGGGGATTTTGACTTAGAAACCTTGGGAATTTTGACTTATACCATTGGTATTCCTTCTTCCAAATGAGTAATAACTGATCACTTTGGTTTTGGAGCCTTTTAATGTCGATCTAAACTTTCAATACTTCATTCTATGTATCGAGACTTTGTAAAAAAACACTATTAAATAATTATGTTTTCCTCTTAATTTAAATTACCCTTGATAACTTTGTCTTGGTACCCGAGTAAAATGTTTGGTTATCTTAACCAAGTTCCCCTTTTAATCTAAGTATTACCCGATGATGAGGTGCATCATATGGATTCATATCTCTTTTAGTTATCGTGCCCCACCTTCCACGATTGCATAAATGATGGTGTGATGACTTCCATGATGGAAGGGAAGCTTCTAGTGATTTCAAAATGAGAAGTGGCATGTCCTTCAGCTATCAACCCTTGATCATTGAATTTATTTAAATATGTCTTAATTACAACCTTTGGTCACAAACTCATCGTAGAACAAATACAAATATAGTCAGAACCTTCTTATTCAAATTGTTATGATTATTACAATCCTCCCTTGTCCATATATAGTCTATTGATAATCTTGTCTAGCATAGGGAGACATTATTACTGTACTGGAATATGGGGAACACATATAGAGGTTAAATTCCACTTAATGCATGTTCATGCATGGTTTTAATTTCCTTTGAGACCATTCCCTACATTTTAGGATCCACTCTGAGTGCCACCAGCATCCTCCATCAGTTGGTTGTGGTGGGTAACTAGTTATGTTGATTCAACCTTCAGTTACATTCAGTTATATCACTCACAGTTAGTCTAGCGCCAGTTTTCTTGGATGCATGGGGAAGTGGAATATTTTTCCACCTACCTTGTCAGTTTAACTGGTTTAACTAGTTTAAATGATTTTCGGTCTGATTTAGTTATCCAAAGTTAGACTAGTGGCTCCCATATAGTGATTTAGACACTCCTAGTTAGCCAATCGATCAGGTTTAGTTGGTAGATTCGAATCTTATCCACATGATTCGAATTCTCCTTATTGTAACACTGTTGTATACTATTGGGAATAATGAAGATTAATGTTGTAATTAACTGATCATTTCTTATCATATTTGTCTCAAATTTGTCTTGTTCAGTGTACATTGTTCTTGATATTCCACTGCACAATTCTACCTTTCAATTTTTCTCATTGCCTATAGATCAATGGTTCAATAATTCAAACATAGTATCAGAGCCTTGTTCAGGATAGAAGCAAGTATTGTCTCACGTCAATTGTACACCAAAAGCAGCTGAGTTTCCACATAAATCCTAGAATGATAGCCTTGCTCCCTATGAATTGTTTTAAGAGAAGTCTATCCAGGTGTGACGGACTCTGATAAAGTGTACATGTCGATGTGGAAAGGCGTGAAATTGATATGATTGTGAATTTATTTTGGTTTTGCAATGATATTTGCATGTGCCTACATAGATTCTTGAGGAAATTATTGTTTCGGCATACAGATAGATGGATTCTTCAACTCTCGTACCCCGAATCCTTACACCCTTCAACTACTCTGATTAGAGGGCAGATATGCAAGTAGCCTTGTGCAAGCTTGGTCTGTATAGGATGATTATGGGCAGAGAAACCGAGCCCCAATAGTATGTTGAGAAAAATAAGTTTTTTCAATCGTCTTGATGAGGATTTCGGCTTCATGTGTACTCATATCTCATGGTATCTTTTGTTCCACCTTGAGGGACTTAGGACTCTGAAGGAATCTTGGGAAATATTGAATCTTTTTTTGGGAAATAAGATGAGATTCGAGGGAACATATTGGAGAATGAGCTCATTGTTAGAATTAATATGTCATTGATCTTCAGGAAATGAGTGCTAGTATATTCTTAATTATTTGCAGTGAAAAGAAATGAATAATACCCACTGAACAAAACAAATCTCACAGGAAATAGACAAAAATTGCTCTGTATAATTACAGTATAAACTACATTACATACCAACAGTATACAATGGTAATACCTAAAGGATAATTCGAATCATGAGAGATGAATTCGAATCTACAAACTCAATTTGACTCCATGGATAACTAGAAGTGTCTAAATCACTATCAGAGTTTCAACTAGATAACTCCATATGTCTAATCCATTCTCTCAATCAGTTACAATCAATCAAACCAGTTTAAGTGTAGTGGTAGGTGAGAATTGGTGCCTTCCCACATGCAGCCATGCATAACTGGCACTAACTGAACTGGAGGATATCTAATTGAATGTAACTGAAGCATAACTAAGCTTGACTAATTACCAAATTCCAACAACTGAAGGCGGTTGGTGCCATCACTCCCAGTGGCTCGTAAAATGTAGGGAGTGGTCTAGGAGGCACCTAAACTGATGCATGAAGGTGCAGTCAATTCCAGTTAACCTTTATCAGTGTTCCCCACACTCTATTGATTGGTACATGTGGCCCCATTAGGACAGTGGACCCAATGGTACTAGTCGACCCAGTAATAACTAAATGAATCCTAAGTTAGGTAAATATAATCCAATAGAAAGTTTGGACAAGAGAGGATTATAAATCCTAACACCCCCCCCCCCCNTTAATAAACCAAGGAAATAGGGGAAAACCTCATGGTAAACCCCCCCTCAAAATAAGGAGAAATAGGAACTAAGAGTCAGCCTTAACACCTAAAAGAGACCTAAGAAAGGAAAATATCTTTTTCTGTGAAAGACTTGGTGAAAATGACTGCAATTTGATCCTCTATAGGACAGTAGTGTAGTATGATGGTTTTTTCATGCACTAGTTCTCGAATGTAGTGCATTTGAACCTCTATGTGCTTCGTCCTCTGCTTCTGAACTGGATCACTGGGAATTTTGACAGTGCTCCAGTTGTCACAATAAAGGTCCACTGAAGGTGAAGTGTGAATCTCAAACTCTGTCAAGATGCCATGTAGCCAAACTGCCTGAATAGTTGCATTCACATCTCCCCGATACGCTACTTCTGTTGAAGAGAGTGCAAGTGTTGCTTGCTTCTTGCTGGCCCCAACAAATTGGCCCAGATCCAATCATGAACACAAATCCTAAAGTGGATTCCTATCATTTCCATATCCTACCCAGTCTAAGTCTATGAATCCTATGAGATCAATTTGTGCTCCAACTGCATAGTAAATCCCATAATCTATAGTACCCTACACATAGTGCAAGATTCTCTTTGCTTCCTTCCAATGCATCTCATGTGACTCCTGCATGTACCTAGAAGCAGCACTCACAAAATAGGATATGTCTAGTCTCGAATGTGTGAGATATAGAAATTTGTCTATAGAGAGTGCTATCTACCAAAGGTGTGGAGCCACCTTCCTTTAGCTTGATGCCAGATAGAAAGGAACAAGGGGATGCCTTGCAATATTCCATGTGAAATCTCCTGAGCATGTCTGATGATTATCTAGACTGTGAGATCATGATTCCCAAATTCTTTTGACTTACTATGAGACTAATGAACTATCTTAATAGTCCTAGATCGGTCATAGTGAATTCTTTGTTCAGAGTAGTCTTAATGCTTCTCAATCCATTAGCAAAGCTGATAGGAATGAGAAAGTCATCCACAGACAATCCAATCAAAAGAAAGAATCCCTATTTCTTCTGCATGTAGACATTGCAATCTGATTTGCATCTTTGAAATTTCTGAGATATGAGGAAGGCATCCATCTTGGAGTACCATGCCCTTGGGGATTGTTTGAGTCCATAAAGTGATTTCCTAAGTCTGCAAACTAAGGAAGGATCATCAATAAACCCCTCAGGTTGTTTCATGTATATCTCTTCCTTCAAATCACCATGGAAGAAGGAATTTTTCACATCCATGTGATGTACTTCCCATCTCTTGGAAGCTACAACTGCCAAGACAAGCCTGATGGAATCCATTCTAGCTAATGGAGCGAATGTCTCATTGAGTCCAATCCTCGAACCTAAGAGTATCCATTGGCCACCAACTGAGCCTTGTACTTGGTTGTGGTTCCACTAGAGGCTATCTTGGTCTTGTAGACCCATTTGCACTAAACAAGTTTCCTCCCTGTAGGTAAGAAGACAAGTTCTCAAGTTTTATTGTCATGTAGTGAATCAAATTCCTCATCCATAGTTTCCTGCCATATAGGATCATGGAAAGCTTCCTTGAATGTTTGAGGATCTGACCCCAACATCATGAAGCACCTCTCAGGGGGAAGTGGATCTGTGTGGGACAGTGCAACATTCTCTTTCTGGTACTGGGATCTCATTCATCTCTTGTCATCTGGATTCCCAACACCATTTTCAGCTGCTTCTAAGAGTTGTTGAGCCCATTTAGGTTGTTGAAAGGAGGTAGATGCTGGACCTAGATCTAGATCTCTTTGAGGTGTAAGATCATTATATGATTCGTGGTGGTCTTCCTCTTCTTTTGAATCTAAATCTGAAATGTTAGGCAATAAATCTGTTTATGCAATAGGAAGTAAAGGAGTTTTGATACCTTTATATGCTTCGAATAGAAGCTGTGGTTGTACTGGATCTAATTCTGGCATGAAATGAGAGAAACCATATGCCTTGAAGGCATGATATTCAATTCCTTTTGCTATAGTCTTCCCATTTGGATCTCTACTGAGTCAGGACCAAATACCACTTGCTTTGGTGAGCCAGTGTGAGTCATTCGGTACACAAACAACAGATTAGCTACAAGAGAGGGCACAAAGAGGACATTTCTGAAATCACCATGTTGGATTTTAATGGAATCTCTTCCTGCTGCTTGAATTTGGGAGTCATCACCCATATGAATAGTAGGCCCTTTTGTGAGGTTGAGAGTGGAGAAGTAATCCTTGGACGAAACCATGTGTTTGGCTGCTCCAAGATCAATCAAATAGGTTTTCAACCGAGAGAAGCCAGATTTCAAGGCATGGCACCTTTCATGATCATCTGTTGATTGTCCATAATTAGACTTGTTTGCTCTTTGTGGAAGATCTATGTTGTTTTTCTTGAGGAGAGCTGACAGCTGGTCAATCTACTTCTTCATCCACTGGTATTTTGGATGAAAACCCCTCATATAATAGGGACACATCTTCTTTTCAAAAAAATTCTTCTTCTTGGAGCCCGAAGCTCCTTCGAAATTATTTTGATTCTCTTAAGGCTTTGAATCAGATGCTTTAGGATCCTTCCCCTTATGCCTCCCTTTAGCTTGCACTTTGGTAGATTCTGTGTCTAGGAGAGCTTGGTTTTTGGAAGTCTGGGTGACTCCCATCTGGACCAACTTCTCTTAATCTTGTATTAAGGACTCGATAAAGCTATCAAGTGAGGGCATATTCCAATTGGAAATGGAATCTCTTCCAAAATGGAATATAGAGACAAATACATAATACTCAATACCTAGTTTGCTGAGTATGGAGAGCACATGTTTCTCATCCTTTCTTTATGTTCCGCATTGTCTGCATTGAAGTGCAAGAGACTTGAATTTTGTAAACAATTGTTGTAAGGTCTTGAAACTGCTGGGTTGTAAGGCTATCAACTCGTTCTCCAAAAAGTGTCCCTGAAGCTCATCTTTCTTTCCAAACAAGACTTCCAACTTCTCCCAAGCTTCTTTGGGAGTCCTCAAACCTTCAAGGCGAAAGAGGAGGTCTCTAGAGATGTGAGTACATAGAAATCCAAAAGCTTCATCTAAGCGGTTCAAAAAATTGTTCTTCTCAACTAGATGATGGGGTTCAGCCTCCCTTCCCATTATCATCCTGGACAAGCCCTTGTTGCGCAAGGAAACCTACATATCTACCCTCCAATCAACATAGTTGAAGGGTGTTAGGATATGGGAATGGAAAGTTGAGAATCCATAATTCTCCTTCTGATCGGACAATATCGCCAATCAAGCTACGTAGCACCTGTAGGAATTCACTGCAAGAACAAAACCAATTCGCACTATGTCAGAATCAAGCCTTCCCTCTCGAGATGTACACCTTCTTATGGTTCTTCATGCCCGCACTGCCACTCTGAATAAATTCAGAGGAAGAAAGGCACTCTTTGTGGGACTCTCGTGGAAACCCAATTGCTTTTGGTCTACAATGGAGAGTAGATGTACTTGAAGCTTTCCTAAGGAGGCTCTGATACCATGTTATAATTAATATGCCATTGATATTCGAGCAATGAGTGCTATTAGATCCTTAATTAATTGCAGTTAAAAGGAATGAATAATACCCACTAAACAAAACAAATATCCCAAGAAACATACAAGAATTGCTCAGTATAATTACAGTATAATCTTCATTACATCCTAGCAGTATACATTGGTAATACATAAAGGAGAATTCGAATCATAAGAAACGAATTCGAATCTACCAACTCAATATGACTGCATGGATAACTACAAGTGTCTAAATCACTACCGGATTTCAACTGGCTAACTCCAGATGTTTAATCCATTCTCTCAGTCAGTTACAATCAATCAAACTAGTCTAACTGTAGTGCTAGGTGAGAAGTAAGTGAGAATTGGCACCTTCCCACATGAAGCCATGCATAACTGGATCTAACTGAACTAGAGGATATCTAACTGAATGTAACTGAAGCATAACTAAGCTTGACTAGTTACCAACTACCAACAACTAAAGCAGGTTGGTATCGACACTCCTAGTGGCTCCTAAAATGTAGGGATCGGTCTAAGATGTGCCTAAACTGATGCATGAAGTTGCAGTCAGTTCCAGTTAGCCTCTATCAGTGTTCCCCACACTCTAGTGACTGGTACATGTGGCCCCATTAGGCCAGTGGACCCAATAATAACTAAATGACTCCTAATTTAGGAAAATATAATCTAATAGACAGTTTGGACAAGGGAGGATTATAAATCCTAACACTCATACCTCTACAACCTAGTAGTTTCGAAACCATTCAGGAATTCTTCACTAAATACAAGTAACTAGTACTTTAATGCAAACAATGTGGATTGGAGAGGAAAGATGAGTAGCTTGTGTTGTATGTTATTAGCAAACTTGGTTCTGAGTACTCATTCTTTGTCTCTACATTCCATTCCGGAAGAGCTTCCATCCCCAATTGGAAGATTCCTTCCCTAGATGCTTTTGTTGAGTCCTTAATACAAGAGAGGGATAAATTGGTTCAAATGGGAGTGATTCAAACCTCCAAGAATCAAGAACTCTTGATGTCAGACTCAAACAATGCACAAGACAAATGGAAGCACAAGGGGAAGGAGCCCAAAGTCACTGATTCGAAGCCAAAAGAGAATCAAGTATCTTCCAAAGGAGCCTCGGGTTCCAAGAAAAAGAATAAATTCAAGAAGACTAGATGTCCATACTGTATGAGAGGCTTTCAACACATAAACTTATATTCTCTACATACACACTACTTTCTCTCATTTTTTCAACATATTAAATTTCTCTTCGACGTTTCATTTTCCCCGCTTTGGGGGTATGCTAGAAGTTTATATTTTTATATATTATATCAACTAAGAACATTATTTGAATACTGGTCATGCTGCATGGGCGAAGGAATAGGCAGAAATTTATTTAAACACAATATGCATTACACTGAAAGCATCTCATTTAATCCTTATTAATCATTAATTAAACCTAAACCATCATGCAAATCTAGAAATTGAATTTTCCCTGGCTAAATTTCAAGCATAGTTTTCTCTCATTTTCGAAGGAAAGTGCATATAATTTTTTACAACTATTGGATATGGTGGAAACACGCCCAACTTTTGAATTTCACAGATGTGAGGTGTGCGAAGTTCATGGAGATGAAGCCCATAGTTCAATTTGGTTTTGCCTTTTGCAACTTCGTGGAAACCATGCCGAAGGATACCACCATCCACTTCTTTAGGGAAGTCATCGATCACATCAAGCGGGCAAGATGAATATGCGACTATCACCTCAATGTGAAGATATTGAAACCTAGGGAAATCTTCTCTATACACGTTTTCTCCAGTGAAGACAGGGAGAGTCCCAAAAAAATAGAGGCAAGGTCTTGCATATCCTGCCAGGGTGACACCCCTCTGTTCTACAGTGTCGTGGTTTCAGTTCTCATGGGGTAATGCATTCTAATTAAATAAAGGATTTGGGTGTTTAGAATATTTTTCTCTGCCATTATTAGTTTAAACATGATGCCTATATTTGAATTTTTCTTAGTTATATTTTTTAACTATTTTTATTCGAAATATGGTTGCAAATTGAGAAAAAATGGTTTCAATTTCAAATATATGTTCATAATAGCAATAAAAAAAAATACAATATGTTTATTTGAAAAAGCTAAATTGAAGCTGAAACATCCTATTGTTTTGTGTTTAATGATGCTCAAAGCATGATCCATATCTATTTGTGCAAGACTTCTTTTATGGCATCGCAAATTATAGCTCCTAGATTCTAACTCCTACCTATGGATATTGTTTTGGAGTGGGCCTCCTCGTTGATAATGTTATCGCATAGTACTTTTATGATAGTTTTAATTTGCAACTTCACACAATTGGTTTAATTACAACCAGCTTTGGCCCTATAAACATCAGCTCTCATCTAAGCAGGGGAGTACTATTGGACATGGCTTCCCATAGGTTTGGCATGAGAGGGAGACTATGTACTCTCTGAATTGTGCACTTACCTAGAGCACTATGAGACAAATCTACCATTTTAGGTAATGCCTTGTTAAAATTAGACATTGGTAAAGTCTCGTCCATCCAAGAGTTTCTATTGACAGAAGAATGCAATTTCAACTTGGTGTCAAAGAAATGTAACTGTGGAAGATATTATATTTTGTATTATTATTATTATTACCCCTTCTGGACATATTTTTCCTCCGATTAGGGATTTCATTGATGTATGTTTCCATGTAAAGTCTTGAGGTAAAACCTTTGTTGTAAGTTGGGTCAGTAGTACCCACAAAAGTATTATTGAAATGTATTTTTGAGTCTTCCAAGGAAATTCGTCCCTGGCATCAAGGAGAAGTCGGCCATGTTGGGTTATTATGCCTCTCAACTAATTAGTATAAATAGGAGAGGTGCCTCCCTCATTTGGACAAGCAAAACACTCAAGTAGTTGCGCTAGAGAGAGAAGGAGCGGTCCATCTAGAGGAGAGGAAGCATTCTAGTCGTATTCTTTGGGTATTACACCGTACTTGGTTGAAGTCTATATAGAGGAATTTTTGCTGGGATTTCTTCCCCATGAGGGTTTCCTAGGATAAATCTGTGTGTTCTCATTCATTCTGTTGTCCTTGTTATTATTTAAGAGATCATTTTGTTTTGGTATAACAACTTTTAAAATATTAACATGGTATCAAAGCTAACCTAGAAGAAGACATTGTGCAACAGTTTTTCCTGCAATTCACCATGCTAGGGATCACTATTATGGACAGCTCCTTCCAGTTCAACTGGAAAAAGAAGAACCATTCAACTCGCCCTAGGAGGGCGCATTTTTTTGTCGAAGCAGTTCCCAATTCTGTGGATTTTCACTTTTTGACTTGCCACTACTACCGGGAGAAACTAGGGCACCAAATTTCTCAAGGTTCCATTCACATATTACAAAAAAGAAAGATACCTTCTAGCTCGCCTTGGGGAGGTGCATATTTTCCTCCAATCAGCTCTACAAGTGATCCCAGTTGGAAAATTAGGGTTTTCCATTCAAACCCTAAGTCACCCTGAAGAAGACTCCAGAAGCAGTCCTCAAATTGGTAAGTTCTATCCCCTATAGTTCCATTTGAAGTTCTCATTCATTAAATATGACAAACGACACCAATATTGATGAAAATATTGAGGGAGCAGGGAACTTCAGAGCATGGAAGTACGGAGTCATGCTCATCCTTGAAGAACATGACCTAGAAGGCTATATCAAAGATAAGGTTAAGGAACCAAAGGAGAGGAGGAAAAGGCCAAGCACAAGAAGGATATGATCAAAGTCAAGAGGATCATAGCTAATTCCATCAAGGATCAGTTGATCCCCCAAGTGTATTCAAAGAATACTCCAAAGGAAATGTGTGTTGCACTAACCAATATGTTTGAAGGCAATAATATCAACAGAAGAATGACCTTGAGAAACCAACTCAAGGATGTGAAGGTACAAAAGTCAGAAACTATGAAATCATACTTCTCAAGAGTATCTCATATCAAAGAATAGTTACATGCCATTGGTGACATGGTGGAATAAGAAGAAGTGGTGATGACCACCTTGAATGCTCTCCCAAGATATAGGGACTCCTTCATTAGAGGAATATTTGATAGAAGAAATTTTACCAAGTTTAGAAAACTATGGGAAGAATGTGTACACGAAGAAGGAAGGATAGCCAATATAGAAGAGAAGCTAAATGATAATGAATATCAATATCTAGCTACTCACACTAAGAATGGGAGATGGAAAAAGGAAGAATCAAGGATCACCTTGCAGAAGACCACCAGACTTCAAAAAGAGTAAGAGACCTAGAAAGGATTACGCATCCTTTGAATGATATTAATGTCATAAGATCTAACACATTTCTAGACATTCTCCTCTTAAGAAAGATCAGCTCAAGAAGAAAAACCAAAAGTACCATGTCGATGTAGCTCAATAAAATGAATCAGATAAGGAGACCATCAGAGAATATGAAGACTCTAGTGAAGAGTATGTCCTAATTTCATCTCTCACAGGATCAATCTCTCATGGAAATAACACTTGGATTATAGATAGTGGTGCTTCCAAACATATGACAGGTCACAACGATTCACTCCCTTGTCTTACTCAAAAGGACTATTCACACAAGCTACAACTTGGAGATGATTATCAGTTACCCATCAAAGGAATGGGAGAAGCATCTTACAAATTAAAATCCAAAAAGTTCATGAAGATGAAAGAAATCTTATATGTTCCAGGTTTGAAGAATAATCTTCTTTCTCTCTCGGCTCTAGATAAGAAAGGTTTTAGAGTTTCCTTTGTAGATAGTGAAGTTATTATGTGGTTGAAAGGAAAGACAATAGATGATGCTATTGTAATTGGCATTGAAGAAGGAGGACTCTGCAAATTGAAAGGACAAACATATTCAACCCTTATATCTAGTACCATCATCCCATGTGAACTTTTGCATAGAAGACTTGCTCATGTGAACTACAAAGCATTGCCAATTTTGAGAAAGGTAGTGACATGTCTACTAGAGATCAAAAGCAATCATGAAGGTGTATGTAAAGGTTGTGCTCAAGGAAAGAGAATCAAGAACCCATTCCCCAATAGTAACAACAAAGTAAAATGGATCTTGGATATTGTACACTCAGATGTGTGCGGACCGATATCAGACACTTCCTTAAGCGGATATGTCTATTATGTCTCTTTTATTAATGACTACTCTCGTAAAACTCGGATATATTTCTTGAAAGGAAAAGATGAAGTATTTGGAAAATTCAAGGAATTTAAAGCTCTTGTGGAAAATCTATCCAAAAATAAGATCAAGACTTTAAGATCAGATAATGGAGGAGAATTCACTTCAAACAAATTCAAGGAATTTTGTAAGGAAGTTGGGATTAAGAGGGAGCTTACCACACCATATAATCCCCGAAAAAATGGAGTGGTATAAAGAAAGAATAGATATATCATGGAAGCAATCAGAGAAATGATCCATGATGAAGATCTACCGATGCATTTATGGGTTGAAGCAGAAAGAACCTCATTCTATGTTCGTAATAGAATAACTCATACTGATCTTGGAAACAAAACCCCAGAAGAAATGTTCACTGGTGAAAAGCCCAAAGTAATCCACCTAAATATATTATGTTGTCTCGTATACTTACATGTTCCACAGGAGAAAAGGTCGAAATTGGACTCTTAACGAAAGAAGGGTATATTTGTTGGATACAGTGAACAGTCAAAAGCTTATAGAATCTACATTCCAAGTTTTCGTCAAATCGAGATTAGTAGAGATGTTATATATGATGAAGATACAGCCTTCACCAAATCCAAAAATATCTATGCAGATGAAGATCGTGAAGAAGAGGAGGAGACTCCAAGAACCACAGAAGCTACCAGACCACTAGTCAGAAACATTGAAGAAGATACTATACCAGAAGATAATGACCTAGAAGAACCCCAAGGACCCATGGAAACACCCTGGGAGATTATCTCAACAAAAAGAAGACCAGCTTGGTCTCATGATATAATCATAGAAGCATAAAGATATGGTGCACTAGAAGGAAGCAAGAGACAAAGAATCTACTCAAACTATGTGGAATTAATGAGCAACCTTGTTGATGAAGAACCCACATGTTTTGAAGAAGCTTCAAAAAAGAAGGAATGGATGGAGGCCATGATCGAAGAATACCGATCTATAATAAAGAATGATGTTTGGGATGTGGTGCCAAGACCAAAGGACAAGTCAGTAGTTTCTTCAAAATGGATTTTAAAGACAAAGCATTCAGCAAATGGCAGTATTGAAAATTTTAAAGCAAGATTTGTTGCACAAGGATTTTCACAAAAAGAAGGAATTGATTATGAAGAAACCTTTGCACCAGTAGCAAGGTATACTTCTATCAGAACTATCCTTGCCTTTGCAGCCAATATGAAAAGGAATCTACATCAAATGGACGTAAGAAAAACCTTCCTAAATGGTGTCATAGAAGAAGAAGTATATATTGGACAACCACTAGGATTTGAGACTCGAGACAAGGGGACACACATATGCAAATTAAAGAAAGCTCTATGTGGGTTAAAACAAGCACTAGAGCATGGTATGGAAGAATTGATGAATTCCTGATGAACTTGGGATTTACCAAAAGTAAAGTTGATTCCAACCTTTTACTATAAGGTTTAAGATGAAGGGATCATGATATTATTGTTGTATGTAGATGATTTATTTTTTACAGGAAAGGAGAAGCTCATCAGCAAATGTAAGAAGAAACTTGCAGCATAATTTGAGATGAAATAATTTGGCACAATGCATTATTTCCTAGGTCTTGAAGTATGTCAGTTTCCAGATGAGAGTTTTCTAAAACAAGGAAAATATACACTTGAGATCCTAAAGAGATTTGGGATATTGGATTGCAAGGCAATGAACACTCCAATGGTGACAAAGCTGAAGCTCTTGAATGATGAGTCTTTAGAAAGAGTAGATGCCGCATTATATAGACATATTATTGGCTCACTGATGTATTTGACAAATAGAAGACCAGATATATGTTTTGTTGTGAACACCTTAAGTCGGTATATGGTGGAGGCCCGACATGTTCATCTAGTTGCATCAAAACATGTGATGAGGTACCTAAAAGTTACATTGGAGTGTGGTCTCAGATATGCAGTTGGAAGTGAGTTCAGATTGTATGGCTATACTGATTGAGATTGGGAAGGAAGTGTTGAAGATAGAAAGAGCACCTCAGGATGGCTTGGCAGAAATCAAACCAGTGTTTCCCTTAGTATAGTCGAGGATGAGTACATTGTAGAATGTTCAGCCTGTAGAAAAGCGATATGGCTTCACAAACTATTGGAAGGATTGTTTGATGTCGAGATAGATGCAACTGATATTTATTATGACAACCAGAGTTGCGTCAAGCTAATAAAGAACCCAGTGATTCATGATAAGTCAAAGAATATAGAGATGAATCATCTGGGATATGGTGCAGAGAGGACTCATGAAGCTCCAATATGTTCATATAAAGGATCAAGTTGCTAATGTGTGGACTAAGCCTCTATCTCGTGTAAAGTTTGAACACTTTCGAGTCAAGATTGGTGTAGTCCAAAAGGACCTACCTGGAAAGAGGGAGTGATGATAAGATTATTATTGAGAATGAGACGATAATGGTATGCTAGTTCAAAAAAGGCCATATGAGTTTATCAATATGCTTATCAAATATTGATGAGGTTCGACATTTATTTGTGGACGAGTGTATCCTAGAATTCATTTGCTGAGGATGATTATGTGGATAAGAACACTCTCTTGTTGAGAGTGGTCCTAGAACGTACTGACTGAGGATGATCCTGCAGATGATAGTACTCTCATATGCAGAGTGGTACTGAATTCATTTGCGGACGAGATGTGCATTCATTTGCAGACAACAGTATCCTACTTGAGGATGTTCCTACAGACAAGAACACTCTCTTGTTGAGATTTGTCCTAGCACTTACTGACCGAGGATGGTCCTGTAGATGATATTACTCTCATATGGAGAGTGTTCCTACATTCATTTGCATACGACGCTATCCTACTTGTGGATGGTCTTGCAGATAAGAACACTCTCTTGTTGAGAGTGGTCCTAGCACTTATCGACTAAGGATGGTCCTGTAGATGATAGTACTCCCATATGGAGAGTGGCCTTGCATTCACTTGTGGATGAGGACCTGCATTCAATTCCATATGATTATGTTCCAGCATTTGTTTATGTTGTGGTTGATTCAGCTTAGTATTTGTATATTGATGATAGTGTAGGTTATGCTCGAGATGATGCCAAAGATGATGATGATGCTCAAGATGATGCCAGAAATGATGATTCTCAAGATGATGCCAACGATGATGATGCTCGAGATGATGCCAGATATGATGATGCACAAGATGATGCCGGAGATGGCGATGCTCGAGATGATGCCAGAGATGATGATGCACAAGATGATGCCAGAGATGATGATGCATAAGATGATGCCAAAGATGTCCATGATGATGATGATCAATGGATGATGATGATGTTGATGTAATTGTCAAAACTTCCTATGACATATAGATTCACCAATCAATTCTACAGATGTATTGTTGTAGAATACCTTCCTTGTTAAGAGGGAGTGTTAAATAAATGTAACTGCGGAAGATATTGTATTTTGTATTATTATTATTATTATTATTATCCCTTCTAGAGTTGTTGTTCCTCTAATTAGGGATGTCTTTGATGTATTTGGTCATGTAAAGTCTTGAGGTAAAACCCTTGTTGTAAGTCGGGTCAGTAGTACCCACAAAAGTATTATTGAAATGTATTTTTGAGCCTTCTAAGGAAATTTGGCCCTAGCAGCAAGGAGAAGTCAGACATGTTGGGTTATTAGGACTCTCAGATATTAGTATAAATAGGAGAGGTGCCTCCCTCATTTGGACAAGTAGAACACTCAAGTTGTTGCACCAGAGAGAGAAGGAGCAGTGCATATTGAAGAGAGAAAGCAGTCTAGTCTTATTCTTTGGGTCTTACACTATACTTGGTTGAAGTCTATATAGAGCAAGTTTTGCTGAGTTTCCTTCCCCATGAGGATTTCTTGGGATAAATCTGTGTATTCTCTTTTATTCTGTTGTGCTTGTTATTATTTCATAGATCCTTTTATTTTGGTATAAGAACTTTTAAAATATTAACACTTGGAAGTCATGAATTGGGAAGAGTTGGCTACAATAGGTGAACTAGATGAATGTTTGGATTCTATAGTCTCTATAGCACAAACTCGACACAATTTTTTTAATGTATAGCTATAGCATTATTTTTAAATGAATAGTGACGCAATCCTAAACATTAGAAATGGGGTCCCTTAGGAGTGAAAACATCGAGTGCTTTGATGTGGTTGTAGATCAATCCAATCCAAAATTTAGATCCAAGTGGTAGGACTAAAATGTTGGTACTAACAAATGTTTTAGATCCCTCAACTCTTTCCAGTGCGGTTAGCTATGGGAATGGAAGCCTTGCACTGTTACTTTGTCAAAGTGATGTTCTTGAGGGTGTAAATAGAAAAGATAATGAAGATGATAGAGAACCTGTTTCTAATCGCGGGTAACGTGTTCCTAATTTTTGGCATGGTTTTGAGTAGTTCAACTGAATTTAATTCCAATAGAATTCTTTTGGGACTCTGAATGGCCTTGGGCCTCTTTTTGTTTTTCATTTTTTCTAGAAGAAAAATAGCAGTTCCTTGTTATTCAGAGGTGAATCAAAGGTAACATGTTACATCATCATGATATAAATATCATTCTTAGTCAGAAAAGTCAAAACAATTAGGTACTATAAGTGCATACCAACACAAAGGCATCTGAGGCAAAAAAGAAGTCACTCTTCCATCTGGTCTTGACTATCCAAAGTTTTCCATGGAAAAGATAAAGAGAGCCCATAAATATTATCCAAGGAAGGCTCCAGGAAGTGGCTAAATCACAATACACAAGGTGTTATTACAAGGCATCGAAAGATGAACCAAAACAATTCAGTGTTAATACCATACTCAAAGAAACCCAACGATTGTGGAGTAGGAAAAATAGAGCAAAGCTCTTCAAAACAATTGCATAGATGCTTCCCCAATGACTATACCTTCATAATACTTGGTGAAGGATAGTAGGCATGTTTCCTGATGGAGCGCTTGAATAAGATATCTTCCCTCTCATTATATTCTCTATAGACATGTAGGAAGTCAATAGATGAGAAGAGAGTTGTCGGTTCTTTTATATTTTCGCACCAAGACTCGCCAGAACTAAAGAATGGAGAGAAGATATGCCCTTTGCCCAATTGATAATGACTAATGAGTCCCCATATACTTGCAACCTAGGAAGTCCAATAGCATTTGAGAAGAATAAAAGAGCTTAAAGGGCCAAAAGTTTTTCTCTCGTGTTGGTACTCTTACCATATCCCAACACAATGTAGAAATAATGGACTTAACTAATCTAAAGGAATATACCAGCTCCCCCATTCTGATTTGTAGCGGCGCCATCAAAGAAGGCAGAAGGGAAAGAAAGGATTGGTGCACTGCTAATGTTCCTTATTCTGGTATTTTTGTTGTGTAATGCATCATTAGTCCTTGACATGAAGCATAATATAATGTCCAAGTCTGCTAAGATCTGGATTTTTATCTTCGAATATGGAGGAATTCCAAGTCTTCCATAGGTTCTATATGAAAAAGAAAGGGAGGTAGAGAAGATCATCCTTTCTCTTGAGAAATTTCTCAAGATTTTCCACAACCGTGAATTCAGACCATACCAAAGAGCAATTATAGTGCCTGCGGAGGAAATTTGTGGTCTCTTATGTGAATACACAGTCAACAAAGAGGTGTTTTACAGATTCTTCCTGGCATTTACAAAGGAAGCATCTGTTGGGCCCGTTCCAGCCTTTTTTTATAAGATTATCCTAGGTGTTGATTTTGTTTTCAATAACAAGCCAAATAAAGCATTTGTTCTTCTTAGTTATGTTGAAAAACCAGAGTTGAGAGTACAAGTTGTGTTGATATGGAGGCAAGTGAGATGATACAATGAGATCATATGCCATATTTGCAGTAACCATATCGTTTCTCGGATTGTGGGTCCAGAGAAGGGTGTCAACTGATGATTTCAACCTGATGCCTCCATGAGTTAAACCATTTATATAATTTTTCCACTGTTTCTTCCATATACCTCCTGAATTTAAATCCTCAGCAGAATACCAATACTCCTGACTGTTAGTCCCATAATCCAAATTCTGAGCCTGTGCAAGGTATGAGATACCTAGATCATCAAGCTAATCTCTAAGATCATCTGGGAGTAAATAGGATGAATTTAATCCAGCAATGGGACCAATTCCCATATTGACGCAGAAACCATTTCCATCCTTTCAACCGAGTTTACAGGTGATCGAGGACAACGATCTGATAAACCCCTTCCAAAAGTAAGAGGTTCCATATACAGGAAAGTGTTGTGTATGAATCCAGACATCAACAGTATGATTCTTGAGGTATTTGTGCATGATAATTTGACTCCAGATACCCTTTCCATTTAGAACCGACCAAAAACTTTTAATTCTAAGAGAAATCCCAAAACATTCAAGGTGTTTGATATTCCAGCCACCAAAAGCAAAGGGGGCAGCTAACATGTGCCAATCGACAAGATGTAACTTCTGCTTACCATCAGATCTTCCCCAAAGGAAGAAGTATATACATCGCCTCAGTGAATTCAGGATGGATTTGGGAATACGAGCCAGTGCAAACCAATATACATCCAGAATAGTGAGTACAGATCTAATGAGGATCACTCTACCACCGAGCGACAAAAGTCTGTAAGTCCAATTGTTGATTCTTTTTTAAAATCGAGAGACTAACCAATTACAATTAGATGTTTTATACCCAAGGGGTTTGAGACAGTAGCCCAAATATTTGAAGCCAGTAGTGATCCATTTTAAAAGGAAGAATGGCAGAAATGAGCGATCTAGTCTCCTCATCAACATCATTATATAAGAAATAGGACTTTTCAAGACTAATAGTCATACCAGTAGTAGAGAAAAAGAGATCAAGAGCCTCCTTATAGACTTTCCATTCATCTACAATACCGAGTCCAAATAAGATAACATTATCAACAAAAAAGAGGTGTGTCAAAGTCAGGCTGGGAGAAAGCTGGATCCCCTTGATTTTGACATTTTTATGGGCATCTAGTATGATCAGGTTGAGGCTTTCAATGACCAAGATGAAAAGGAGAGGGGACAAAGGGCACCCCTGAGGAATCCCACAAGATTCTAGAAATAAATTTGAAGGAGTCCCATTTACCAGTACAACAAAATTTGATGAGCACACACAACCCATGATCCAATTTACCCCATCTACAGGTATGTTAATCTGCAGAAGCACAAGTCTCAAGAAATTCCAATTGACTCGATCAAAGGCTTTAACAAGGTCAATTCTAAGAACCATAACCTTTAGATGTTTGGTCTTAATGGTGTGAATGGGATCCTATGTAATGCCAACAGGCTCGGTAATAATTCTGTCCTTAAGAAAACCAAATTTTTGGGCTAATATAGCCTTATCTAAGAAATTTTTTAGAAGGAAAGAAACAATTTTTGAAATGAGTATATAGACTAAGTTACAGAGAGATATTAGGCGAAAATCAACAAAGCTGTGGGGTTTTTCACATTTTGGGATCAATTTGAGGAAGTTAGAATTAATAGAATTAGTAACCAAACCTTTAAGTCTAGACTGTTCGAATTTTTTTAGTAAATCCTCACCAACCAGGTCAAAAAAAGTTAGGAATAATTCAATAGGCCAAACATCGGGGCCATGGATTTTATCTTTTTTTAAGCCCTTCAGAGTTGATTCAACTTCAGTGATAGTAATAGGAGTGAGGAAGTAGTCATTTTCATGCTCCTGGATATAGGAAGGGAAGATATCAATGACCTTAAGCTGATCCAAAATGTTGGATTTACCATAATCCTTGAAGAGTTATGCTAAATGTTTCTCCCCTAGATGTTCAAGAGGAGTATCATTAGAAATCAAATTCCCATCATGATCATTGAGGGCCCATATAGTCTTTGAGTTTCTCCTAGCAGAGGCATATGAATGGAAAAATTTTGTGTTGGCATATCCTTCACAAATACATAAATCTTTGCTTTTAATTTTTAGTGTCAACAACTCCTGTGTGAGAAAACAATTCTTTTTTGTTTTGAGGAATCAGAGTCAGAAAGGATACCATAAGACTTCTGAAGGAGAGACCCAATTTCAGATTCAATGTCCATCATCTCAAGTTTCCTAGTATGCTTCCTATGTATTTCCCAAGATTTAACAGTTCCCTTAATCCTTTTGAGCTTGTAGGAAAGGTTCTCCATGTGATCACAAGGTCGAAGGTGGGAATCTGTAGTCCAGGAAGAATTGACAATAGAGGAAAAATCCTCCTTCAGGAGCCATTCTCGGTTAAACTTGAAAGGATAATAGAGGTGAGTGTCTCGAGGACCCCACTCTAAGCAGATTGGGAAATGATCAAAGATCTCAGAAGGAGTATCCCAGGAGCGGTAGCAAGAGAGGGTAGGGAGTAGTTGTTCAGAAATAATAAAACGATCCAGTATCTTGCTGATACCATCAATCCCAGAGTGTCCATTTCTCTAAGTGGGGCCAGGAGAGCACATATTAAGGTCAATCAGATTGTTGAAAGAAAGGAGCTGAGAGAAAAAAGGTGACAGAGGATCAGGTCGAGCTTTGGAGCCCCAGATCTCCGAGGATGAAAGAGTGAAATTTAAATCTCCAACAAGGAGAATATTAGGCAGATTAAAAAGGCCACCAGTCCCGACGTTCTCCCATAAGTCAATTCTGTGTGAATAAGGACCATAACAGTTAATGATAGAGAAAGCTTCATTAAATCCCTTAAAGTTGGATTTGATTAGTATACCAACAAAGTAAGTTAAAGCTTTGCACCGGATCAGGAGAGGGTTCCAGCCCGAGAGAAGGCCACCAGAAAGGTCAGTGGCATCAATAGCACAGAATTCCCATCCCGGTTTGAGCTTGGAGAACAGGGTGAGAGAATGAGAGAAATTACACATAGTTTCTTGTATGAGAATCATGTCAGGTTTTAAGAAAATAAGGTGCAGAGGGCTTTTTGTTTGGTGAGCCCCCCAAAACCTTGGATGTTCATGGAAATAATTTTCATGGGGAAACAGACTCATCAAGTGGTGTATCTCTAAGTACTTGAGGGGATAGGGGTTGTGTGGTCTGATGTGATATTGCAGTCACCTTAAGACGAACATAGAGGGGAGTATAAAGGCCAAATGCTCTAGGGCCCAGAGGAGTAGAAGTGGGAATGGCCTTTCGTGACTTTCAAATGGTCACATTATCAAAGTGAATGGAGTCCATAGGCAGAGTGGAAGGTGATATTGGGGACTTATTAGTAAAAATGGAGAGTGATTTAAGCAGAGAGAGGTCCATGAAGGCAGGTGAATATCTGCGGCTGGAACGGGAGGGGGCAAAGTGTGGTAGAGCAGAGGAAGGAGAAGGTAAGGAGGTGTAGGAAGAGGAGGTGGGAAGAGAGGGGAAATTTTCTAAGGTAAAGGGAGGAGGGCCTTCAAAGAATATGGGGAGAGGAAGCTGAGGAGGAGAGGGAAGAGGTAAGGTAGTTGGCTCTTATGGAGTAAGAGTCTCCAAGGTAGGGAGAGAGATGGGAGAGACCTCAGATCTGTAAGGTCAAGAGAGGCGAGAGAAGGTTTCCACATATTCAATAAACATGAGTTCCCCTTTTTTGAGGCCCTCATAGGGGGTGGGTGAGGAAGAAACAGACAGACCCTCCTGGAAAGGGGAAGGTTGATCAAAAGTATGAGGGGGGGTTTCAGTGGATAATGGGGAAGGAAGGGGGCTCTGGTCAAAACCACGGGTGACCAGTGTACCATAAAATAATAAAGGATACTACACCAATGTAAAAATAGTGCACCTTATGTTGCATAAAATAATACTTTACCTTATGCCACTTTGTTGTTGGAAATTCATACACTAAAACAATGTTTTTAGTGTAGGAAAGGGAGATGACCAACAAGCTCATATCCACCACCCTTTAACATCCTCTATTTATTATGAGTTGAAACAATAATATCCTCTATTTTCTATGAATTCAAATAATTATTAGAATCTCATGAGTTGCAATAATTATCACAAGAGCAATGTGGAGAGATGAATCTAATTGCTCATTACAAAATCCTTGAGATATGAAAATTTGTACTTGCCTATTCCTTTGATGTTTTCACCATCTTGACTACAACCTTCATGGTTTCCTTTGTAGGAGCAAGAACAAGAATGAGAATAGGAGCACTCTTGACAACAGTCTTCATGGTTTCCTTTGTAGGGGCAAGAACAAGAACAAGAATTTGCTTCGAACTTCTCAAATTTCATTAATATAAACAATTATGGCGAGTATACATATGATGGATTTGAACTTCTAATATCCATGTGTTGGGCATGCACCAATAACTCTTCTATCGAGATTAAAGGATTTTTCTTTGTGTTAGATGTGGCAATACAATCTTTTGTTGGTCTCTCTGTGTGTCCCATTTCCCCAATCCATACATCCACGTTGCACATATCATATCATATTACTTTACGTTATATTATAATGTATGTATATATTACCCTATCTTATATTATATTGATGTATAATGCTTGCTCCACGGGATTCTTGAACTACTGGGCATATCTTTGTTTTACCATGTGAATTCCATGCATCTAAAATTTTCCTTGGTATGTACCGAAAACAACTTTGATATCCTTGAAAAATCTAAGATTCAAAAGATACAATTTGGATAGGATAATTTTTTATTTGAAATCCAATCTATGGATTCAAAATACTTGAAGATGGTTGATTTAGTAGACCATGGAAAAGGTTTTCAATTGGGTGCCAAAGACATTACAGAGGTTCTTCTTTGCGATATCTTTTCCCGGATCTCAAAGGTGTCCATGCATTCTTATATAGTTTTTCCTATATACTTATTGTGTAAGGTCCAGATACTTTAATATCATCCCTAATTTGATTTGCCCCATATTTACATGGTAGTTTCCCTGTCTTCTCCTATGAAGAAGGAGGTAATGTCTAAGAATATTTGCTTGTGATGCATTCCATGCCATGAGAGATAATTTTAATTGTGTTTTGCAAATTTTATGATACTATTATTTTAGAGATTTTGAGCAATTGTGATGTCCAATCAGTCAAGTCATTAATTTGATGCAGATGCTTATGAGCACTCTAAGAGACAATGCCAATCCATGCATTTCATGACTTCAGATTTCTCATGCTTTCATGCTGAGTACCATTTCAGCATAAGCTTGAACTGAGGATATGAGGATCTTTTTATCTATTGGAGGCTTGTGTACCTCTGCAAATAAATTTATCAATTGTTTTAGAAATCCCAGTTTCCAGCTCTATATAATTTATCCTATTTGAAAACGTATACATGAAGCGCATCCATCATTACATTCAATTCTTCAAGTATTTGTTCAACAATATTATCCTTGCGGTAATTTAGCTCTCCTTCATCATAGTAAAATGCACATATGATTATTTGTGTAAACATCTAATCTCAACAAATTGGTCTAAAAAATATGGTATATAGTCTACTAGCCCAACAAGGGTGGCGAGTAGCAAAGTCCTTGCCTTTGAAAAATAATTAAAATGAACATTTTGTCGAAGATAAATATAAAATTATTGAAATGAACATTTTGAGGAAGATAAAAATCTCTTCTAAAAGCATATATTGTATTTTCCGAATAACATTTTAGAATTTAATATATTTATAGAGATTAGTAGTAATCCAAATGAAATAAGGTTTGGATTTTTTTTATTTTTTTTTTTTTAATATTTTTGTTCTCAATGTCATTTAATATTTAAAGAAATTGTTAAAATTATTGAATTTACTATGCATCAAAAACATGATTTTTAATTTAAAATTGATAAATTATCTAAAAAATTATTTAGTATGAACTTGACGATACCAAAAAAAATCAAATTATTTTTTATTTAAGTTGTTTTATTAGATTAAAATTTATTCTAAAAAATTATATAATGTGATCTTGAGATAACAAAAGAAATTCAAATTATTTAACATTTAGAATATTTTATTAAATTAAAATTGATTGTAAAATAATATGATCTTGACCGTAATAAAAACAATTCTAGAATAATATAGAAATTATAATTATATATATATATAAGGAAGTGAATTAATTAATTAATAACTTGAAGTGATATATATATATATATATATATATATATATATATATAACTTCAAGTTATTAATTAATTAATTCACTTCCTTTGAAAATGTTTCTAATTATGTTGATAGGCATTTATATACTATCTCATATTTTTTACTTGCTTGACCGGATCAACAAGATTAACCCAAGTGTAACAAGTGTATAGTAAGGATTCATTTCATGGTAGTTGTATCTTGTTATGCTTAATTAGTGTATAGTAGGGATTCATTTCATGTAAGTTGTATCTTGTTATGCTTAATTAATGCATCTTGATTAATATTTAAAGAAGCTTCACTTAAAAGGTGGTTAAAGAAACAGGTAACAATTTGTTTTGTTTTTACAGATCAAGTTTTTTTTTTAGTATTTGTTTTATTCTTGTATTAACTTTAACATTCTCGTATGAATAATGGATTTTAGAAAAGCTTTTAATATAGTGCCTAGAAATAACCTGTGGAATAGGCTAGAGGAGCTTAAGGTTCCTTTTGAGTTGAGAGTTGCCGCGATAAGGTTATACGAAAAATGTCATTTCCAAGTTTAAGAATAATGAGGGGTGGACAACATATATAAATTGTAATATTGGAGTTAAACAAGGTTTCCCCCTCCCCTACCCTTTTTGGCATTTACATTGATAAGCTAGAAAAGTGTTTAGAAGAAGCAGGTTGCACCAGTACAATCTTAATTGGGATAGTTATCATCCTCCTACTTTATGTTGATGATAGTGTTCTTATGTAAAGGTCTCCTTGTGATATCGATAAGCAATTAAGAATTCTTAAATATTTTTGCTCTAACATGGGTATGACTGTTAACATTGACAAGAAAAAAATCATGATTATAAAATCTAACAAAGACACCTATGCAAATTTTATTTATGATAATAGAAATCTAAAGGAAGTGACTACCTACAAGTATCTCGGAATTGTTATTCATCACAAGATCAATTGGAACTATAGCATTGAGAAAATTATTAATGCAGGGTGGAAAGCTTATCTTGGTCTTGAAAATAACTATAAATCGTCCAATCTAGTCATGTGGGATAAAAATAAGTTCCTCTTTGAAACTCTTGTCATCCTTGTTATCTTGTATGGTTGTGAAGTATGGGGGTGAGTCATTTCTAAAGAATCTTGGAGGAAGATTGAGAAAATACAGAAGTGGTTTATAACTTATCACCTCAAAATTTAAAGCAATACACCTTATCATATTCTCCTCATAGAAGTGGGGATTTCCCCCATCGAGAGCATTTCTATGACTAGGTACTTGATGTACAAGCATAAGATAAATAACATGGGAAACAAGAGACTTCCTAAAATTGCTTTAAACTCAAGTCAAAACCAACTACGCCTTAAGCGTTGTTGGTGTAAAGATACCATGGATTGGTTAAACCATTGGGGCATTAATGAAAACTGTAGAACATTGACAATGTCAAAAATATTATTACTTCTAAGTTTAAAGAGAAATTCTAATGTGAGGAAAATTTAGCGGTTAAGAGAAAATTAAGATACTATAAGGAGGTCATTAATCCTAACTTGGAAGATCAAATTATCTTTCGGTATTAACTAGCTCACCGAAGAAAATTAATATAGCCAAGAATAGAACAAACTCTCATGAACTCCATAGCAAAACAGGGCATTGTCCATTCCTAAAACTCCATGGGCGGAAAGGGTTTTCCATCTGTGTGAGTCTATGAGTGATGAGGATGAAAATCACTTTCTCTTAGAGTGCCTTGCTTACACCCACATTAGATCTGAGTTTCATAGTATTTGTTACAATACAAACATTTATAACCTCCTAACTTGTCAAAACTATAGTGAGCTTGGAAAGCTTCTAGGCAAGATTTTTGAGCACAAGAACAAGATTTTAAAGTAAACCAAGTATTATCCTTCTTAAGGTCTGATAGACCAAAGTTGGTCTCAATGGACGTTAATCATCAGCATCATAATGTAGTGATCAATTTTTTCAAAATTAATATGAACCAAATTTTTAAAGCATAAGTTATAAATTTTGGTCATACAAGTAAAACATATTTAATATAAATTTCCAAAAACATTTTATCTTTAGTTGTTTTAATCTTAAAAAAAAACTTGAATTTTTATTTTAATTTATTCATTTATTCAAGTTTTTAGGTGCTACTAGAGCTAATCTATATAACACTCTCAAGAAATTGGTCTATATAGCTTTTCAAGAAATTTAATAGATTATTCAAAATTGTTTATACTCTTAAATATAAAAAAAAGTTGAGTCATTTAAAATATTTCCATACAAATTAACAAAAAATATGGTTTTAAATCATTCTTATCCACTAATTGAATTTGAAACAAATGTGGCATGCCCCATTTTTCTTAAAAGTTGGTGATTTGGTAACATGAACAACAATCATGTGCTCAAAAACACCACTAGCTTTAAATATTACAAAGTTAACACTCGAAGAACGAATTTGAAAATGGAATTATTATCCACATTTTTATGGCAAGCTCATTTTCAAAATCAATGCTTCCTAGCTTTTAGTGGTCAGAAGATTTTATCAATTACATAATTAAATATTACAAAAAAGTTTTTGTGAATCCACCCAGTTTATATGGCCTTTAAATTAGAAGTGTCTCGTACTTTTTAGTAGGAAAAAATAATATACTTTATTGAAAAAATATAAATAACATTACAATATATATGGATAAAAACTCAGCACATCACTGAAGCAAATAACAATTTATAGTTGCATGTTTACAGTCAATCAGACATATAGGAACAACTACGGAAATAAAAGTACCAAGTGCATGCAAGAATTGGTTATGAGCATAAGTTCCATCAACTTAACAATCCAAAACCTCGAGTACATAAAAATGATGAGCAAAAAAACATATAGACTGGCATATGTTTTTGGAAATAACATATGGACGACATAAGACCTAGAAATAACGACCATCTATATAATGAAGATATATAAAAATGATTGTCTATAAAAACATACAAATCTAAACCTCCCCTTCGACCTATTGCACCTGCATCGATTAATTATGGCCATTTGAAAGCAAGAGCGATGTGTAACCATAGACTTCAAGTGCATTAATGGAATCTAAAACTAAATCCCTATTTGGAAGGGATTGAAGAAAAAAAAAGAAAATGCCATTGATAGGGACTAAGTAAAAAAAACAAAATGAAATCACTAAAAGCAGGAAAGCTTTCCTCCTTGCATTCATGGAAGTTTTCCTGCATTAATAATAGGAAAAAAAATTAATTTTTTGTTTCAAATTTTATTCTTGATTTTTATGGTATGACATCAATCACAGTTGAAAGAAATTAGTGTGGGGATTAAAATAAATAAAAACAAAACAAAACTTTAGATGCACTTTAGAAATGTTGAAATATTAAAATACTTATATGAAATTAATGAAAAAAAATGAAAAATAATAGTGCACAGACTAAAAAATGAAATCATAAAAAAAATTGTATGTTTTCTTAGTTTCCATGCTTTAATGTTATGAAACTTTTTATTTTTTTGTAACATAAACTTTTTTTTTCCTTTTTTGTTTGCTATTAAATATAAGCAACCAGAATGGTGGAGGTTTCTAATATGAAATATGAGATTTTATGGAACAAAATTATAAAAAGAAGCAAAAAAAAAAAGCATTCTTAACTTGTTTCATGGATAAGTTTTATTTTTTTCTCTATTTATTTAATCTTTATTTCTATGGTATAGTACCAATCAACTTTTGGGAAAATGCCAATAAAAATTATAAAAAAAATAACTAAAACTTAACTTGAACTTTATACATTTTGAAAAAATAAATTTACTTGCACAAAAATAATAGAAAGAGATGAAAACAATAGTCTCTGCATGCCCCAAGAACTAATAATAATAAAAATATAACTCTCAATCTCACATAAAAAAAATATGATGAAAAATGGTTCAAAGTGTGTACAAATCCCAAATCTAATTATGTCTAGTATGTCTACAGGTATGGTATCATTCAATGTATGGACAAATTCGTGTAATTAAGCCCCGGAAGAATGGACAGTAACTGCCATTATTGTGTGATCTTCACAATTGTCTATTATTTTATCGAACTCTCAATCTCACATAATAATAATAAAAAATTATGATGAAAAATGGTTCAAAGTGTGTACAAATCCCAAATCTAATTATGTCTAGTATGTCTACAGGTATGGTATCATTCAATGTATGGACAAATTCATGTAATTAAGCCCCAGAAGAATGGACAGTAACTACCATTATTGTGTGATCTTCACAATTGTCTATTATTTTATTGAACTCTCAATCTCACATTAAAAAAAATGATGAAAAATGGTTCAAAGTGTGTACAAATCCCAAATCTAATTATGTCTAGTATGTCTACAGGTATGGTATCATTCAATGTATGGAAAAATTCGTGTAATTAAGCCCCAGAATAATGGACAGTAACTACCATTATTGTGTGATCTTCACAATTGTCTATTATTTTATCGAACTCTCAATCTCACATAAAAAAAAATATGGTGAAAAATGGTTCAAAGTGTGTACAAATCCCAAATCTAATTATGTCTAGTATGTCTACAGGTATAGTATCATTCAATGTATGGACAAATTTGTGTAATTAAGCCCCAGAAGAATGGACAGTAACTACCATTAGTAACTACCATTATTGTGTGATCTTCACAATTGTCTATTATTTTATCGAACTAGTTTTAGCATTGAGATGTTATGACTGTTCAATTATTTATTAATACATTTCGTCTGAGTTTATTAAGACATTTCATCCAAGTTAAAAGTAATGTTATGGTTGTTCAATTTTTTGTTAGCACATTTCGTTCGAATTAAAAGTATTTCCTCTTATTTATNGGTTTATATTAATAAAGTTTCAAAGGGTAGAGTTTTTTTATTAACTTTTTTATGATGTGTATGGTTAATGGTTAATGTTGATAACAATAACAAGAATTTTTTATAGCAATTATTGTGCATGAGTTAGAGATATTGCGTATGGTAAATGGGAAGAATAGGTTAAAGCTTTTGATCTTCATGGTTTATGTTTTGTTAGATGAAGTAGTTGTTGTTTCTAACAACTTACATTTGTTAGACGTTTTAGTTAAATTTATTGCTATTTAATAGAAAATGCAAACACTGTGATATAATAACACTATGAATTGACACTAATCACAAATTTGGTTTCGTTAACAACAAAGATAATTCAATATATAATTAATTGACAAAGTTGGTTTTTTTTTTCCAAAGAAAAAAAGCTTGTATTTTATTTATCAAAGAAGTGTCAAAGTACATATTGAGTATGTCTGCATACTGTGGTCATGGTATGGTTGTTTTCACCATCTTTACATAAAATAAAACTCCTCTGCAGGGTCTAAAAAGAGATCTACAAAATGATGTTGCTCCCTGTATTTTTTAACAAAAAATTGTAGTCCTGAAGCTCCAGAAAATCTGCATGTATGTCCTCATAACTATCTGTAAAAGGAAGCTAGGGGAGAATTGACAAAGTTGGTTATACTAACAACAAAGATAATTCAACATATACTTGGTTGATTTGAAAAATCTATGGCTGGTTGGTTATGGTAGTGTGATATTTCCGCACATAAATGTTGATTTGAGAAATATCTCGCTTGCTTTTTTTCCAAAGAAAAATATCACAACTTTATTATTATAAAACCATATTGTTCATATGACCTCTAGGTCATACAATTCAACAAAAATAACTTTAGCTTGTCAAAAATATCTGACTAGATGGCATGTCACTAAAAAAAAATAACTACATAACAAAAAACTCATGCAAGACTACTGCTATTCAATAGTTCATATAGTATCTCGCTTGCTAGGTATGGTAGTGTCTATTTTACAATGTTTATTTGAATACCGTAATATTGTTTTTCAATATTGTTTTCTCATTTTTGTCCTCAATGTCACGCAACTTAAAAAAACATGTGACTCAATTGGACATGCTACTATTTGGATTTTGTTATTATTAAAATTGTTTTACATAGATATATGATGTGAAAAGGGTCATTCTTCCACATTTAAAAATAATACATAAATATTATAACAAAGAATCATATTTTGCTCGCAATTAAAATCATAGTGATTTTGGATATGTGTATAAGGTAATCCAACTAGGGCGCGGCTATAGATAATGCTTTTAATGATAACATTAGTTGAATGCTAGATGTGTTATTAATGAAGTTGTGGATTTAAACATTTCATTGTAGCATGGTGGGAAACTTTGTTGTCATTGGCATTATATAGAGATAGTGTACTTGCTTTTCGTTGGGCATTTGTTTTTCCATTTCGAAGCCAATATTAAAACCCTTGGAATACAAACATTCATTTAAGTTGGAAAATAGCTAGGTGTGACTTCAATTTATTTTTGTTTCGAAGAAATTAATTAGTTATTATTTTGTAGCCTATGTTAATGAGATGGAGGGGTCATAGACTTACCATATCATATTCTTATTCATTGATTTTTATTTCTTAACCCGATCGGTCACCCTAATTGGGAAGATCGAAAGGTGCATCAATATGGGTATTCAATGATGCTCTAGAGTATAGCACATATAGGTGCCAACTAGCTCATAGTTTTGATGCCTTCTTTTATCAATTAACAAAAAATTTTAAAAATTATCTGTATTGTTTTTTCTTGTCAATATTATCTATGCATTTGTACTCTTTTGTGATTCAAGATAGAGTATTCAACATTTTCCAAGTATTATATGTGTACCGGTTTACATTCTCTTTTCGACAACTTCTCTTATAACAGTAGCTATTGGCAATGTCGGAGACAATACCACTTCGTAGCTCTTGTTTTAAAAATATCATTGAATTAATCTCTTTTTGAGCATAGCGTTAAGTACAATTTAATTTTTATTTTATTTTTCAAATTTTATTATAAATTTCATGGTATAGAGATATCTACGTATAAATTAGTTTGGGTTGATTTTAATTCAAATTTAACATGTAAATAATTTGGGGCAAGGTCTTTTGTTCAAAGCACATGAACATGGAAAATGAATTCTTCTGGTTGAATATGACGAAAAATCCTCTCGTGCTCGGAGCTTCAAAGTTAAATCCTCGACAATTTTAGAAGAAAAAGATAACTAAATATTTTTTTGTTTTTTATAACGCTGCAAATTCTATTAGTCTAAGAGAACAAAAATTACAAAAAAGACCCTGGCCAAAGGAGGTCTCTGGTGGTGGAACCACCACCCGAGCTTATCAAAAATAGAGGGTCATCTAATAAACCTATTACATAGTATGTTCAAAAATTTAAGGAACCCAAAATTGTTGGTGTGGATCTTAATTATAGAGTTTTTCTTTCCAGATAAACAGAGATGCAACCAAACTAAACACAAAAAGCAAAAAAACCTGCTATAACAGTCTAACTCTTGAGAGGCACGTGGCTCTATTGATTACATGAGAATGGATCAAGAGGGGTGGGGGGTGGTCTTCAAGGATTGGGGAACCCCATCCTCCTTCCTCTAATTTGTTGGTGGCACTGGCATTAGTCGTTAACGCGTACTATGGTGGATCGTTGCTTGGGCCTTCATCTTCTCGCACCCTTTTGAATAGTGGTTCAATGGTGGCCGCAATGGGAAACGGGAGATCCTAAGCCAACCTTGGCACCGGTACCAAGCTGGAATCCCTGGACCTGCCTCCTATCGTGCTTCCACTTCCTCCATCCATGTGACCCATCTACCCGACCATGCTAGCCATGCATTTCCATGCAAAGGTGTCATCTAGACTATTGAGTTGCCCATCCATTTCTGCCATTTTTTCTTTGATGTCAAGGACTGTATCATGAGTCGCACTCCAATTACTAAGCATATCCTCCATTAAATTTCCTAGCATGTTTTTAACCATCCAGTAGTAGTTAATCCTGTTGTCGCCATGCCAGGTTGCTAAACAATGGTTCACCACCTTGTCTTCCCAATCATCAATGAGAATGCGGACCGACATTGAGATTTTTTGCTCGTACCCCTCCTCCATCTAAATATTGAGCCCCCTTTGGGCTCTGCCTCTTCCAGTACTGGCACGTCGGGGCATACCACGTTTCCTAGACATGGTGTTGAGCCAATTACCCTGGTGCTGCAAGAAGGGTCGAATGTGCGGCGTAAAAAGAAGTGGTTAGCCAAAGTGTTGAACACTTCCAATGCTATGAACACCTGCAAGAATGAGGTTACCCTCATAGCCGACAAACCAGTGGAGAATTTTGATATACACCAGAATTACGGACCAGAATCGGACCTTAGGTTGCATAGAGCATCCCATAGGCTGAAACCATACCACAGGCTGTGCAGAGCATCCCACAAACCAGAACAGAAAATCAAACATACCACCGGAGAGAATGTTATGATTTTTCATGGCGTTCCTCTTCATGGTGCCACCCTAATCTTGCAATAACTGAGACATTAAACGCACCTGAACCGGCATGAATGCGAAGGAGGGTTCCAGACGAGCGCCAGCTTAGGACGAGAGCCGAGAAGTGGAAACCCTCTCCGTCTGCACGTGGTCATCCCACTAGTGTGCATAGTGCCACGCGTCGGGATCGTGAACCTAGGCGCCCCACGTCGTTGGTCTGGCTCGCTAGCACCCGCATCTGGGGAAAAAGATAACTAAATATTGCATATGGAAGCATAAGCAAATTAATTTCCAAGCAAATAATGAAGTTGTTTTCATGCACTCCCCTGTAAACATTTATATCATTTAATGAAGTTGTTTTCATGCACTCCCCTGTAAACATTTATACCTTAATGATAGGGAATTCTACAAGTTGGTATCTTATCCAAACAAGGAATTTTTTTGATGTACTTAATTAGTTATGCACTTAGTTGGGATGTGCGACTATTTGTCTTTACTTATTTAAGATTGAATATTTTTATCTTATATTGAACTACACGATTTTTTTTATTTTAGTGAAAGGATATATAATAATATTAAATTATATAAATAAATAAGATCATCATAAAAATGAATTAATTATAAATATAATAAATTAACTGATTTTACTATCAATTTTCGAAGTATTTTGTGTCCAATTGATTTATTATTCGATGCATCCAATACCTGCAGATAAACATCAATGGCCACATCCTAAGCACATGGATTGATCACATTTATTATTCCATGCATCTCATTCTTGTTAGTTAAACATCAATGGCCACGTTCTATGCAAATGGAGTGTATGCCACTCCAAAATTCCATGTCAGAAAGCACAAACGATTATTCAAGAGTTATTCTTGCAGAGTATTGGATTGTTTCCCTTCTGTGCTAACATAGAATGTTAGCCACGGAAGTCAGTTTTCAACATATAATACTATCTCGTTGCTAGCAGCATTTCAACTTGACATGAGCTTGTGCTTTGTAGGGTAGGGGCTTAGCAGTTGTAACAACTTAAGAATAGGCATAGCTTGCCTGAGTAGCAAAAAAAACTTGTCGCTCTTCTTCAAATTTGCAATGATTTTCATTTTGCTTTGTTTCCTGTCAAACAGCAATGACATCGCCACTACAGTGGCACTTATTATTATGAGAATGTAGTGGCACTTATTAGTGCCACTACAGTGGCACCAATGTAACTAAGGTTCATGTTAGATATTAAATGACTCCCACTATATAAACTTCTCTTTCCTAATCATGATTTGTTTCAGCAACGTGGATCAAACACTATGGTGATTCCAATATTATCTCGATATGTATAACTTAATGCAATGATTTATCTATGTATCATTAACGTTAGCAGTGGAATGGCTCTGTCTTTTTTTCTTTCTTTCTTTTAATCTTACTTCTATAATTGTAGGGAGTGAAGTAATTGAAATGGTCACAGGACGATTTTGGTCAAAGTCATGGTAATTCATAGAAAGTTTGGAAAAAAAATTAACGTGGGCAAAATCCAGGATCAAAACACAACTTTGATACCATAATATAAGAACATAATTTGTTTCTCAAATAGGAACAACAATTCAATTGTTGAATATCCAATTTAAATATAACAACATAATATAATGCATAAGGATAAATATATACATAGTAAATAATAGATATGGGATGATACAATGTCATGGAACGGTGGTCACCATGGTTAATAGGACACGTCTTTCATTAGGTCATGTCTTTTCATTAACTAATTAATTATTTATTTCTTAATATTATCGTTATTATGTTTTATTGATAAATGAGTATTTATGTCTATTACACACATCATCAAAGTGTAAAGAGTTACATGACTAGAGTTGGAAAGGAATGTTACCAACTCTTGCTACTAGATACTTGGCATCATCATCAAGCTCAAATTGAACTGTTGACTATTCTAGACTTGAAAATAGTTAATGGGATGATGTCACATGCCTCGATGCTCCACTGTCCACATACCATGCATTCTTTGGAACAATGATGGAAGAGATGCATGATACCATTGAGAAGTCCTTCTCAAATTTAGAGACAAACTCGTTCATCTGAGTTTCAACTAAGGCTGCTACTTGACTTTGTTGTTTCTTAACTACACCCTTCCTCTTCTCTAAACACTATGATGCATAATGGGCATTCTTATGACATATAAAATACTTGATTTTACTCAAGCCATTCTTCCATGTCTATGATGTTAACTCCTCACCCTTCATCTTACCTTTGTCGGGTCCATTACTTCTACCCTTCTTTACTTGACCAATTAGGGCATGGTTGTTGTCACCTCTAAGTCTACTAACCTTTGATTCCATCTAAATTTCCTCCTAGATAAGTTCATCCTAGAATATTTCCAAGGGAAGGTTCTCCAGAGCAAAAGCACCCTGGACAAATGTTTCCCATTTAGGTGGGAACCCATTCACTGCTTTGTTTACTAGCTCCTTCATTTCAATCTTTCTCCAATTACAGAAAATTGGTCACAAATCCGTGTGACCTTCATCAAGTAACTAGTAACTGTGTCCAATCTGTTCATCTCAACATATCTAAGCTTGTTGTGCAATATCATATTCTGGTTAATGTTCTCACTCTCATAAAGGCTAACTAGGGCATCAAACACGTCCTTCATTTTCTTCTCCTTGGATATGTGAGGAATCAGATGATCCTTTATAACATCCAAGATCATTTGCTTGGATCTCACTTCTTTCTTCTTATGATTTTCCAAAATTTGTGGATCTATCAACAAAGCCACCACATCCTTGATAATATCCCAAAGTTCATTCTCTTCTAATAGAATAGTTATCTTGAATTTTCATGATAGGAAGTTTGAGACACCATCCAAACTGTCATCAAACCTAAGGCTAGTTGATGCCATCTCTAGTCTAATACACAAACTCCTAGATCTAAAAATTACTCCTCAAAAGAAATAATGAAACCCTCTAATTGTTGGTCCTTCTTTCTAGCAGACAATTTGCTACTATATATCTTTGAGAATCTCAATTACAAAACCAAGCTACAATACCATGTAAATTTCCGATCCCTAAGTGATTGTTGTCCTAAATTTCTCTTTAAATTAAATATATCAAATATGAACTTATTTAACCACATAAATAAATATTTTTGAACATGCAACAATCACACATATATTTGAAAATGAACAATGAAATCATAAACATAATACACAATAATTTTGTTCTTCAATTAAACTTATCATTTAATAATCAAAACCTACAAGAACACCTCAACCTAAGGTTTACAACATGTTCAAAATAAACAATACACCTACATAGAAATCTAAGGAATTATTGTACCTTATTGGTCAATCATATTCCTACTATTTGCATTCTCTCCTCCTTGGCTTCACTTGTGTGTGTTCCTCACGCAAATTCCTTGGTGTGTTCCTTACACAACTTCTAATATGAAATGGATCAATATATAATTTGTCATGTATTTTGGTTCTTTCTGAGAGGAAAGATTGGATGAATTGGCTTGCAGGGCCCATTTTAGGGGCAGGTCTCACTTTGCATATTTAGGGTGCATAACATTCTATGGATTGTTTAAGGCCTTAAATGATGTTTTTTTGGGTCAAAATTTCATCGTTTATGCCATGCCCCTTGACGTTATTTTACGTTCCAAGACCTTTCCAACAGTTAAAGAATCGCCTTAATTACATCTTGTATGAGGAAGTAATAATCTCGCAAGTTGACCGTACCCGTTTGACCATCATGGTATTGAGTGCATTCCACATCAGCTCTCATTTCTCATACATGTGGAGCTAGTCACATGTGGACTTTCAAGAACATTCTAGGAGGTCCAAAACCCTAACCCTAATTGGGAATCGAGGCATGCAAAAACCCTAGAATTAACCCTAAATGATTAATTGGTTATGTTAAATATTGGGTCATTAGGAAAAGAAGGGTTATCATTCTTATGATGTTATTGTATTGTTCCATAGTTGAGGAACAATATGGGAGTTGTTATTAGAGCATCACACGGCAAGTATGAGATCCTATAGTAGTCATTATGGTTGCATAGTCATAGGTAACTCCATATAGAGAACCACTTTCTCTAAAATTGCACTACATATTGGAGGAAAAAAGAGCAAGGCATAGTCCTCACTTTTGGATGGGTTTTCCCAAGGTATATCTTGTGTTATTGTGTGGATGTGTTATTTTGTTCTAGTTATTTTCCTTTTAGTTTCTAGTTTTTTAAGCATTCATTGAAATAAGCTAATAAAAAAACTAAGTAGTAAGACTCGTTGTGGAAAACTATTCCATTGGAATATCCACGACATTTTAAAAATTGGTATCATGGTAGCTTTCTTTGGGGTTTTGTGGGAAATTGCAGGATCTGGTGGAAAATAAAGAAGAAATATTCAAATATTAGCTATGGCGAACGAGTCTGGTGAATACACGGCGAGAGATTATGAGAAACGATTTATAAAGCTAGAAATATAAGTCGTTAATATCTCGTGCAACATGTCAATCCTCATGGTGGCTCTAGAGAGCACATTTATACATTTTGATGATTTTTGTGGCTCTATCCTAGAGACCTAACCAGAAGGGGAGTTGGAAGATAGAGGAAACCCAGAAGAGGAGTTGAGGAAAGAGCTTGAGTAAGAGCAAACTAGTTCTAATACCAATATTCCTTCCTAGCCTTTGTTTAAAATGGAAGCGAAAATGGATATCAACTTGTACCAAGGTGAGATCGATGCTTTAAATTTAAATCATCAGTTGCATCAATTATAGTTCTATTTTAGTATCCATCAAATATATGATGAGCGTATAATTTCATTTGCACAACTGGAATTAGAGCACCATGCATTAACCTAGTGGGAAAATCACAAAAAGGCACTTTGGTTGGAGGGTGATCCACTAGTAACTAAGTGGCAAGATTTGAAAACTCTCATTAAGTCCAAGTTCTATCCTATCGAGTATGTAGAGGACTAATGAAGAGTGTCCAGGAGTACACCACAAAATTTATAAAGATGGTTATCGTGTTGGGTATCTCACCCATGAATCCATATTTATTCCTCAAGTATTTGGGGGGTCTGCACAATCATTTATGGAAGCAAGTGATGCTCTTCAATCCTAGGACAATTGGTGAGGCTTATGTGAAAGCACAACACCTGGAAAATATAGGCCATAAGAAAAAATAGCCAAGCAATTCCAAATAGAAAGAGTACCAAGACACTTCCAAGAATGGGAAGAAGAATTCGAAAGGAAAAGAGAAGAAGTCTACACCCATGGCACATCAATGTAAGGATCCAGAAAACCAATATAATAATCGTAACATCGATCATCACACTAAAAAAAAGTGTTAGAAGTTACACCCATAGTTGAACCCTACGAACCGCAAGATCGATGCTAAGAAGAAGAACCTTTTATTCATTGATTCAAGCAAAGAGGTAGAGATCAGCTCAGATGTGTATGAAAATATTGTATGCACTTTAGTGTAGAAGAAGGTGAAATTGAGAGGTATTCTTCACAAGGAAGAGAAGGATATGACAAAATTATTCCATATCAAGATCCAGACCAAGGTACATGCTCTATTCAATTCCGGTTCACATGTAAATATCACAATATTTTATCTGGTCAGCAAGCTTGGGTATGAGGTTCATGATTATCCTAACCCTTATCCATTGGGATCGGTAAATAAGGATATAGAGATGAGGGTTATAAAACAACGCAAAATTAAATTTTCCATGAGTGTCGATTATATTGATGAAGTGGAGGTAGACATAATACACCTTAATGTTTGTGGTGTAGTGCTCGAAATTCCCTACTTGTATAAGAGGTATGTGATCTTCGTTAGGTCGAAAATCAATATTGCTTGATCAAGGATGGGAAATATTTCATCATCAAAACGCATAAATGTAAAACGAAGATCTAGGCTGGTAAGTTCCAACTAAACAAAGAAACTAATAATTTCAAGTAGAAAGCTTGTGTTGCTTTACTTAAGATCTAATCAACAACAAGGTGAATATGTATAAGTAAAGGTGCCTCTGGAGGGATCTACCAAAGAGCAGAAACACCAGTCGAAGAACCTTTTGCAAGCATATAGAGAAGTGTTCCAAGAGCCTAAAGGCATACCTCCTATGAAGGGCGTGGAGCATGAGATACAACTATTGACAAATTCCACATTACTAAACATTGGACTGTACAAACAGTCTTTTTTGGAAGCATAAGAAGTTAAGAAGCACTTGCAATAGTTGTTGGAGTAGGGATTAATCTGACCAAGAATATCACCTTGTTGGTCACCTATTTTCATAGTACCCAATAAGGATGGGACTTAGAGGATGTATACTGACTGCAAATCTATGAATGATATCGCCCTCAAGAATCGATACCCTTTACTTACGATTGAATATTTGCTATAACAATTACAACATGCCAAGCACTTCACCAAGTTGGATCTCAAATCATGATACCACCTAGTACAAGTGAAAGAAGATGAAACCTAGAATACCGCCTTCAAGGCTAGGCAAGATCTATATGAATGGTTAGTAATGCCTTTTGGTTTGTGTAATGCACCAGCTACATTTATGCATTTGATGAATGATATGTTGTGTCCTTTCATAGATTCATTTGTAATGGTGTATTTGGACGATACAATGGGTTATAGTGCTACCTAGGAAGAGAATATCTCGCATCTCAAGCAGGTGTTGGACACCTTGAAAAACCATCAAGTACTGGAAAACACTAAGAAATGTGAATTTTCTCAATGGTGTTTCCTAGATTTAGGGTATGTGGTTGGTGGAGGAGAAATTAAGATTGATCCTGCAAATATGGAGGCCACCACTAAGTGGCCTACTCCTACAAATGTCACTGAATTTAGGAGCTTTTTTGGGGTATCACAATACCTTGAAAAGTTTATAGCTTCATTTTTTATTGTGGTTGAACATCTCCAATCCATAACAACCAGCAACAAGGGTTTCTAGTGGGGAAAGAATCAACAAAAATCCTTTGAGGAGTTCAAGTGAAAGATTAGTCAAGCACTAGATATCACATTGCCTAACTTGTAGAAGCCTTTCGAATTGGAGACAAATGTAAGTGGGTATCTTATGGGAGCGATTTTGATGCAAGGAGAAAGGCCAGTATGCTATCATTATGAAATATTCCATGGAGGAATCCTGAAATACCTTACATATGAGAAGGAACTTTATGGCTTGATTCAAGATGTTAAGAAATAGAAGTATTATCTGTTGGAAAAGGTGATGTGGCCAATAAACTTTGATTCATTCATGAGATCAAAAAAAACATGCAAACACATGAGAATGGAAAATAACTATATTTTATTCCTTCTCCATCACTAACTCTTACAATGAAAGTTCAACCCCTTATAACTACTATCGAAGATTTTTGAAAATTGCTAATTTTAGAAAATTCTCGCATGACTCTAAAACTAACCAATAACTAAAATCTAACTAGAGTGACACTATTCGTCAACTCGCTTTTTTTATTAGGTGCATAAAGTAAGAGATAACTAATAACTACAAATTTAAAAAATTGTGAAAAAAACACAAACCCAATTTAAGGAATTATATAAATGAATTTGGCCTCGAAATAGTGTCGAAATGTGGTCCAATTAGAAGGATATTATCGATCACAGTAGTGAGATCTTCAAGTATCAACTTTCTGCCAAATTTAAGCCCAAACAGACAACCAAGTCAAAATTTATGACCCTCGAAAATCCCTACATAATTCTCCTATGATTGGTGAGATAGTGGAACTGTGTTCAGGTATTTTCAAATCTCGACGTTTCGATCTCTACTTTGAGATCATCTTTAGGAGACCAGTTGAATGTAACTCCTACAAGTTATTTCCTTCAAACTGCTACCACTTAACGAGATCTAGATTCAATAAGTCCCCCTTTGTAATCCAAGGATGAAGGGTCTTTTTATCTAAAATATGTGCAATATTTTCATTTTTATTGCACATAATGGTCTATTACCAATCCAGCTCCGCCTCATTTTCGTCACCCAAAGCGTTCTTGTGGAATATATATAAATCAGAAATGTTAAACATAGGGTAAATATCAATATCAGCTGGTAAATTGACCTTATAAGCATTGTCATTAATTTTCTTGAGAATCTTACAAGGACCAATTTTCTTATATTTTAATTTGTGGTAGGTTCCCCTTGGAAACTGCTCTTTCCATAAATAAATCATCACCAAATCACCTACACTGAATACCTGACATTGTCGATGAGCATCTTTAAAATTTTGGTCTATTCACTATTGTCCTACAACTTTAGCCTCACTTGTTTTTGCAATTGTTGAATGTGTTTTGCAAATGCTTCCTCTTCATCATTGATCCTATCCTCAAGTGGTAGTTGAACCAAATCTAGGACACCCATATGATTTCTATCGTAAAAAACCTAAAATTAATATTTACCTATGGATCTATTCGTTGAACTATTGTAGGTAAATTATGCTTGAGATAAATCCAAATCCCACTCCTTGGGGTTCTCTCCAATAATACTCCATAACAACTTTCCCAAAATCCAATTGACTATCTCAGTTCACCCATCTATTTGGGGGTGATAGGAACTATTCATCATTGATCCTATCCTCAAGTGGTAGTTAAACCAAATCTAGGACACCCATATGATTTCTATCATAAAAAACCTAAAATTAATACTTACCTATGGATCTATTCATTGAACTATTGTAGGTAAATGAGATAAATCCAAAGCCCACTCCTTGTGGTTCTCTCCAATAATACTCCATAACAACTTTCCCAAACTCCAATTGACTATCTCAATTCACCCATCTGTTTGGGGGTGATAGGAACTATTTATCTGTAATTTAGTCCCCATTTTCTTTCATAGAGTCCTCCAAAAATGAACCAATAACTGAGTATCTCTATCAGAGGTAATAGTTTTTTTAACACCATGCAATTTAATTATTTTTGAAAGAAAAAAAACAATTATGCCACCCTCGATGCATCACTAGTTTTCTTGTAAGCAATGAAATGAATCAATTTAGAGAACCTATCAACAAACATAAAAAATATAATGATTACCTCATTGTGTGTTTGGGAGCCCCAACACAAAGTCCATGCTCAGATCTATCCATGGGTCCGTGGGCACTGGTAATGGCATATACAACCCTATATTTTGTGAGTGTCCTTTAGCCATTTAACAAATTCTACGTCATGACACATACCTATTTATATATTTTTTCATCTTCGGTCAATAATATTTATTTTTTATTAAGGCTAGCGTCTTGTCCTTTCCAAAATGTCATGTCAAGCAACTACTGTAAAGTTATTTGACAATATTTTCTCTCATATAACCAATTGGAATGCATAGTTGTTTTCCTTTAAAGAGGCAGTCATCTTGAATAAGATCCATGTTCCCATCCAATAGGTTATTCAATTGTTCCACAATCTCCCAAAAACTGTTATCGGGCACATATAGATCCTTAAATGCAGCAAGCCCAATTACTTGATTTTCCATGGTTGTCAAAAGAACAATGCACCGACTCAAAGCATTTGCAACTTGATTATGCCTTCATGGTTTGTGCTTCAGAACAAAGGTGTATCCTTGTAAGAAATACCTTTTTTGCATGTCTACTATTCAATTTCTTTTAGGTGTTTATATATTTTAATGCAATGTGATCGGTAGATAACACAAACTCCTTTGGACCTAAATAATTCCTCCAATGTCGTAATGCTCGTGTAATTGCATAAAATTATACATCATATGTGGAGTAGTTACTCCTTACGTGATTCAAATTTTCAAAAAAAAATGCAATTGGTCTACCTACTTGGTTAAGTACAACTCCAATGCCTACATGTGAATCATAATAGTCTATCTCAAACACTCTATCAAATTATGGTAAGGCTAATATCGGTTCCTAAATTACCTTCTTCTTTAGAACTTAAAAATTTCCTCATCTTCATCGGTTGGCAAGAATGTTTTACCTTTGGTGCAATCTATTATGGGTGCTACAATACTACTAACATTTCAAATAAATTTTCGGTAACAAGTGGCCAACCTATGAAAACTTCTTACCTCTATTATGCTCCTAGGACTAAGCCACTTCAAAATTGCTCTGACCTTCTCTTAATCCATATTGAATCCTTGTGCTAAGATGACATAACCCATAAATACCAAACTTTCTTATAGGAACCTACACTTCAGGTTTGCATAAAGTTGATGTTTTCTCAATGTATCCAATATAATATTTGAATGTTGCAAGTGATCTTCTTTGTTGTTACTAAAAACTAGGATGTCATCAAAATAAACAACATCGAACTTACCAATATAAGGTCAAATCATAGTATTCATCATGCGCATGAAAGTAATATATGCGTTGGACAACCCAAATGGCATCACCATCCATTCATATAGACCATCCCTAGTCTTGAAGGAATTTTCCATTTATCCCCTTTGTGAATCTGGATCCAATGGTTTCCAATTCACAAATCAATTTTACTAAAATATTTAGCTTCACCTATCACATCCATTATGTCATCCAAGGGCGGTATATGAAATTGATATTTCATGATATTTTATTTATTGATCTCCTATATGTGAACATCCTCCATGTATTATCTTTTTTTGGAGTCAACAATGTTGGTAGATTAAAGGGACTCATGCTTTCTCTTACCATATTTTTTCGTAAGCTTTGTTACTTGTTGGTTGAGCTCTACATTTGTGTAGAACTCATCCTATAGGCTTCCTAATTAGTTAAATTTTATCATGGAATTAGATTAATGTGATGATGAATATCCCTCTTTTGTTGGAAGACCATCATGTAGTTCATTAGGGATAACATCAACATGTTTTTCTAGTACCTTGGACACTTCAATAGGTATTGGTATGCCTTCCACGACTTATTCTTACAATATTAATGCCTAGTATAATCATGTTTCCTTCATTTCCTTAACAAGCTCTCTTTCTAACAACATGTTCTCAGCTTTCCCTCCATCCTTAAGGGGCAATAAGACGACTTTCAATCCATGCTTCCAAAAGGTGTAGGTATTGTTTTCTCCATCATGCATGACTTTTCTATGATATTGCCAAGGACTCCCCAATAAAAAATTGCATGCATCCATTGGAAATACATCACACCATACTTCATCTTTTTAAATCTTACCAAAGGAAAACTTGATCAATCATATTTTATTAATGGTGTCTTCATTCCCTTTTCTGAACCATGCAATTCGGTGAAAACGGGGACGTGTTTCACATCATAATTTCAACTTATATACCATATATTTGGAAACCATATTCTCAAAATTGCCACTATCAACAATAACTTGACATACCTTTACCCCGGAAGTGCATCTGGTTTGAAAATATTTGTCCAAAACCAAAAATATTCATTGTCGCTACTCTATCATAGCTTTTTTTTAGAATCACCATTGGCCTCTATATCATGAGATTCTCCCCCATATCAATCAGGACTTTGGATTCATCTCCTTCTTCTTCATTCTCAACTTGGATCAAGTTTGAAGTAGGTTGTTGTCCTTGCTTTGGCTCTTGCATGTTATAATTTGAGCATTTGAATTCTCATTGACCCTCCACACCACACCTAAAACACACATAAGGTATTCCTCTGCCACCACCGTAACCTATACCCCTCTGAAATATTCTTCCCCATAGTTGATTCAATTTGTCTTGTCGAGTATATTATCTTTTATTACCTCATTGGGACGATTCGCCTCTGACATAGTTAGAACCACCTCATGAGGCAAACGATGTACCCCTCCTTACTCCTCGATTTCTTTGAGAAAATTGTCGGTTTCATTTTTTCTCATATTTTAAGGCTAATTGGTATGTATCTTCCATGTTGCAAACCCTATTCATGCTCAATTCATCTTCAATAGAAAATTTTAAGCAATTCACATACCTTGCATCTAGTTGCTCAACAATTTCTCGGTGATCCAAACGAATGGGAAACTGATAAAACTCATTTGGGAGTTTCTCCACAGTGGATAGGTTTTGCTTCAAGTTCTGAAATCTATAAAAAAGGCTATGTGCATAATCTAATGACAAAAACAATTCTCATAATTTTTTCCATCTTATTCCAAGTCCTAATTTTGTATTTTCCCTTTTTTGTTCAATATTTTTGTACATGATCTCACCATATCATTGTGTGACCCTTCAACTTGTTGCATGCAAATTTCACCTTCTTTTACTCTATCATAGGTTTCCATTTATAAAGAAATTCCATGGCATTTATCCAATCTATTAACTCCTTCGGCTTAAGACTCTATACATATTTTGAAACTTCCATTTTGATCCATCATTTATTCCTTCTAGAACCCTGAGCATCCTTTCTTCAAACTTCATGTGCCCTAATTGTTATTATTCATGTTTAATACATTGATCTACATATCCTTGGTATGTCTTCTCATCATATGCTTCTCTTTGTATTATTCTCTGACTAACTAGTATTTTTGGAAGGTCTGCTACTTGCCTTTGGAGGTTTTACATATCTCTATGCATTTGAGCAAAACCTGCTCTTCATCTTCCTCTCCCATCCATCTTCCTGCTCTAATACCAAATGATGTATCCAATAAACTGTGATTCATTCAAGAGATAAAAAAAAACCATGTGAACACACGAGAATGGAAAATAGCTATAAGTTTCTTCCTTCTCTGTCACTAACTCTTACAATGAAAGTTCAACCCCTTATAGCTACTATTTGAGATTTTTGAAAACTGCTACTTTTAGAAAATTCTTGCATGAGTCTAAAATTAACCAATAACTAAAATCTAACTATAGAAACACATTTGTCAACTCTCTTTTGTGATTAGGTGCATAATCTAAGAAATAATTGATTATTACAAAATTAAAAAACCATGAAAAAACACTAAATCCCCAATTTGAGGCATTATATGAAGGAATTTGGCCCCTAAAAAAGTGTCGAGATGTGGTTAGATGAAAATGATCTTATCAGTCATGGAAGTGAACTCTTTGAGACACAACTTCCTATCAAATTTCATCCCAAACGAATAACCAAGTAAAAAATTATGACCCTTGGAAATCCCTACCTCTGAAGAAGACCATCATTCACATTGATCACTAGCCGATGTAATATTTGTAGTCCCATAGTAAGCTACAACAAACACAACGCTACAAGTGGATAGGGTTTTTACAAAACTTCCATCTAATCATCAAATATAAGAAGGGAAATGCAAACAAGCTGGAATACATGCTCTCAAGGCCACCTATAGCCAAGGTCACAACTTTGGGTACTCTTATCCATATGGATTCTTTCACCCATGATGCATAAAATGAGGACTACACTGAAGATGAGGGATTCGAGGAGGTATTCAGTAGCTACAAGGCCAATTCCATGAAAAAGAAGGTCACAATAAGGTTACTATCATCTCCAGGATGAGTTACTCTACAAGATGGACAAGCTTTGTGTTCCTAAAGGTGAGAGATTACAATTCATGAGAGAGGCTCTCACTTCCAAAGTTGCAAGGAATTTTGTTATTGGGAAGACATTTTCCAACTTATAAAGGTATGTTGTTTGTCCTATAATGTAATAAGTAGCTCAATTTGTTAGAGGATGCATACTTTGTTGTACAAGCAAACATAGTAATAGGAAGAAAGGTTTATACTATCCCTTACATGTTCCCACAAGACCATGGAAGAGCATATCCATGGGTTTTGTGGGTGCTCTTCCAACCACTTACAAGGGACATGACTATTTATTTGTGGTAGTTGACATATTTAGCAAGATGTGCCTTCTTATGCCTTGTAAAAAGACCATTAAAGGACAAGAAGCAACAACCATGATCTTTAAGTAGTTTTGGGTGCACTTTGGGCTACCGAGGAGCATCATCTTAGACTACTCAATTTTTTAGTGCATTTGGGACTAAACTTTTGGAGAATATGGACGCTAACTTGAAGAAATCTACAACATTACATCCATGAATAGATGGGTAGACAGAAGTAGTCAACGGGACTTTGTTGCATTTTTTGAGGGGTTACAATCAGAAGCATCTGAAGACTTCAGATGAAAATCTTATCTACATCTAGCACTTTTATAATAGAGTAGTCCACACTTCCATAAGAAATTCCCTTTTTGAAACTTGTTTTGGATATCAACCACCTTCACCTATAGATTTTGTTTATGGATATCAAGGGGGTGTGAGGGAAGAAACCACGGGTAAAGCATTAAAATTTGAAAAATTCATTGATAAGATCAGGAAAATCCATTTGCAAGTACATGATATATTGAATAAGTCATAGTAAAGGTACAAGGCTAGACATTATCAACATAGGGTTGAGAAAACATTCAAGATGGGAGATATATCTTGGTTGCACTTGAATAAGGAAATACTACAAGGTCTTGGTAAGAATATCAAATCATTAAGGTAGGAGATAATACATATAAACTTAGTCTACCCCAATAAATGGCATTTACTTAATAGTGAATGTGAAAACCATGAAACTCTGTGAACCTACCATGTTAGACCAAGAACCTGACCAAGTCTTACCTTATATAGAGTACTTATAACCAAAGGCTTATGTATAGTTAGCAAAAGACATAGTTAGATTAGATCTAAAACAACCAAGCAAGGAATTAGGAAAATATGAACTCTAGTATGTGGGGTTGAAAGGACAACTTCTAGGTAAGGCTAAATGGTACTCCAAGGAGAAGGTAGAGGAAAATTCTCCACGCCTCATTTAGTAAAATATTGTGGGGACCAAATCCTCCCAAATGTTAGGGTATACAGGGTACTCCCAAAGGACCGAACACCAAGAACAACCGCTTCACACAAATAGATCACAGATCAATACACCAATGTTTGTCACGTGGTTAAAACCC
>LPNX010535416.1:381507-414256 GCA_001517045.1 Pseudotsuga menziesii
GTTTTCTTTACATAGTTGTTGCAATGAGCGATAGTTTAAGTGACCAAATCGCTCATGCCAAAGTTTGCTCAAGTTATCACTATGAGCAACAAAAACTGAAGGAAAAGGTGATGACCCAAAGTTGTTAAATTTGTACAACTTGGTAATATCATCAACAGTTCCAGTAGCAAGGACATTTTGAGGATTTTTAAAATACTTGATTACAACTTGGTGAGGTGTAAACATTACAGTTTTACCTTCACCTGAATGAGTAATTTGATAGACTGATAACAAATTGCAGGAAATTTTTGGAACACATAGTACATCACTGAAATGACCATTTTCTACTGGAACTGTTCCAGATCCTACAACACTTAAAGATCTATCATCACCAACAAATATTTGTTTGGTGTTACATTCATGCATAGTAGAAAAGATGGCTTTATCCTTAGCCATATGATAAGATGCTCCAGAATCAATGAGCCATTAATTTGAAGTAGAAGAAGAAGATGCAATATAAGAGTAACCAGAAGCACAAAGTGCATGTCCATGAGAGGTAGATCCTGAAGACTAATCTAGGCTGATGTGGTGCTTCTTCATTGCTGCTTCCAAGGCTGCCATCTTCTTAAAACACTTAGATTCATCATGATTATCTTTCCCACAAAAATTGCAATGACGCTCAGTCTTCTTTCCTTTTTACTTGGATCCTTTATCATCTTTTAAAGGAGGAGCTGACTGAGAGGGTTTGGGACCCTTGTTGTTTTTATTTTTATTGTGAAAAATATGTTTCTTGGGAGGCTTGGAATTTTCTTTCTGTTGGGACAATAAGGCTTTCCTAGATGTATCTGCATTGTTAATTATTCCAAGATGAATGAGGTTGTCTTGCTCTCTAATTAAGGAATCACAAAAGGATTCAAGACTAGGCTCTACATAGCTGGCTGCAGTCAATGATTCTTTCATAGAGTAGAATGTAGATACAAAAATAGAATATGCAGGTCCAAGTTTGGAAAGAATATGATAAATACATTGTTTGTCTTCTTTCTTAATCTTGCATTATGCACATAATAGTCTAAGAGTTTTATACTTAGATAAATAGTCTTGAATGCAAGAAAAATCATTGGGATTCAAGGAAAGCAACTCATTCTCAAGTTGATGACCCCGAATTTCATTGTGTTTACCAAACACAGATTCCAACTTGTCCCAAGCAACATCAGGTTCATCAATTCCAGATATGTGGAATCGCAAATCAGTAGAGATTGACATCCCAATCAATCCACGAGCTTCATCACATCTATTTGCCCATTTAATTTTCTTATCATCATCAGTGGGTTCTGTTTCTTTCCATGAGGTTATCCTGAAAAGTCCCCTACTTCGCAGAACATCCTCCATACGAGATTTCCATGAGAAATAGTTTGAACTTGTAAGTATAATATCACAAGGGGCGGCCATACTGTAAAATACTGGCTGAAAGAACAGAAACTAACTGTCTGGATGCAAAGAGCTCGAAAAAATATGCGGTTTTAAAAAAAACGACACATAAAACTGATTCTGGATGATGAAGTTATGCTTGATCAAAAGAAATGTTGAAGATGTCCCCAATAGTGACGTGGCAGATATTAACTTGACCAACAAAAAAAAGAACCCCCCTCTTCCAAAGATCTACCTTTGACAATCACTTTACAATAAAGTTGCTTTTGAAGTGAATCACTTTTATAGAATAAGTGATGTTCACTTTTACAATAATGACTTTTAAATAGTGCGGCAATAAATTAAAAGACTTAAGTGACTCACTTTATTTTATTTTATTAATGTGAGATGCACTTTTACAATAAAGTAACTTGAAAATAGAAATTGCATGCACTAAAAGTAGTTTGATAAGATTTGAACTCAAGACTTATCAAGGTGTAAAGCAACTTTGGACCAAGTGAGCTAAGTTTAAAAGGTACGTAAAAGTATGGAAAGAGGAAGGGGGCTTCTTCTTCTTTTTTATCTTCTCTCTCGTTTTCCGTGCTTGCTTTCTTTTCCTGCAAATCACAAAAAAAACGAAAAACAAAAACAAAAACAAAAATTTCTACACAATGGGGTTAGATCTTGGTTAGCTTACCAGGAAAGTCTACGTTTTCAAGTTTTCTCGTTGTTTCTGATTTGCCGTGATCGCACAAGGTGCACGGCAAAGAGCATACGTAGCCGAGAAGACAAGAAAAAAAACTTTCCCTCACTGTTTCTGATTCGCCGCGATCGCGCAAGGTGCACGGCAAAAAGCATACGCATCCAGGGAAGGGAACAGTCCGAGACTAAAACAAAAAGATCTAATAATAATACTGATAAAATATGAGAGAGATTTAAAAAAAAAAAAAAACAAATCCGTCACTGTAACATTATACCTTCAGATTTGCCGAAATTGGTGTTTCTGGAGCAAACAGAAACGGTTTTCGTTCAGTGAAACGAAAACTGTTTCAAAATGGAAACGGCGCTCCGGACGCAATGGAACAGCTCCCACAGGTCACAAATGCACAAAAAATCCAAAAACCAGAAACCCTTTCAAAGTTTCGGCAACACCGGTTCCAGATCTTGATCAAAACCGAAAGCGGCTCTTCATAAATGCTTTGATACCATGTTAGGGTATACAGGGTACTCCCAAAGGACCGAACACCAAGAACAACCGCTTCACACAAACAGATCACAGATCAATACACCAATGTTTGTCACGTGGTTAAAACCCTCGAGAGGGAAACAGTCCACGGCCTCGGCCAAATAGCTACTCGGAGCAATTTATTATGTAAAAGAAAGAAAGTTACATGAGCTTCTCATAATCGATCAACTAGCCAAGGACCCTCTATGCTCTTTAAATAGATATCATAGACCAATCGGGTGTTAAGCCACGGATCAATGGTAGGTATGATCTAAGAGAAGTTGAACCGTCGGATCACTCTATGTCTAGAACATATCGTGACCGTCGGATTAGAATATTTACAAATGCATACTAATGCATACTAAAGAAACACACTTTTACCTAACGGATATATTACACAAGTTGATCTTAACTAACTCCTAATTGTCTAAATATCCTAACACCAAAATGGGGAGTTGTGATCCAAAATGAATCAATATATAATTTGACATCTATTTTGGTGTTGTCTGGGAGGAGAGATTGGATGAATAAGCTTGTAAGGCCCATTTAAGGGGCAGGTCTCACTTTGCATATTTGGGGTCTAGAACCTTGGGCCTATTTGAAGGCTTATAATAAAAAAATATGGGGTCATATTCTACACTCTGAGACCATTCCAATGGCCGAAGAGTTGCCTTAATTGAATTATTTGTGAGGAAGCTATGCCTCTTGCAAGTTGAGCTACCTGGTTTACCAGCATGGTACAGAGTGGATTCCACATCAACTCTCATTCCTCACACATTTGGAGCTAGTCATGTGTGGTATTTATAGAACATTATATAAGTTCCAAAACCCTAACCCTAATCAAGACTTATGCATGCAAAAGCCCTAGAATTAACCCTATATGGCTATCAGGTTATGTTAAATACCAATCAATTAGGAAAAGAGGGGGTGTCATTCATATGATGTTATTATTTCTTCCATGTTTGAGCAATAAGGGAGTGGATATTATAGCATCATAGAGGAAGTAGGATATCCTATAGTAGCCATTTTTTTTGTAGATTCATAGGTAACTCAATAGAGAGTATTGTTTTCTTTGTATTTGCACTGCATATTGGAGAATAAGATAGAAATGCGTAGTCCTCACTTTTGGTTGTGATTTTACCCGCAGTGGATTTTCCTGGGGTATATCTTGTGTTATTGTGTGGATGTGTTATTTCATTCTAGTTATTTTCCCTTCAATTTCCAGTTTATTTAACCTTCAGTGGAAATAAGTTAATAAAATAGCTAATTAGTAAGATATTTTGTGGTGAACAGTTCTAGTGGAATATCCACAATAGACCAACTCGTTGATTGTAGCAACCAATCTCAACTAATCTCCTTAATCCTAGAAACCACCTTATCTCAACAATGAGGTATATGACTAATATTATATCAAATCCAAATCACTAATACTTTAGAATCTCTAAAACATCTCATTTAGATCTATAAGACTATGAGATCAAAGGAATTTAGACTTGCACTTTTATTTATTGAGTGAAATTACAATATGGTATTATTTCCCACTTTTACTAAGTGGTCACTAAGAAGTTGTCTTGAAATTCTTCTTGCACGTTCACATTTAACTTGTGCAGGAAGCTCTTCTCGAGCTACATTTTTCAACGTTGCTTTATACCTTAGTCGTAATTCAATCCTAGTCCCTTTCAACATAATCATTAGGTTTTAAATAAACACCAATGTATTTTAAACTATTTTAAAATCAAATATATATATTGCTAAGTGAATAATTGAGACAAGAAACTCTCATTTTCATCATGAATACCTTGAAAATGAATTATTCACTCATCCACATTGATATCCATTCCTGCAGTAATAAAGTATAAACATATTATTTCCTTCATATTCAAAGCATACCTTATGGAGCCATTATAGAGAAGTAGATTGAATCCACACAAAACAAATGTGATAAATATAAGGATGCTTCAATCTGTAATACCCTTGAATGATCATGTTGTCTTTGCCTCCTATAAATCCCTAGTCAAACCTTCAACCAAAAAGAAGAAGAGATGGGTTGATAAGGGACACCCCTGTCTCATCCTACTACTAGGGTGAAAGAAAGTAGACGTTGAACCATTTATCAATATAGAAAAAGACACACTTGTGAAACAACTGATCATCCAACTAACAAAATGGACACAAAAATCTATATGAATTAACGGCATTCTTAAGTAAATCAAACTATCATAAGCTTGTAATCTATTTTTCATAGCAATCGTGTACCCTTATTTTCCACACCTATGGCTTCAAATAAATGTTTTCCAGATTAAAAACCAACATAATCATTAGAAATAGAGATAGATAACAAACCCTTAACTCTCTTTACAATGATTTCTATAACTACAATTACACATGAAAATATACCTATATTCCTCAAATGTAGAAGGATAATAAATTTTAGGAATAAGGGATGCAAAGATAGTATTGAAGGCATCAACCATCATTCTAAGATCCCTGGACTCTTCCATCACTCCCATCGAATTCTCTTCAGTTATCTCATAAAAGCACGTGAAAAATTCCTTAGGTGAAAAACTCCATAGGCCATTCATTAAGACCAAAACCTTTGTCCTTTTGGAATCTATGAAGAACAATTTGCAATTCCTCTTTGGAAACTTCCTCGAGTAACCTTTAATTGTTCTACTTGTTAAAAAAAACTCATAAAAGATTATATCATTTTAACCACTTTTGCTAAAGTAACCTTCTTCTCTTCCTTAATAATTTCAATAAAATGATCAATACATGCTTCAACAATATCCTAGAAACCAGTCACCACATTCTCATCAAGATTGGTCATATTCAAATAGTATATACATTATTTCTATGAATAGCATAAATATGAAAGAACTTTGTGTTTTCATCCCCCTTTTTTAGCCCTATGGTTCAACTTTTCAATCTCCAAGTTGCATCTTTGTTAAGTAAAATCTTTATTTCCTTTTCTCTGAAATATGTACCCTGTTTCTATACTCCTTTTAGCATGGCCAACAATCTCTTGATTAAATAAAGCCTCCAACTCTAACTGACAAACCACTAATTCTTGCACAATCCTCAACCTTTTCTCGTGATCCCACTTTAAAAATGCCTCTTTGATCTCCTTTAAGTTTGCTCGAAACTGAAGAGCAACTAAAACATTTGAGGACTCCTCAAATGGAACCTATCTTTCTTTGATTAATTTAGAAAATCCTTCCTCCTCCAACCAAGTTTTATTAACCTTAAATGGGCTTGGAGGATTTCTCCCCTTGATGGAATTTCAATAAAGATAAGGAAATGATATGACTTTTCACCCGATCCAACCCATTGTTCAATCCTCACTTAATCATTATTATGATATTAAAACAATAAAAACATATCCAAACTTTAATCTATTATGTTTTTCCCACCCTCTTATTCCTCAATGTAGGAATCAACTTGATTGAATCTACATAAAAAAGGCCCACCATCTTCCATTATTCTTAAGAACAAATATGACAAAGGATCAACTTGGGCTAAGGTTCCCCATATTTTTATACACCTAAGAAAGAAATTAAGATCCCATATTTTTATACACCGAAGAGAGAGATTGAGATCCCTAATAGAGAACCTATTTTTTCATGAAAAATAAATAAATAAAACATAATTTTATTAATCACAATGAGAAACAAAATTATATATTGTCCATGCATGCTACAGCATAACATTCAACTGATATAGACAAAAGAACTTCTATGCCTTTATAGGCTCCAGATCATATACCAAAAAACAAAAAACCATATTATGAGGTTGATATAACCTCTCTCATCATAGCAGTATCTAAGGCTATAGCCTGTCAGCAAGACCTTACAAAGCATTACATCATTGTTTCCGTCATGAGTCATCTATACTCCCAAGTAAAAACCATACGTAGACAAGAAAAACCACAGTGATTCAAACTCCGCATTATGGAAGAGGATCAAGCCTTTCTTGAAAAGGCCTACGATAAAACTCAAAAGAATAACCATTCTCATTCATTTCCCCCAAATCCAACATAAGGCATGCTTTAGAAAGTACATTGACTTCTTCATTTATGTCCCTGTATATATGTGAACAAGAAGAAACATCAAAGGAACTAATTCGCCCTCTTGATCAATCAAACGGACGTGAGAAGAATTTAACGCATTTACATACTCACCCCAAGAATCCCCTGCTTCCATTGGAAAATATAACTCCCCCCTCGATTTCCACCTTGGGAAAACAAGTTGGCGGTTAAAGGGTTTGCAATCTGATTAAGATAGAAAAACCCTCTTTCACGTAGATTCTAGACCAACTTTTGAGGTAAAAGATGACAATGCAAACTACCAGATGACAATGTAAAAGATGATCAGCACCGATTTGCACATTTCTCCCATTACCAATGGGGCACGCTAATCCCCCTCCTACTATATCAAAAGCTTTTATGACCGCCTTCCAGACAACGGATCCATTGTTTTTCCTTTTAACGGGATTTTGAACACATCCCAATAATGAACTCGAAGCAATATATTTTTGAATCGTCACTTTCGACCAAAGGCTAGTTGTCTTAATTAATCTCCAAACGCATTTTGCAGCCAGCACTATAACGAAAAGGCCCTCTAGTGTAGGTTACAACAGAAGCCCCCAAAAAATGTCAAAATAGGTTAATAGCAGAGGGTTTAGTAGATATCGTTTCTATTGGTGTGTTTTATTTGGAAACGCATCGGTATGTTACATATTGAATGTCGTACTAGTGCAAAAAAAATGATATCGCACTGAAACTAAGAAAAAATATAAATCAACAAAAATTTGATTTAAAAACTCATATGATTTACAAAATGGTTTAGCGGCGTGTTTATATGTATTAGACGCAACGGTCAGTTTGACGTATAACTACTCGATGCGTTTAATAATCTTAAATGCACCATTATTTCAATTTATATTTTAATAAGAAATCTAATGCCAGTGCAAATGATAAAACTAAACGCATTGGTGTGTGTTTAATAAATAAAAGCACTGCTTTCTGTTATACAGAATTTCATTGCAAAATTCATTGAAAATGTAATTACAAACCCTAATTAACGATGCGTTTTTATAATATAAGCACTGGTGAGATTGATTTTTCCATCGGTGTGTTTGATTTTTCCAAAAGCACTGGTAGTAAATATTAAAAAATTACCGAAAAACCCGTCACCTATTTTAAAACACTATCTCAATTTATGTTTTAACATGAAATATAATATCAGTGTTCACTAAAACCATAAACGCATTGGAGCTTGCTCAATAAATAAACGCACCGCACTATACTATACGGAATTTCATTACAAATTCGTTTAAATTGAAATTGCAAACCGTGATTAACAATGTGCCTTTATAATATAAGCACTGGTGCGTTTGTAGTTTACAAACGCACCCGGTTTAAACACTAAAAAAATCACTGGAATACCAATCAATTTTTTTTTTTAAACTATTCTCTGGTGTGTCGGTTTATTCAGCACGCACTAGTATGCTTCATTTGAAACGCACCGAAACAAGGTTTAATAAAAAACAAATCGCGACGTAAAATTCATTTTTACCATTTCTCAATGCGTTGTTTCTCAAGAGCACCAGTGCGAAAGTTTAGCCACTTCGACGCCAAGACATCCGTGGCCCACATGGATACAATTTTCATCTGTATTGGTTGTTGTTGTTAGTTTGAATTTTGACAAACGGTGGTTAAAATTTTAAATTTTCCATACATAGCCACAATGCCTCCCAAAAGGGTCGTTAAGCAAGTGAGTTGTTTCTTAACTCATAATTTAAATTTTTAGAGAATCAATTTTTTTATTGAATCCTTAATTTGTCGTACTTTAAAAAAAATACAGGGTGCACCGCAAACGGTGCAAGCCAAACATAACGAATGCACCGCGAATCCGTAAATATTTGATAAAAAATATAAAATAAATAAACATAAAACATAAATTATTTTAAAAAAATTACTAAATTATCCAGTTGTTGCTACTGCAACTATTACTCAAAAAAAATCGCATTTTTTAGGACCCCCCTTTAAAGTTTTAGTTTTTTCTACTTAGACATTTGAATTCTGAAGTCCATAATTCATGGCTAGTTTTCATCATGGGAAATTCAAGAAATTGGTTTTTACACTAAGGCAGAAAAAATATTTTCATCCAATGCAGCGGATGAATCTTCATGCCTGCTACGTCGAAAGCTTTGCAAAGTTTGTACCGCAACGGCGGGCCTGTTTGTAGGTGATTATTGGAACTTTTTCCGATTTTTCGCAACCTGCCGCATCAGATTGGTCTTCTTTTTTCCGCCGCAACAGCAAGTGGGATGTTGTGTTGAAGGTCAAAAAAATTTCTGATTCTTACGCCCCACTTTGTTGAACGACTTGTTATTTCTTTGCCGCAACAGCAGACATTTTTCTCCTTTCCCGCTCGATCCTCACTAAGACCACTTCTTCAGGAAAGTTGTCATCTTTAAGCCGCTACGGCGGCTGTGGTTCAATGTTTTCTTCTGATGTCGTTTCGGCGGCCGTGGTTCAATGTTTTCTTCTAATGTCATTTCGACGGCCAAGGCCGCGACCTAAGGCGGGTGTCTTTCAGGGATTTGAGTTGATAGGAGCGGCTGTGTTGTGACCAATTGAGCTGCTTTTGTTGGGGTTGTTTTCTGCTTGACTTAGTCATGATCATCCTATGCACTATGTTTTGGCGCTAACATCATTTTGACCTTGCGCGTGCGGTTTGAAAGTCTTACCTACTGCTTTAATTGGTTTTTTACCTGTGGTTATCTATATATACACTGGTGAAAAGGGGTTTTTTTTACCATTAATGTGATTGATGGTGAGCACATTAGGCTGTTAGTTGTAATTTTTATGTTGTTTGGAGCATTCGTTGTGATTTGGTGAGACCACCATCTCGAGCTCACGGGGCACGTTAGACCAAGAATCCATGACTGTTGTCAATCCTTTCGCCTGCTAGGTAGGTTTTAGTTTACCTTCTTTTAATTGGTGATTGATTGAGTTGCAACCTGTCGATTTTCAATACGCCATGCAGGGTTTTGGTAGTTGGCTGTTTTTTTTGTTAACTCCCTCCTTGCATTTTAAGTTTAAGAAGCTTTCCTTTTAAGAGTTTTTTACCGTGTTGTGGCTGCTTTACCTGCCCCCATGGAGCTTCACCATTTTTATTCTGAGTTGTTTCTCTCGTGGGCTTGGCAGCTAATGATGGATTCCCAGAGGCCTGATATTTTCGTCAGCCTGGGTTTGACCTGGTTCTCGCCTTTGTGCGGTATTAGAAGCTGCGGGTTTTTTGATTCAAGCAAACCTTTTAGGTTTTGGTTGTTGCACTATATCTCCACGCTGTGTGCTACCTACTGGTTTTTTTTAGCCTCTTAGAGATTTGCGAATCCCATGTCAAGAGGGGGGTTAAGGTTTTAGGTTGTTTAGAACACAGAATCTTCCCTATATGAACCCATGTATGTTAACCAAATTTTTGTCCTGCTGAGCTACGATGGTTTTCTTGTTCTGATGGGCGAGGAGAACGTGATAAAATAACATATAGCTAAAATTGTTTCTTAAATGGTTTTCCTATCGTGTTTTGATGCCATAATCATTATTTTTTCCGAATGCATGAGTTTGTTTAATGATGTAAATGCTAAGACATTTTTGTGTTATTGCAGTCACAGCTTGTACCAGACAGCATGACAAAGAAGGGAAAAAAGAAGGCCAAGATCGTAGACTATGAATCATATGCATAAATCTCACCCATACCAAGGGTGGAAATAATATATGAAGATACAAAGTCAGTCGCTCGGGCTGAACCTGAATTTAAATGGGGTCAAATCTACCACATGATTGTGGAGAAGAAGGTTCTAGAGGCAGGGTTGGAGGACCTAGCCTTATATGATAACATACTAAGATTTGGAATCACCAAGGTATCCACTAGACCAGAGATTTTTCCTTGAACAGAGGTCACCAGATGGATTCTTCCCAAAGTGGATGCAACATGGATGATCATCAACAACGTGGATGATAAAGGATTTACATCCTTCACACCTGCATTTATAGCAAAAGCATACAGTCTGCCACCATCAGAAGTTAGCATGACAACTAACTGGGTAAAGGGCTTAAAGATTGATTACATAGCTACAACAAAGGTGATGGTAGCTGAATGAAAAAATTTCAGGCATAAACAATCTAGGGAATACGAAACTGCTCATTTACGTACCCCATACAGAATGGTAGTACTGAAGTTGAATAGGATTTTTGGCAGATCCAATGGAAGATCTTATAAGTTTGGGTGGATCCCACTGATTTACCATGTAGCCATGAAAGGGACAGTTTTCAATTGGGATGACATAGTAGCCAATAGCCTATCTACCTCCATTACTGCATCCTAAGAAGGTTTGCACCAGAGAAAATCTGAATTCTATATGGGGTCTTTCTTGGTTGACTGCATACTTTGCTTTCACTCGTTTGAGAGGCTTAACTGCACATGGAAGGGAGGGAAAGCCCCTATTTATGTAGCTTATCAGATACTGTGAGCACACAAATACCACAGTCACTACAAGCTAATATGTGAAGAGTTCTTGATCCCTTTGTACCAACTAGTTTTCCAAGAGGAGTGTAAGTGCTTGTCTGAAGGTGCTTTGGAATTTATCAAGGAGTTTGGGGATTACTTATTCTCTGAAGAAGGAACATACTTGAGGATATATGGGGGAACTAAAGCTCCCTCATTTCTGCCAAAATACGCTAAAGATTACATAGTTCATAAGGAAGTTGTGAGACAACTTTTCTTGGATGGTTTTGGAAGTCACTTGTTCGATCTGAAAAAAGTTGTGCTTCCACAACTACCTTTCTATGTGCGGATTTATAAGTTTTCTAAATTCAAGAGAGCCCTTGAGTTCATTAAGGAACTAGAAATCTTTCATTTCGGTGAAAAGAACTTTCACCGGAATGATTCCCAAGGCAAGGTTGCAGCCCACTGGGCACTCCTTAAGGTAAATTTCAAATATGCCAATTATGTGGACAAGGATGAAGAAATGTACAGGAATGTTTGCAACACGACCACTTTGAACAAGCGGCTCAAAAGGAAGACCGCAATAGTTGGAGTTAAAGGCAGTGGAAGCAGCAATCCATAGCCAAAGGGACAAGAGGAAGAAGCTCCAAGAAAAGAAAAGGAAGAGACTGCACGAAGACAGGAAGAAGGTGCAAGGAAACTTTCAGTTGAAGAAGCCAAGCGAGAAAAGGAGGAAGAAGAAACTGCTAGGAAAGAGAAGGAAGAAGAACAGAGAAAGAAGGAAGAAGATATCAAAGAGAAGATTGTAGAGTTGGAAAGATCATAGCTCAAGAAGCTCAAAATACAGAACAAGAAACTCAAAATCTAGAACAAGAAGCACAACCAGGGAGAGGTGACAGAAAAACAAAGGAAGAAAGATCAGGAAAATATAGATAATGAAAATCAGGGACAAGATCCTGTTCAGGACAGCACCGAGAACCTCCCTTCCACTTCAGGCAGCATACTTACAAGAGGACATCTCCCTATGGTTGAAATGGGGCTGGTACCATTCACCCCGTCCAAACAACATGAAGTTGCATGCCTGGAAAATGTGTATTTTGATCCCAAAAGGAAGTCCATTGTGTGGACATCAAAGAAGACTTTGAAAATGGGAGTCCAAACCGAGATCACCACAGTGGTCGGGAAGACGGTCGTAAAATTTGTAGAGGAATACCTGAAATAAATGGCCTCCATGGGTATTGCAACTGCACATGCAAATTCCCATAATATTAGTAAGCTTACGAAAACCCTTGATCAGTATAAGGTTAAAACGACATAGATGAAGGAGGTTTTAAGGAAGGAGGAAAGAGTGGGTCGAGAGTCAAAGAGAAAATATGAATCACTCTCTCAAATTTTGAGAAGCTTCAGCAGGACTTCCAGATACTAAAAGAAGAAAGAGATGCTTTGAAATTATCAAACAGGGCCCTTGATGGGGAGAAGCAGAAATTAGAGAGCAAGATGGCAGAAATAGAGGCACAGAAATCCATAGTTGATCAACAGATAGAGCAGTATAAAGTCTGAACTACGGAACTAGAAGCCCAAAATATCTCCTTGGAAGTATTATTGAAGGCAGATAACGAACGAAAGATGGACATAACACTTCTGAGAAAGCATGCTCTCCTACTTAGAGGTAAAATATATGAAGTGCAGGTTAAGCTCGCAGAAGAGGTCTTGGAAATCAAGAAGTAGAAGCTAGACTACAGGAGATCTTAGTCATAGCTACTGAGTTCAAAGACAGGGCCCAGGAAATTGCAGAGACCATACAAGGATAGATGACCTTGTTGTAGGAAAATAAAGAACCCCCTAAAAATGCACTTGTAAAGAATCCAAAAAGGTTGCAGCTCGAGTATGATCGCATGAATTTCATTAACAGAGCTGTTGAGAGACTGATAGAGGAAGTCGAGAAGACATCACACAAGTGCAGGTAATTTTATAAGAAGGTGCTCATAACTCACAATAAATGTCATACATCTTCATCAAAGAGGCTGCAAGAGTTAACAACACATGAAGAACACCTGAAGAACATGCATGACAGACTGTAGGAAGATGAACTTAGCATTCACTTGATTAAATGCTTAAATGAAAAGGTTATTAAAAGTATGGTGGCTCAAGCTCCAATGAGCAATTGCCTTCTAGAAGACCAGCTTTGAATATCTCCACCAAGGGTGGTTAATATAAAGACTCAACTGTCCAAGCACGAGGTCACGGTCAGATTCTTAGAACCCACAGATTTTGGAATCATTGCTTCCAATGCTATGACATGGAAACAATTCATAAATGAGTTGACTGGGCCCACTTGAGTGGTTTTTTCCCGTCTACACTTGCAAATATAATTGTAATATTTTGTATTTATCTTATGCTATTAGTGAACATGCTAGAATGTAACCAAAATTTGAGGAAGCCCAAAGGGCAGGGAGACCAAAAGTCATTTTGCAATGTATAAATATAGGTAAAGTCGAATAGAAGTACTTTTCTAGCTCTCATGAGAGAATGCTTTCTTGTAAGAAGAACTATTTCTTGTTATAATAAAGAGGACCAAAGTTTTGTTGGAGAAGGGGTTGCCTGAGTTTCAAATGCATGCTGTGTAGATTGCTGAATATAAGAACTATTTTTGTTTTGGCTTACTATGCAAATTTGTGAGATCATTCTAACCGCTGAACTATTACTATGTTGTGAATGATTTCATTTCCATGTTATGAATCTTATGCCATAAATCAGTAGTGAATGCTTTAACAACACTAAGTTATCTCTATGTTATCTTTTCTGTTGTATTTATGTATTCTGAAATTATCAGCTACCTGTAAAATTCTTTGTGCCAAAAGTGTAGTACATTACTCATATAAATAGTAATATTGATCCATGGGGATATGTTAGATAGAGTATACTAGAATAGTTTTTATTTACTTTCGGCTATTTAGGAACAAAGAGGTTAAGACAGAAGGTAAGAACCTACGCATCACACTGTGAGATCCCCGTTCCCTGGTCATTTGCATTTAATTTAGGCACATGCGTATCATTTATAAAAACATAAAAAACACACATGAACAGTGGACCAGGCCACAGCCGATAAAATAGATTTAAACCTTCATTTAATTCTACCGTACCTGGGCCGCTAACCGGACGGATTCTCCACACCAAACGATGAACGATCTAATTGGGAACGGTTATTGGGGAGAATCCCTATTGTCGGTACTTGGGATTTTCCAGGCATCAATAGTTTTGGCGCTAGAAGGAGGGCCGCCAGTGCATGGCTGGCAAAGGAAACCCTTTTGCCTGAAACTATTCCACCGTTGACAACCCTGAAACTAGTTTTTCTTAAGAAAGAATAAACCTTGAAACTAGTTTTTCTTAAGAAAGAATAAACCATGAAACTGTCGAGCACCTTTACTAGGTTCCTTTTGAAGTAGTTGATCATTTTAGAAGACACATAAGGCCATACGCAAAAAATCTCGGGGGACTGCAAATAATCCCTGAATTACCAAGAAGATGAGCTTCTAAAAGAATACCCACTTGCACAGAAGATTTAGTCATAGTAGGAAACTTGGAAGAATTGGTGAACTTATCCTTACAGGAAATTGGCCAACCTCTTAATCAATTAGGACTTGAATCCCCGTACTATTCACCTCTTCGATCTCCATTTCAATCTCCTTTCCAATCCCCACCTTGATCTCCTCCACGAATCATGGTCGAAAACGTACCTCCGAATCCGAATGCAAATCAGTCTAATCCACCACCAGCTTGGATGGCTAGAACACCACTTAACCTGTCTCCTTCATTGCATGCTTTGCCTCATAATCTTGAAAATTCATTACCTAAATTTGATCCAGAAGAAGGAATTCCTGTAGATGATCACCTACAGAGTTTTTTCTTAGCCTTAGAAGGTTTGGCGGTAGATCATGAAGATGTAGTATGCAGACTATTTCCGCACACTCTTAAAGGTAAAGCAACATCATGGTATTTTGGCTTACAGGCAAATTCAATCATCGACTGGAATACTTTTGAAAGATTGTTTAAGAACAAGTTTGGTAGCCAAAGAACTATTGTTTCCTTGATGAAGGAATTACTTGCTTTAAGGAAGGAAAAGAAAGAGAAAGTCCAATACTTTAGTCAGATATTTGCTGCACATTTAAATAATTTCATTGCTGCCATAAAGCCTACTGAAGAGACTTTAATTGAATATTACACTTCATCCCTTGGCCTTGACATAGCAATTTTTGTTAAAATATCAGTAAAGCCTTCCTTGGTGGAAACTTATGAGGAGGCTATAAAAATAGAAGCTGAACTCAAAAGTATAAATAGATATTCTGCAGAACCAAAAATAAGAATTTAGGTGGCAAGAAACCTTTGTTGTTGACAAGGCCCAAGGATGAACATTCCCATGAATTAGAAAATGTGGTCAAAATGGTACAGAAGTTATCCAACAAAATCATTGACATGGACAAAGAAAAGGAAGCCAAGAAACAATTCAAGCCTTATTACAAGAGAAGAGATGAAAGTGGTCCATCCCAACCACCCATGCACAGTCCTTCTGCTATGAATTTAACTGAAGCTGGAATGGAAAATTTTTGTACATTTCATCAACAACCTCACTCTGAAAGTAACTGCCCATGATGGATTAAATCCATGACTTTGGTTATGAATCAGTTGCTAGATTCTAAATTAACAGAAACTGTGGTTGAAGAAGAAAAGGCTCATAAACCAGAGGAGGCACTAGAGGAAACTGCTATGGTTTTGTGGGATTTTGTACCCATGTTGGGGTTAGAGAATGAAGAACCTACTAAGGAAATACAACTGACGGTTGTAAATATTACAACAAGAAGCAAGGGTCCAGTGATTGAGGATAATACATTACTTCCCAATATTAAGAAAATTCAGGAGAATATGAAGAAAATCAGAAATAATACTCAAACTCCACCTATACCTGATTTGGTCATAACAAGGCAGAATGCCCCCACAATCAGTAAGCTAGTAAAAGCTGCAGAAAATAAGGTAGAAAGTATCAAGAAAAGTTCAACAGAGGGTGAGATGGGGTATGATATAATAGAGGATATCAAAAAGACTAAGGCAAACATTTCTTTGTTCGAAATGTGTCATTTACCACAACAAAGAAATAAGCTCATGGAAGCCTTTGATGCACCCGTAAATAAACCCCAAGATGATATTCAGTCTGAGGAAGAGATCAATGAAGCAAGTATAGGGGGGGATCCAAATCCAGAACATTACCATTTTTACTTTCTTTCAATATTTGTAATCATAATGTACACAACTATCTGGTAGACTCTAGGGCAGCTACAAATGTTATGCCTCTTTCAGTCTGTAAAAGGATAAATGGGAAACCCACGCCTTCTACAGGAAAAATCATACAATTGGATAGAAAAATAGTGAAGGTAGTGGGAGAAATTAATGATGTATTGATACGATTAGTTGCATACGAAAGAGTGTGCCAATTTATATACATTATGGTAGTAGATATACCCGAGGCTTATGACCTAATTCTGAGCAGGGACTGGTCTACGAAACTAGATGTATATTTTTCTACTTACTGGTCACATGTATGGTTGCCTTATAACAACTGTCAGAATCATATTAAAGTATTAATGGAACCACATATGAAGTATAATGTGAGGAAGCTAGAAGGGAGGAATGAATCAGTAAATTTTTCACATTCAGTTTTGGGAAACTATTTTATTGAACTTGAACCGGGAAATTACCAAGCGGAAGAAGCCAACAATGGATCAAATACACAACCCAAGCTCCTTCAGTTTTTGCCGGCTGATAAATTTGATTGTAACATAGTTAACTTAGTCTCAGATATAGAAAGTAGCACTAGTACAGTAGAATTAGCAGATAGGTTGGGTTTTATATTTTGATGGTTCAAAAACTCAGGAAGGATCAGGAGACGGCTATATCTTGATTGATCCAGAAAACAATAAACATTTCATTTCTTGTAGATTAGAATTTGAATGTACCAATTACACAGCTGAGTATGAAGCATTAGTCCAAGCCTTAAAGAAGGCAATTGAGTTCAAAGTACAAAATTTAAAGATTCATGGTGATTCTAAAATTATCGTTAAACAGGTGCGAAATACAATTCATTATTTATCACCACGTTTAAAAGGCTATCAAAGCGAAGTTTGGGACCTCCGAACAAATTTAGATGCATTTAATATTAATTCAATTCCTAGGTTGAAAAATACAGCAACTGGCTTGTTAGCTACTTCAACTGTAAGGCTTGTTCCTACTAATAATAGATGTGCGATTGAATTGATTTTTAGGCATGTTGTACCAAACAACATCACTAATCTGAGATTGTTCGATGGCAATCCATAAATCTTAGAGTTTCTAACTAATGATGAGACTTTCAAAGAGTCTATAATTGATGATGAGGAACATCAAGCAAATCTCCAAAATGGGAACTTCATACCCAAAGGGGTTAGAACTTTGGAAGGAATGTTTGATCTGAATAACAAGTTCAGAAGGCCATCCAATGTCAAAACACACAGTTCATCTATGCAATTTGAGCTGGTGAATCTGGGGTCAGAAGCGGGACCCAAATATGTAAACTTGGGAAAGTGTTACTCACCAGGGGAAAGAAGCAAATTCATTAGCTTGTTTAAACAATATAAGGATGTCTTTGCTTGGACATATAAAGATCTTAAGACTTACGACACCCGCATTAGACAACATGTAGTCCCAATTAAAGCAGGAGGCAAATCGTTCCAGCAGCGTTTGAGGAAGATGCATCCTAAATTAGAAACCATGATGCAAAATGAAGTGAAGAAGCTCCTTAATGCCAAGATTATATTTAGAGTTAGACACTCGAAATGGGTTGCAAATTTTGTACCAGTGAGAAAGAAGTCTGGTGAAATTAAACTTTTTGTAGATTTCAGGAATTTAAATCATGCCTCGGACAAAGATAACTACCCAGTCCCACCCATGGAGTATATATTGCAGATGATCTCAGGCTTCGAGCTATGCTCTCTACTAGATGGATTCTCAAGCTACAACCAGGTGTTGGTAGCAGAACAAGATCGACTGAAGACCACTTTTAGAACTAAATGGGTGACTTTTGCGTATAGAATAATTCCTGTTGATCTTATTAACGCTAGAGAAACATTCCAAAGGGGGATGGATATAGCTTTCCACGGTTTAATTGTCCACAACGTGGTGGTTTGTTTGGATGATATTACATTTTTCTCCAAGAGAAGAGAAGAACATATTTTTCATCTAAAGCAAAAATTTTATCGATGTCGGAAACATGGCATTTCTTTAAATCCGAAGAAATTTGTTTTCGTTGTATTAGAAGGAAAGATTTTGGGTCACATAATTTCTAAGAGGGGGATCTCCATAGACCCAGAGAGGATTAAAGCTATAGCATAGATCCCTTTACCCCATAATAAGAAAGGTATGCAATCTTTCATGGGGACAATAAAATTTGTGCAAAGGTTTGTGCCTGATTTTGCTCAGACAGTCAAACCTTTGCAACAAATGTTCAAGCAAAGTGTTCAATTTAAATGGACCGACTTAGAGAAAAGTGCATTCAACAAAATTAAAACAACAATAGCCCATGCACTTTCCCTAAAAAGTCATAATTTTGAGAAATATTTCATTCTATACACTTTTTCTTCAGACAACTCGCTAGCAGCAGTGCTTACATAGAAGGAAGAAAGGGGAGATGAGTACCCCATATCGTTCATGAGCAATGGTTTACAAGATGCTAAGTTGAATTACCCTACAGTTGATAAACAAGCATACGCATTTTTTAAGGCAGTAAAACAATTCGGGCCATACATACTTAAGAACAGAACCAAAGCAGTTGTTCGACACCCGGCAATCCGAACTCTTTTCGTGCAGAAAGAGTTAGGAGAGAGAAGAGGAAATTAGGTAACACCCTTGTAGGAATATGACTTGGAATTTAAACCAGCAACTATCATCAAAGGGAAAGGACTTTGCAAACTAATGGCTGAAAGTCAAGATAATGAAGATTATGATTGGAAGAATGAGGCTGAGTTGCACATGATTGATATGTGTCCTATATTTTCATCCCCAGAGTCCTGGTACAGAGACCTGGTGCACTATCTTCAATAGGGATACTTGCCTGAACACTGGAATTCCAAGCAAAGAAGATCATTACGCTTAAAGTCAGTGGCATATCAGATAATTGACAGAGTTCTTTTCATAAAAAACTATGACGGATTTTTTCTCAGATGTTTGGAACGAGAAGATGCAACGAAAGTCGTTAAAAAATTGCTTGATGGATCTGTTGGAGGTCATTTTCAAGGAGACACTGCAGCACACAAGAGCCTAAGGGATAGATACTATTGGTCGACTTTGTTTATAGATGTTCACACTTATGTAAGGAAGTGTGATAAATGCCAACAGAGCGGTGTGAGACAAGCAAAGGCAACAGTGCCATTACAACCAGTTATTATTTCTGAACCATTTGAGCAATGGGGAGTTGATATTATTGGAGAAATCAACCCAAACTCTTCTTTGCAACACAAGTACATCCTCACAGCCACAGACTATTTTACCCGATGGGTGGAAGCGATCCCTCTATGAAAAGTGAATGAAGATGTTGTCATAGATTTCCAGCAAAGTCATATTATGACCAGGTTTGGGGTTCCAATTTCCTTGGTTTTTGATAATGCATCTTATTTTTCATCAATTAAGATTACTGCATTTGCTAATGAGAAAGGAATTAAATTACATTATTCTGCTAACTACTATCTACGAGGTAACAGAATAGCTGAATCAACTAATAAAAATCTCATTAGAATTCGAAAGAAGATTGTCATAGAAAACCAGAGAAGCTGACATATAGCTCTTCCCAATGCACTTTGGGATGATTGAGTTACACCCAAGAAATCCTCAGGTGTGTCACACTATACCTTATTTTATGGAAAGGAAGCTATCTTGCCCCCAACATTTTATTGCACTCTTCTCAATTAGCCCAAGCATCTAGAGGATCTAATAGTGAGGTTTTACAAGCCCGAATCAATACTTTGCTAAAATTAGAGGAGTCTATATCTAAGTCTAAGGAAAGGTTTAAGCACCAGCAAGAGATTGTGAAAATATGGTTTGACAAGCATAAGTCCAGGAATAAAGAGTTTGAAGTAGGAGATTTGGTTCTGAAGTGGGATCACCCGCATGACAAAAAGGGAAAGCACACTAAGTTTCAACATCAGTCGATAGGCCCATTTCATATTGCAAAAAAGCTAGGCCCCTCGACATACAAGTTAGAGGATTTACAGGGGTGGGAAGAGAATCTACCGGTCAATGGTTTGCTTCTCAAACCTTATTTTACTTAATGCTTTTGAGGTATTCTATACATAAATAAACTTTTTGTTTTGCTTCGATTTTTCGTAGTTAGGTGTGCCCTATTTATGTGGATTTGCTTTCTTTGAATCTGATTTATTTCAGTTTGTTTTATTTGATTTATTTCAGTTTTCAAATAAGAAGCACAATTTTGGCGTGTGGGGGACATTGGGATTTGGACAAATTGCAAATAATTTTTGACCGAAAATCTGCTTATTGATTGTACCTGTATCAAAAAATGTATCATGATGAGATTCTTTAATTTGATAGACTATTTGAAGGGAGGTTATCTTATGAACACATTGAAATCATGTTTTAAACCATGTTAATAACTAAGGTAAGAAGAGTCTAGAATACTATTTTGGGGCTCCATCCACTTCACATTAAAATATGTCCTATGAAGCTAACAGCAATGGACCCTCGGAAAGGAAGCAGGATGGACAGGTGTATGGTATTTAAAATAAAATGATCCCATGCAACAAATAAAATCCAAAAGGCTTAAAAGAGTCAAAAATTCCCAGAAAGAAAGGATACATCAAAAGACATACTGAATAAAATCTGTAAGATGATAAGATTGCTCAGAGGTTCTTCTCCGTCCGTAAGTTGAAAAAAAATTATCTCTCACACAAAAGGACACTATGGATGGAAGAACCTAAACCAAGTTTCAAATGAAAGGAGCAATCCGGAAAGACTCAAAACGACAAAAGTATAAAAGCATCAAAAGAATGCAAAACGCATGGGAATGAGGAACAAATGAATACATCTGTCCATACTCTGTTACGATCATGTGTTGTCTTAGCTATAAGCAACAAAATGCAAAGGTAAATGAACCCCATAATTTGGCCTGAGAAGAGTTATCGAGACTTTGAAAACCTGGTTACCCTACCCTAGTGGACTATAATCAATGTTAAAGTTCTAAATCTTACATCCCTAGAAAGGTCTGGACATCTTAAAGAAATCTTAAAATTTTGGGATGAGTTGGTCTAACACAATACCTTAAAGCAGTTTTTGGTCTTAAAAGATAGTTTTTCTAGAGATTTGTGTTCACCAGCCAATCGCCAATTGTTGTTGCTGCAACTATTACCCCAAATTATTTCGCATTTTTAGGACCCCCCTTAAATTTTTTAGTTTTTGCAACTTAGACATTTGAAGTATGAAGTCCAACATTCATGGCTTGTTTTCATCATGGAAAATTCAAGAAATTGGTTTTTACATTAAGGCAAAAAAAATCTTTTGATCCGCTGCAGTGGATGAATCTTCATGTTTAGCCCGCTATGGCGGACGGTTTTTAGAGACTGCAGCTGCTACAAAGCTTGGTTTTTATCGTGCTTTGATAATTTTATTGGAGTCGCTGCAACGGAGTTTTTTGCGACAACTTAGTCGCAATAGTGGTTGAATTGTGTTCTTCGAGCTGCTACAGTGGACGTTTTCTTAAGTGCCATCGGATCAATTTTTGTCCGCTGTGTCGTAAGCTTTCTATAGCTTGTACCGCAACGGCGCGCCTATTCATAGGTTGAGTATCGAAACTTGTTTCGATTTTTTGCGACCCACTACATCAGGTTGCTCTTCTTTTTTCTGTTGCAATGGTGGGTAGGATGTTGTCTTGAAATTCAGAACTTTTTTCGATTCTTATGCCCCGTTTTGTTGGACGACTTGTTATTTCTTTGCCTCAACAACGAACGCTTTTCTCCTTTCCTGCTCGATCCTCACCGAGCTTGATTCATCGGGAGAGTTGTTATATTTAAGTTGTTATGGCAGTCGTCGTTCAATGTTTTCTTCCGATGTCGTTTCAGAGGTCAAGACCGCAACTTAAGGCAGACATATTACCAGGATTTGAGCTTATAGGAGCGGCTGCGTTGTGGCCAATTGAGTCGTCGTTATCGGGGTTGTTTTCAGCTTGACTTAGTCATGATCATCCGATGCGTTATGTTTTGGTGCTAATGGCGTTTTGACTTTGCGTGTGCGGTTTTAAAGTCTTACCTATCGCTTTAAGTGGTTTTTTACCCGCGGTTATCTATATATACACTGGTGAAAAGGGTTTTTTTTTACCATTGACATGATTGATGGTGAGTGCATTAGGCCGTTAGTTGCGATTTTTATGTCATTTGGAGCATCCACTATGATTTGATGAGACCGCCATCTCGAGTTCATGTCGTGCATTATACCAAGCATCCATGACTGTTGTCAAGCCTTTTGCCTGCCAGGTAGGTTTTCATTTATTTTCTTTTAATTGGTGGTTGATTGAGATGCAACCTGTCGGTTTTCGATACACCGTGCAGGGTTTTGGTAGTTGGTTGTTTTGGTTTAAAAAAAAAAATCTCCCTCCTTGCATATTAGGTTTAAGCAACTTTCCTTTTAAGAGTTTTTTACCTTGTCCTGGCCGCCTTACCTTCTCCCATGGAGCTTCACCATTTTTATTCTGAGGCATTTCGCCCATGGGCTTGGTAGCTAATGATGGATTCCCATAGGCCCAATCTTTTCGGCGGCCTGGGTATGACCTGGTTCTCTCCTTTGTGCAGTAGTAGAAGCTGCGGGATTTTTTAATTCAAGCAAACCTTTTAGGTTTTGGTTGTTGTACTGTATCTCCCCGCCAAGGGATGTTGATCCTAGTGGTTAAACCTAGGGCATCACCATCGTGTTCTACCTACTGCTTTTTTTTAGCCTCTTAGAGATTTTCAAAGCCCATGGAAAGAGGGGGGTTAAGGTTTTAGGTTGTTTAGAATGCAGAATCTGTCCTAGCCGAAGCCTGTCTGTGTAAACCATAGTTTTGGCCTGCTGAACTACGGTGGTTTTCTTATTCTGATGGGCGACGAGAACGTGGTAAAATAACAGATGGCTAAAATTGTTTCTTAAATGGTTTGCCTAGCGTTTTTTGATGCCATAATAATTATTTTTTTCGAATGAATGAGTTTGTTTAATGATGTAAATGCTAAGAAATTTTTGTGATATTGCAGTCACAACTTGTACCAGACAACATGACAAAGAAGGGAAAAAAGAAGGCCAAGATCGTAGACTATGATTCAGATGCAGAAATCTCACCCATACCAAGGGTGGAAATAATATATGAAGATACAAATTCAGTTACTAGGGCTGAAACTAAATTCAAATGGGATCAAATCTACCACATGCTTATGGAGAAGAAGGTTCTAGAGGCAGGGTTGGAGGACCTAGCCTTATATGATAACATACTGAGATCTGGAATCACCAAGGTATCCACTAGACCAGATATTTTTGCTTGCACAGAGGTCATCGGATGTATTCTACCCAAAGTGGATGCAACATGCATGATCATGAACAACATGGAGGATAAAGGATTTGCATCCTTCACACCTGCATTTATAGCAAAAGCATATAGCCTGCCACCATCAGAAGTTAGCATGACAACTAACTGGGTAAAGGGATTAAAGCTTGATTACATGGCTACAACAAAGATGATGGTAGCTTAAGGAAAAACTTTCAGGCATAAACAATCTGGGGAATCCGAAACTGCTCATTTACGTACCCCATACAGAATGGTAGTACTGATGTTGAATAGGATTTTTGATAGAGCCGATGGAATATCTTATAAGTTTTGGTGGATCCCACTGATTTACCATGTAGCCATGAAAGGGACAGTTTTCAATTGGGCTGACATAGTAGCCAATAGCCTATCTACCTCCATTACTGTAGCCCAAGAAGGTTTGCACCAAAGAAAATTTGAATTCTATATGGGGTCTTTCTTAGTTGACTGCATACTTTGATTTCACCCACTTGAGAAGCTTAACTCCACATGGAAGGGAGAGAAAGCCCCTATTTATGCAGCTTATCAGATATTGTGGGCCCACAAACACCACATTCACTACAAGCTAATATGTGAAGAGTTCCTGATGTCTTTGTACCAACTAGTTTTCCTGGAGAAGTGTAAGTGTCTATCTGAAGGTGCTTTTTTTATCTATCAATGAGTTTGGGGATTACTTATTCTCTGAAAAAGGAACATACATGAGGATGTATGGGTGAACTAAAGCACCCTCATTGCTTCCAAAATACGCTACAGATTACATAGTTCATAAGGAAGCTGTGAGACAGCTTTTCTTGGATGGTTTTGGAAATCACTTATTCGATCTAAAAAAAGTTGTGTTTCCGCCACTATATTTCTATGTGGGGAGTTATAAGTTTTCTAAAGTCAAGAGTGCCCCTGAGTTTGTTAAGGAACTAGAAATATTTCATTTCGGTGAAAAGAGATTTCACCGGAATGATTCCCAAGGCAAGGTTGCATCCCACCGGGCACTCCTTAATGTAAATTTCGAATATGTCAATTATGTGGACAAGGATGAAGAAACGTACAGGAATGTTTGCAACATGACCACTTTGAACAAGTGGATCAAAATGAAGACTACAATAGCTGTAGTTAAAGGCAGTGGAAGCAGCAATCCAAAGCCAAAGGGACAGGAGGAAGAAGCTGCAAGAAAATCAAAGGAAGAGACTGTACGAAGATTGGCAGAGGGTGCAAGGAAAATTTCAGTTGAAGAATCCCAGCGAGAAAAGGAGGAAGAAGAAACTGCCAGGAAAGAGAAGGAACAAGAACAGAGAAGGAAGAAGAACAGAGAAAGAAGGAAGAAGCTATCAAATAGAATATTGCAGAGTTGGAAAGATCAATAGCTCAAGAAGCTCAAAATCCAAGACAAGAAACTCAAAATCCATAACAATAAGCGCAAAACCAAGGAGAGGTGACAGAAGAACAAAGGAAGAAAGATCAGGAAAAGCTAGATAATGAAAATTAGGGACAACATTGAGAACCTCCTGTCCACTTCAGGCAGTATACTTATGGGAGGACATCTCCCTATGGTTGAACTGGGGCTGATACCATTCACCCCGTCCAAACAGCATGAAGTTGCATGCCTGGAAAATGTATATTTTGATCCCAAAAGGAAGTCCATTGTGTGGAGAACAGATAAGAATTTGAAAATGGGATTCCAACTCAAGATCATCACAGTGACCGAGAAGACGGTCGTAAAAGATGTAGAGGAAGACCCGAAACAATTATCCTCCATGGGTATTGCAACTGCACATTAAAATGCCCATAATATTAGTAAGCTTACGAAAACCCTTGATCAGTATAAGGGTGAAATCACAGAGATGAAGGAGGTTTTAAGGAAGGAGGAAAGAGTGGGCTGAGAGTCGGAGAGAAAATATGAAGCCACTCTCTCAGATTTTGAGAAACTTCAGCAGGACTTCCAGATACTAAAAGAAGAAAGAGATGGTTTGAAATTATCAAACAGGGCCCTTGATGGGGAGAAGTAGAAATTAGAGAGCAAGATGGTAGAAATGGAGGCACAAAAATCCACAGTTGATCAACACACAAAGAAGTATAAAGTATGAATTACGGAACTAGAAGCCCAAAATAGCTCATTGGAAGTATTATTGAAGGCATCCAATGAACTAAAGATGGACATAAGACCTCTTAGAGAGCATGCTCTCCTACTTAGAGGTAAAATACATGAAGTGTGTGTTAAGTTCATAGAAGAGGTCTTCAAAATCAAGTAATTAGAATCTAGACTACAAGAAATCTCAGTCGTAGCTACTGAGTTCAAAGACAGGATCCAAGAAATTGCAGAGACCATACAAGGACATATGACCTAGTTGGAGGAAAATAAAGAACCCCCTGAAAATGCACCTGTGAAGAATCCATAAAGGTTGCAGCTTGAGTATTATCTCATGAATTTCAGTGACAGAGCTGCTCAGAGATTGATAGAGGCAGTCGAGAAGACATCAGACAAGTGCGGGGAATTTTATAAGAAGGTGCTCATAACTCACAAAAAATGTCAGACATCTTCAGCAAAGATGATGCAAGGGTTTCCAGCACATGAAGATCACTTGAAGCACCTGCATGACAAGAAACAGGAAGATGAACTTAGCATTCTGCTGATTAAAGGCTTAAATGAAAAGGTGATTAAAAGTATGGTGGCTCAAGCTGCAGTGAGCAATTTCCTTCTGGAAGACCAACTTCGAGTAACCCCACCAAGGGTGGCTGATATAAAGACTCAACTGTCCAAGCACGAGGTCATGGTCAGATTCTTAGAACCAACAAATTTTGGAATCATTCCTTCAGATGCTATGGCATGGAAACAATTCATAAATGAGTTGACTGGACCCACTTGAGTGGTTTTGTCCCATCTACACTCTGAAATATAATTGTAATATTTTTTATTTATCTTATGTTATTAGTGAACATGCTAGAAGACAAACATTTTTGTAACCGAAAGTTGAGGAAGCCCAAAGGGCAGGGAAACCAAAAGTCATTTTGCAATAAATAAATATAGGTAGAGTCGAATAGAAGGACTTTTCTAGCTCTCATATGAGAATGATTTTTTGTAAGAAGAACTATTTCTTGTTATAATAAAGAGGACCAAAGTTTTGTTGGAGAAGGGGCTGCCTGAGTTTCAAATGCATGTTGTGTAGATTGTTGAATATACGAACTATTTTTGTTTTGGCTTACTATGCAAATCTATGAGATCGTTCTAACCGCTGAACTATTTCTATGTTGTGAATGATTTCATTTCCATGTTATGAATATTATGCAGTAAATGGGTAGTGGATGCTTTAACAACATTGAGCTATCTCTAGATTATTTTTCCTGTTGTATTTATGTATTCTGAATTTATCAGCTACCTGTAAAATTCTTTGTGCAAAAAGTGCAGTACATTACTCATATAAATAGTAATTTTGCTCCATGGGGATAGGTTAGATAGGTTAGATAGAGTATATTATATTAGTTGTTCTTTGCTTTCAGTGATTTAGGAACAAAGAGGATAAGACGGAAGGTAAGAACCTATGCATCACATTTTGAGATCTTTGTTCCCTTATCATTTGCATTTAATTTAGGCACCTGCATATCATTTATAAAAACATAAAAAAGACACATAAATGGTGGACCGGGCCCCAATCGGTAAAATAGATTTAAACCTTCATTTAATTATACGGTATTCGAGTTGTTAACCGGACGGATTCCCCACACCAAACGATAAACCATCTAACTAGGAATGGTTAGTGGGGAGAATCCCTACTGTCAGTACCTGGGATTTTCCAGACATCAACACCAGTGCGCATAGGTCGTGTTACGACACCATTTTCAATGCTCTAACATGGCCTAGGTGCACCGACAATATATGCAGCCTTTACGGTGCGCTTTAATATAATGAGCGCACCAATTAACATAGTATAATAAACAAACAAAGTAATCATATGGTGTGTCTATGGAAATTGAGTGCACCATTGTCGGTACTCTTAAATTTCTCAAGTGCACCGTGAATTTTTTTAATTTAAATAGCATTTATGCATAAACTGTGCATTTGGTTGAATTAAACGCACTGTTAACGTTGCACTTACTTGAATTGAACACACCGACAATGTATTCATTAACCATTTTAGAAAAATTCAATGTTGGTGCGCCCATTCTATGTGAGTGTTCCAATTTCGGTGCTCTGACATGGCATGGGCACACCGAAATTAAATTTATCGAAAATGGTTAATAGTGCGTTCATAAAATGGGACGTACTAGTGCACTAATATGATTTCAGCGCACAATTAGGTCAATTTGTACCAGGTCCATTTTACAAATTATAGAAGTGTGTCGGATATTTGACACACCATTTAAATTAATTTTAATAATGTTAAAATATATTATCGGTGCAGTATTATTGTAATAGAGCACCGTAAGCGATGCATTTGTGAACATAAATCACCGCTTACCGTACGCTTCTATTATTCAGGTGCACCGGTGGTAAGTATTTATTTTTTTCACAAAAAAAATATTGTTTATGTTACTAAATATTATTTTGATTGTATGGAATATGTGAAACAAAGATATCAGCGGCGACATGCTGCTCAACGGGACTGTGAGCATCTTGACCAATATGCCATGGTCAAAGAATGGGAGGCCATGGAGAGGGAGAGGGATTTGTACCCTCTCCCCATTACTGCTCAGACCATAGATCTCTTGATGATTTTTGGACTCCTAAATTTCCATCAGGAGGCTATATCCCTTAAGGGAAACAATGCATTATTACGTCAGTTGATCCGATAATGAGATCACCAGGGGAACGCATTTTGTGGTGGTGGTGGTCAGTGGTTACAATCCATTGAGGAGGATATTGATTTCATCAGTGGGATTTCTAGGGGAGGGCACGATTTACCTCGGCTTCCCAATGTCCCTGGTGTTGCAGCAGAGAGTAAGCTAGCTTACTCTCAGAGATATATCAATGATGCAGTCGTCCATCTATCTGATTTTCAAGTGAGCGGTGGCTAGCTTTGGATATCTACTTTTGGTCGAGTGGATGTTAGGTGCTTATCTCTTCTCCTTATGGCGGTGGTGCACTCCACTTCTAATGGGAAACACATTATTTTCCCCTTATTGCATTATGTTGACTATTTAGTGCAAAGACCTAGATGCATTAGGTGGTATTCCATATTTTTGTGACAGTTTTGTTATGGTTTGGATAGATGTCGTGCAGTCATTGATGGCAGGCCTAACTTCCCTTTCGGTTCAAATATTTTTTGCTTATTTTTTAATATATTTATGGTCGCCAGGCCATCATTTGAGTGCCTACCTTCTATGCTGATGATTGAGGGGTGTATGTGCATGTTGGGGGGGATGATGCCCAAGAGGGGGCAACCTGAGTTCCTAGCGAGGATCACCTCATATGTGATAAATATGTTGGCCAGTGAGGACGACCATGCACTTGACATGGTTCTATATCCATATGCCAGCATGGACTAGAGAGGGTGCCCAAAGATCTTCTTCACACCAGATGAGCCACCTGATGAGAGAGGTAATATTAATGTTATGTTTAAATTAATATAGTTTCATTTTATTATCTTTGTACTTAATGCAAATGAAATATGTTATAAATATCAAAATTTTTAATGAAATTGTCTAATTATTAGTATGTCCTATATATTTTGCAGATATTGGCATATTTGATGCAGAGATCGACTCACCTCCTCTTGCTCATGATGATGAGGACATGGAGGAGTAGTTCGAACAACATGAGGTGGTTGGTATACATCTTAGCCACCGTCCATGTAGGCCCCAAGATAGATATATTCAATATGTGGAAGACAAGTTGGCCATATTGTTGGCTGATGTAGGTGTACAACATGTGCAGCTGCATGAGATTCGTGATGACCCTGAGCTTGCAAAGAATATTCATTTTCATGTGAGGTTATTGATGCAACATGTTGTCGTTGCATGCTTTTAGTTAGTTTCCTCCTTTGCACATCCTCCTCAACGTCTACCTCCTCCCCCATCCACCTTCAACATCTCATCCACCTTCCTCCTCAACCTCCACCTCCTCCTCCAGCATGTCCTCCTCCTCCACCTTCATCATCATCTAGTCCTATACTTATACTTGACCTTCCATATGATCCTACATCGTCATCATCACATATACTTGTGCTTGACCGGCCCATCATTCCTACTCATCTTTCCAACCATCCACCAGCTCCTACTGCATCTGTTTCTATTTTAGAGATGCTCAGAGAGGGTCGTACACTTCATCTTGATGGACCTCTCCTTCCTCCTCTTAGTCCTCTTTTTCTTTCTGGTATGGGTACTAATGCCTCTAGCTCTACTAGCAGAGGTACGTATATTTCCTTTGGCTCTATTAAAGGAGGTGATGATGCATCTAGCTCTAGTATGAGAGATATTGATGATGCCTCTGATGGCGGAGGTGGAGCAGATATGTTGTATCAGTTATTGCTCTAGAGATATATTATTATATTTGACATATTGTATCATGACTTTGATGTTATATATGTTAATATTTATACATACTGCATTTCTCGTGTTTATGTTGATGTCGTTGTTTATTTGTTTATGTGGTGAAAATTATGATCGTAGAACGTTAATTATGTTTACGTGTATCATTAGTTATGTGTGCTAGATATTGATGTTTAAATTTGTTAGTTGTAGTATATGTTACATGAATATGTGATGTAATGTTTATGATGGTATGCTCATGCTTATTTTCTATTTTATGTTAATTATGGTATATGGCATTTATGACGATGTTTATTTTTATGTTTTTTAGATGTTGACAATGATAATGATGCTATGTTTATATTTATGTCGTGAAAATGGCGATGATGCATTTACGTTTTTTGTTAAAAAATATGGTTATGTTTATGTTAGTATGATGATGTTTATGTTTATGTTTATGATGGCATGATCACGATGTTTATGTTTGTTAGGTGTTGAAAATGATAATGATCGTATGCTTATGTACTAAAAGAACTCTGAACTATTAAAAATCACGTGGGTCTTTAAATCACCAAGTTTTTATCTAGTCGACAAAAACATCACAAATTGCATAGTAAATTATGGATAGATTTGTGGTAACTCTATGAATTATGATTGTTTTATAATTTCTCAAAGTATCATGTTTATAATTTTTGTATAGTTTGTCGTAGTATTATGTTTATGTAATCATTTTTTTTATAGTTGTCGTTCATATTGTTCTATATATTTAATTTCTATGGATATTATAATTTATTGTAATTTTATTAATAATGTAGTAATATTTGTCATAATATTATACATATATAGTAATTTATGTATTTTGTTACAACTATATGTTGAACGTTATGAAATTATATATATGTGTGTGTGTGTGTGTGTGTGTGTGTGTGATTTTAAATAAGGAAATCAACTCTTCATCGTATAATGTTGTGTATAAATTAATTATATATTCAAATGATAAACATAAATAAATCTTATTTCATTTATAAATATAATTGACAAACATCCCCATATGCGGGTGCTTTCCCTGAGCAAACTCCACCTGGTAGCCCGCTCTCGCCATCTGGCACCGACATGCGGCACCCGTCACCCTCCATCCATGCAGACACGATGCCATTTAATGGAGGTCATTCGGATATTGATGGTTTAACTGTGATCCAACGCGAGGTTAATGAGTTGCGATATGATGCGACAAAGGTCGTCCCATGGCATTAACATTGGTGGTTGTATGTTGCATCTCTAGCGTGAGTCTACATGTTTCCCTCTCCATTAGTGCATGAAATGGAAATCAAGCTCAGCTCCTCCTTCATTCACTCCCCCTTGATGCTCTATGTGTGGCTCTACACCGTTTTGTTCGGCTCTGTGTATTTTGTTAACGTCTAGGAGCCTCTTTTCTTCACCATGACCTGTTTGAGAGGTACCTCCTGTCATGGAGTTGAGCATGGCACGGGCAGAGAGGTTGTGTCTCTAAGGAAACGCAAGGCGGTCAACAATGGCTATGACAACAGTGTCTCGACCCCTGTNTGTTTGAGGGGTACCTCCTGTCATGGAGTTGAGCATGGCACGGGCAGAGAGGTTGTGTCTCTAAGGAAACGCAAGGCGGTCAACAATGGCTATGACAACAGTGTCTCGACCCCTGTTCACACACTCATTAACAACTGGGAGTGTGGTCAGGTGGAAATTTTTATCTCTACAAGTAACCATGACAACCAAATCAATTTCTATTGGTTGATTAAAAACATGCTCGATAATCTGGCAGAATAGGTGTTGGACAATTAGACCTTTGAANGAAAATTTTATCTCTACAAGTAACCATGACAACCAAATCAATTTCTATTGGTTGATTAAAAACATGCTCGATAATCTGGCAGAATAGGTGTTGGACAATTAGACCTTTGAAACAAGCTCCATCATGGATAGCAAAGCCCTTCTAGTGCACTTAGATTCTAAACCGGCAATCCTCAACGCCAGCCTCACTGGTGGTAAGTAATCTTTGGAGAGATGCTCAAATTTCCATAAGTGCTCTGCTTCTGCAAAACACACTACCTCTCGGGCTGATTTGGATGGACTGGTAGTTGCTCGCCCTGGGGGGCCTTCTTCTTCTCCTATGGTTCCATCAATTCCAAGGGAAACGATGGCATGGGCCGCCGAGAGCTCTGAGGCCTTGGTGGTTACCACCTCTAGACCAGATCTACTTGACTCAGTAATTTCATCCAGCTTGGCTCCTCTACACACCACCTTTCCTGTGCCCACCACCATTGATTTGTTGCACTTAAAGAGGGTTGGAACTTTTGTTGTGGGCACTTCTCTCTGTTGAAAAACTAATCCTCTGATGCCTAAGCTCTCTCCACAGGGGTGGGACGACGACTTATTCGGCAGCTACACCATTGTTGGATAGATTTGTGGTAACTCTATGAATTATGATTGTTTTATAATTTCTCAAAGTATCATGTTTATAATTTTTGTATAGTTTGTCGTAGTATTATGTTTATGTAA
>LPNX010535416.1:414517-430134 GCA_001517045.1 Pseudotsuga menziesii
TATAGTTTGTTTTATTGCTCAGCTATAGTCTATGTTAATAATTGTAAGCTCTTCTATGGCGTCCAACTCCCTCGGATTGGCCTATTTTTTCTTCTTCCCTTTTTCACGAGAACGGTTAAAAAAATTATGAAAAAAAGAATAGTTTGTTAGCATAAACCGCAAATCCAACACTTTACACAAATTCCCCTCTCCCTGAGGATTTCAATAAGGTGATGGAGAACATCCCTTCGTAATGCTTCATCCATACGTGTGGTTTCCTAATGATTTCGAGCTGCTCCTAGTTCGTGATTAAATCATTCAGACCACTCAATCACCAGCAGTGAGAGGAGTTTGTGCCATGTTTTTGAACAAAAGGACAATGCTGCAAAATCCATGCGTGTGGTTTCAAAGTGCTGCACAAGTCGACAATGATTTCATGTAATCTCGTGAGACATGTTGACATTACATGATGAAATTCACGTTGAACTATTGTGTTTTATTGGCCTATTTCCATCTCCAATGCTTCCCTCTCACTAGCAATACTCATTTCCCCATCTCCTCCATCTCGACAACTCTACATGCTCCTCAACTCACCACATGTTTTTTCATCTCACCAGCTCCCAGCATTTGTTTCACTTTTCCATCCCCTAAGACCTGACTCTAGTGACATAGATTACGACAGTGGCTGCATTTCCTTTCCCCGGACCGTGGTGTTGAGTGTTACTATAGGAAGTTTGACTCCATGATTTGTAGCTTGGTCTACATCCTCATTCATATTTCCTAGAATCTGACATAATTTTACAAAGTCAAACTTAGGCAGCAGCGTCTGGATTCTCTCCAGCAAGGAGTTTAGATTAACATTACACAATGAATGTCCCTGAATTATAGAGTTGATGATAATCAGAGAATATCCAAAAAAGAGTATCTCTCTCCAACCCAAGAGTGAGACTATTTGGCATCCTTTCAAGAGAGCCAAAGCTTCTACTTGGTTGTTGGATTTGGTCCCCACCCCTAGCTCAGAGCTATATCTAAATTCCGTGCTTCCATCATGGGAGTAGAGCACTCCTCCTGCACATGTTGCTCCTGGGTTTCCTCTAGAGGCTCCATCGAAGAATAAGCAGTTTTTGTTCTAGTTTTTCTCCATTTAAAAAATTATGTTCTAAGTAGTCTTATTTTCCACTTTTGGGAGTTTTTTTGGTGACTTAGAAAGTTGGGATTGTCTATAGGGGGAAGATCCCTATCCACTTCCTTTCCTTCTTGGTTATAATGTAGTCAAGGTCCTTTCCTGAAGATTTTAGAGTTTCCAAAAGGAGGCCTTTGTCCTGTCCAGCTACTTGGACTGGACTGGGGGAGACGTTCCTGAAGATAGCTCGGTTCCTAGCTAACCAGATCTTCCAGCATATGTACTTTGGAAGTTGCATCCAGATTTGTTTCCACATCATCTTGTGTCTTAGAGGGGAAGGGTACCTTTTCTTCCATGAAGTGAAGAGGTGAGGGATATTAGTGTTATTGGGAGCGGTAATCTAAAGGTATTTGAGGAGTAGAGTCCAGACTTGCAAGGATAATTTGCACTCCAAAAAGATATGATCGATGGTTTCCAAAGCTTTGTAATAGAGTGGACAACGGTGGGGCCCAAGGATGCTTCTTTTAGCCAGATTTTCCTTGTTCAAAACGTTTTGTGTCCAAGGAGCCAGAAAAAAAGAAGTTTACTTTGGGGAGTCCAAATGGAAGCCAAACCATTTTCCATGGCTTCTGTTGGGATTTGGGGTCTCTTTCAGATTGAAGAATCTTATAACCCATGCTAGCGGTATATTCTCCAATATTCCCCCACCCTCTCCTGTCCAGGTAAGAGATTTGAATTGGGGTGCATCCTGAGAGGTGGTTTATGAGGGTTTTCTTAGCTACCGAGAGGTTCGATGGGACCTCCAGGATGAACCAATTCTCCTAAATTCCATCCACTAACCAACTGATGATGTCATATAAGGTTTTAAGCTTGTTCCCTATAGTCCATTCTCATATTCCATTTAGCTCAGTGATGTTGTTGAGGGGGGGGGGCAAGAATGCTATCCGTCCATGTCAAGATCTTCTTCCCATTTCCTCGGATCCAATGGAGTTGAGGTTTGAATAAATCCATCCCTTTTCTCCACAGATTCCATAAGGGTGTTCCTTTGGAGAGGGGTTGGGTGTCCAAGCATCTTCTTACAGTGCTGGTAAGGTATTTTTTCCAGATAGTTTGGCTAACCCAGTGTTTTTTTGAGATAGGTTTTGTCAGAGAAATTTTCCACCCATTTCTAGGTTTACTAAATGGGGATCTCAGATCGGTAGGCCTCAGTCTTTTTTGGGTCTTCTAACCACATTCCAATCGACAAGGTGGAACTTTTTTTGGTTCCCTTTCCCCCCTCTCCACAAAAAACTTTTTAGTTGCTTCGAGGTTTTTTCGGTAAAGGATTTTGGAGCAAGTAGTACGAACACCTGGTATAAAGGGAGGTAGGAGAGAGCATAGTTTGTTAGCACAAGCTTCCCGAAGTGATTCAACCATCGTCCTCCCCAGTTACTAAGCTTGGCCTTTATCTTATTATCCACGTCCTGACAGTGATTTTATTTGTATGCATCAAATGAGATAGGGATTCCTAGGTATTTGAAACTTCCCCATTTTTCAAAGCCTTCCATTCCCATCATGCATGCAATTCTTGTGAGAGCCATATGATCCACGTTCCATCCATAAATGGAAATTTTTTATAGTTAATTTGCCCACCTAAGGCCGCGAAGTACAAATGAAGGATTTTTTGAAATATTTTATGATTTTCCTAGATGCTCCTCCGAGGAAAAGGGATTCGTCAGCAAAGAATGCATGGTTTATAGGTTCGACTCCCTAGGCCATTTTTATTCCTGACAGGTTCCCAACCACCATTTCCATCTGCAATTTCCTACTCTACGATTCAACGATCAGTATATAGAGGAATGGGGAGAGGGGGAATCCTTTCTTAATCCCTCGAGTCACTTGGAAGAATATGGAAAGCCTTCCATTGACCAAGGGAGCTATCCACGATCCCAAAATGTAGGATTTAATTTGCCTTATAAACTCGATGTTGAATCCAAGTTTTTCCAAAACTCTGTATAAAAATGAGTGCTTGACTTTGTCGAATGCATTTTTCATGTCGAATTTTATTATCATGCCTTTCTCCTTTTGTGCTTTACTGGAGTGGATCATTTCTTGGGCGAGGATGGCATTCTCCAGGATATGTTGTCCTTTGACGAAGCCTCCATGATTATGGGAGATCACCTTATGAAGGATATTTTTTAATTTTTTTTCCATCAACTTGGAGCATATTTTGTATGAAATGTTACATAGAGAGATCGACCTAAAACATGAGAACATGTCTAGGTTGGTATCCTTAGGGATTAAAGCCAAAAACATAGAGTTCATTCCTTCCCCAATTTTGTATTTTTGCTGGAAACTAGTTATCATTCTAGTCAGATATTTTTCTATAATGTTCCAGCAAGCTCTGTAGAAGTGGCAAGAGAACCCATCCGGCCCTGGAGCCTTCTCCATTTCCATGCCCCATATCATGGATGTGATCTCTGCTTCTGAAAAGGGCTTTAGATTCTTGTTCTCTGAAGGAATTATCATATCCAGAATCTTCTCCAGGAGATCTGTGGTGTTGTCATGATCCTCGTTTCCATCCTCAAGGAAGAGGATTTTAAAATGGTTTTGCCCTTCCTCTTTTAATTTTTCTTGTCCTTTAACAATCTGTCCATTTTTCAAATGGATTTGTTCGATGTGGTTATGAGATTGTCTATCCTTTGCTTATCTATGGAAATAGGTAATATTCCAGTCCCCAGCTTTTAACCGGGTGCTGGAGGATTTGATTCCCAATTACTCTTCTTCTTTGCAAAATGTTTGCTATGTCTTGGATTGTATTTTTACTTCGTGTTCTATATCATAAGGCTCTGCGGTTTGCTTTCCATATCTATTTGAGCTACTAGGAAGGAATATATTGTTTCTTTCCTTGCCTTGGTTGGGTTCTTGTTGTTATTTTTTACCCATTCCTTCAGTACTACCTTGGTATTTTTTATCATTTTACCTGAAGGAGATCGGCCCTAAATTTTCAACATTTTGGATAGAAAGTAGGATGGGTTTGTGGTCTGGAGCAAGGCTAGCCAGTATTTGGGAATGCAACATCTTTCCTTCCAAGAGGATAGATCTTTGGGATAAGAACCGATCCATTCAGGCAGTAATATGCTTCACTCCCACTCTTTTGTTCGTCCATGTGTATTGTTCTTGCTTGGGTTTGATGTCCATGAGGTCGCATTGAAGGATGAGGTCTCCAAGTTTATATTTGAAGCAGTCCCTCCCAAAGAATCCCTGTTTTCCCCCCCTGAGAACCTTACCATATTTAATTCCACGACGAGTATAATGTTGGGGGGGGAGTAGATCTCAATAAATCCTTCTAGAGAGTTCCAACACTCTTTTTTTTCCAGGTAATGCACAAGTACGTAAAGGTTGAAGAGAGAGATCCTAACCTTGGATGGAAGGTGGTGTAGCTCCATGAAGATCCAATGTTGGGTTGAAAAGGAATTGTGGAGGGTGAAGTCATTCTTGTTACAAAGGGTGGCCAAACCACCAGAAGCTCCTATGGCATTGACGACATATCCTCCTTGTTTTTTCCAATTCGCTCTGTTGAGGGAGAGGAGAGCTTCTTCTCCATTTGGTCTCTTGGAGTAGGAGGATATCAATAGGTTCCATTTTGAAGAGATCTTTGACTACTTTCACTTACTTTGGACTACCTAGTCCTAGACCATATTCATTATTTACTTTGGTTAGGGTGGGAGGATCCTCCCTTGTTGCTTCTTGTGCTAGGGTTCTTTGTGAAGGATCTTTCGAAGGTGGATTTATTTCCTTACATTTTTTGGATTGCAGCTTCTTCTTCCCTTAACAAGTTTCTGTTGGATTTCCTCCCTTATATCTTAGCATATTTTTCAAAGGGTTCTTATTCCGAGGTGGAGATCGCTTCATGTGTTCTTCTCTTGGCCATTTCAGCATAAGATGGGGATGATACCTGACTTCTGGTGGGAGACTTTGAGTGCAAGAGTGGTGGGGGTTGTGCTTGTACCTATTGATCTTTCCCAGGTGGTTCTTTGGGTATTTCTCCCTCCTCTTACTCTTCTTGGTTTTCCTCTTCTTCATGTTCTTATTCTCTGTTATCCAAGAGGTTGAAGGGATTTGATGTTCCATCCGCTGATTTATGCAGAATTTTTGAGGGGCTTGGGTTAGATTGAGGCACTGGGCCTAGAGGATCTTATTTTCCTTCTTTCACTTTAGATCTGGGTTTGTATTTCCCCCCCTCTTTCTTTTGGTTTTTTTTACATTAGGCTTATTTCCTTGTCTCGATTGTCTCTTCTTCCTTCTTTTTGTAGTGTCTTGTGAAGTGTATGTATTCTCAACAGTTTTAGAATTTGAATGGGAGTTGCTCATCATCGAGTTCTTGTATATGGGACCAGTTTGTTATAGTGAGTTTGATGGCCTCCAGGAGTCCTACTTCTAGATATACCTCTACGCAGATCTAAGCACAGGAGTATTGATCTCACCTTTATGCTATGTCTATGAACTTTCTTAGGGTGTTTCATATTGCCTCCAAGGATTCCTCACTCCAAAAATGTAGGGGCAGGTGTGGCAATTTCACCCATACTGGTACTGCATATGGGACATCTTGTGACGGGTCAAAGTCTAGGTTCCATTTGTTAAGGTACAGACCTTGTGGCCCCATGAAGTATGCTCTATTTCTAAGAATGATTTCTTTGTCTTCTTTGTTTTCAAAGACGAAGACGAAGAAGCATTTTCCCACGAAGAAGCTTCTTACTTCCTCCTTAACTAGTGGATTATAGTTCCTTTTGGTTCAGGCTTCTATTGCCTTTGGCGACAACCACAAGCCTGTGAACTGTCCAATCAATCCTTTTTCGGCAAGGTTTATGGTTGTCTTGCAGGATCTAGCCATGGGGTGAGCTAATGAGGGGATCTTTGCAAGATTTTTGATGTTGCCTTGGAGACATAGATTTCTTCCCATCAGTCGCTACAAGCTTCCTGAAGAGCCTGGGTCTACAGGATCACCAGAGGAGGAATGGGTCCTCCTCCCTCATCCATTGGTGCGTTTCCTAGTCAAACTGTCTACAATGTCTATTGCAATCCGACTTGCTGCACCTACTTGCTCGGGTGCTATGTATGGCTGGTTGAATCAGCCTCAGGCAGATTGCCTGCACCCCTCGATCTTATCATCAGTTCCAATATCATATCCTGTCAATCGTCGTGGATAAAAGCAACTCATTGTGGACTGACATGTGTCTTCATGCTACTTCTCAGCTTAGAAATTTTGAGCGTCTCGCTTGGTGGTTCCTCCAACCTAGACCACCAAGGCTAGTAATTTTCTATGTAATATTTTTTGTACTTATAATATTTTTTTTACTGCAGCCATACAAAAAAATGTCAAACATCATAACAAAAAAGTCAAGTATCACCATGTAATATTATTATAATATATGAATATGAACATAAGACAAAGAAAAATAGTAAAAATGAAAATCAATATGAACTTTTATTTATCATTGAAAATTTTAAATATATCGACAATAATTCAATTTACAATGACAAATATCAAAGCTCTAATGAGAAGAAAGACAAATACTTAATTAAAAAAACAACATATCCTCTCAATTGTAAACTCAAATGTTGCATTCTCCAAAGTTATTAATTATTGTTAATCATGATGATCTTCACTATGTAATATAACTTTAGTCCACATTCAAGAAACACATTTTATACATCTAAAATTGACGTTTAAGTTAGCTAGTGTTCAAAAAAATAAAATTAATTATTGATGTAATAATGTTAATATATTTAAAGGACTATTGCATTACTTTGCTAATATTATTTTTTGCAAACTTTATTTAATAACATTATAATATTTTTGAATTAAATAATAATTTCAAAACTATGCAAAATTTAAGATATCAAATATTCATGTAATTTGAGTTTGTCGATGAATATATCTAAATTCTAAAATAGTATAGATTCATATTAGTTATATAATCTATTAGATTAACATATGATTATGTTATTATAAATTTACATTAATTAATAATATCTAAATCAATTATTATATCTCGATACATATATCAAATATATTTAGTGAAATATATAACCATGGCTTTATTTAGAAATCAAAACTATGTACATATTTACAAACAATATAATAAGGTGAATAAATATTAAGCTTACATCTAATTTGTTAACTGATTCATATAATAAATCCTTATTGTCTCAACCAATTCTAAGATGGAGTTCAACCTCCTATAAGCATAGAAATTCAAAAATTTAATCCAACTTAGTTAATATAAAATATTTTCTTAAAGCCATTTTTTTCTCGTAAAGAAGATTCTGTACCTACACCTTCATCCTTAAAAGTCATTTTTTCTCTATTTTTTCCAGTCAAAAAAATTTGCAGACACTATAACAAAAGTGTCAGAAATTAATGCAAATATAATTTAGCATTATAATTTCTGACAAAAACATCATGGAATACAAACATTCAAATATTGATGGAGATATTAGAGACCGCCTTAAATTTTCTTGTAAATTGCATTGTTACCAAGGCCATAATTGAAGTCATTGTAAAGCACCTTAACTTTTCTTGTAAATTACGTTGTTATCAAGGCCATAAATTAATTGAACTTAATCTAATCGTATAATAAAAAACATTACCTTAATATAACATAAATTCCATAAATTAATTCAAGTATAATTATTAACGTTAACCATAACAAAAACATCATAAGATGCAAGCATTATTGCAAATTAATATAGAAATTAGAGAACATCTTCAACTTCGGAAGAATATGTTAACCTTTGCTTTCACATAAATAAATTAAAATTTAATCATGTAAGTTGTTTTCATGGTGTAGTTATATGTATACATAAGACATTATACGAGTAACTTGGACAATGATAAATCATCATTCCATACAATCATAAATTACTTCAAAGACAAACCATATTTCGCATCATATGTTGTTAACCAACTGAAATTGTTTAAATGTCACTGCATCCAGTTATCAACTTTCTATTTCCACCATCATAACATGAAAAACAAACAATATAATTAGACAATCAAAGATAATAGTAACAAAATGATATCTCAATCTGTAAATGATTAAATAAAACATGTACATATCATTCTTCGTTGCCATCACCCACATTATCTTCCTCAGTTCGCATGCTAATACTGTTGTTCTCAAAAACATGTTTAGATCTAGGGTCATGTCTTAATATGAACCACCAATCTCTATCCAACACATATGGGTAAAAGAACACTTGGTTGCAGTGTTTTGGGAAAACATAAGGCTCCTTACTTTCTTCCCACGTCTTTCTAGAGTTGATACATATCGACCCACTGTCATGATCTTCCTTTATTCTATCGAATGTGTCCCACCACCTACACCTAAAAATAACACATTGGAAAGATGAGAAGTCCACTTGAATGATCTCTAGTATCTTTTCGACATAACCCAACATCCCTCCTATCAAGTTTCGATCATGGTGGCTAGCACGACTAGATTGGTCTAACTTGACTTCCACTCCACAATATTGTGTAACGCACCCATCATTAGCATCCTTGGTGCGATAATGATGTCCATTATCCCACATAGATCAGAATGAATGCACCTGTAGAAAAAATTAACAAATTATGGTGTCATGTGTCTAACAACCAAAGCATTAATATATTAAATATAGATGTTACAATTCAAAGTTACATTATAATGTTAGAAATGTACATAAATATTTTATTACCGAGTTGCTACACTCGATCCCAATGTTTAGTGCATCCTCCTCTTCAGGAAAGTAACGACCAAATGCACCATATTTATCTCTGACTTGGTCTGCAACCCAATTGTTGAGACAGATCATTAACATATTTTCTTTTAAATGATATGGAAAAGGCATGCTTCTACCGTGCAACCGCCTGGATTATTTTATGTCAATGTCCCATTTCCTCCTCTTCTCTTCATACAATGTGATCCACAACTGTGTTGCCTCTACATTGTAAAGAATGAATTTATTGATTTGCAACAATTTATGAATTTGTTGTTCTATTCATGGAAACAAAACCACATTCAGTAAGTATGGGATGAAATACAGATTTCAAAGTTTTTTATGAATATTTACTATGTGGAAATGTGAAGATTGATATATAATTGACTTACTCCTTATCAAGAGCCTTTTTCCTTTCCTTTCCCTTTTTTCCTCATCATGTTCATCATCCCAAATCATTGTGCGTGGTGTGTCATCAATTTGCTTGATGTACCCATTGTTGTTAAAAATGTAACTTCAGAATATATTCTTTGTATTATTATTATTATGTACTTTTGTTATTACTCCTTTCGGATATGTTTTCCCTTCAACCGGTGATGTCATTAATATAATTGGTCATGTAAGAGTCGAGGTAAAACCTTCGTCGTAAATCGGGGCAATAGTCCCCCAAGAGAATCTTTCTAAAATGTATTTTTTAGTCTCCCTAGGACAAGTCGGCCCTGCAAGAGAGAGAAGTCGGCCATGTTAGAGTATTAGGTCTCCCACATGATCAGTATAAATAGGGAGATGCCATCCCTCATTTGGACACAATGCAAGATCAAGAGAGTTCACTGCAATAGTAAGAAATACAAGTTTGTTGGGGAATGAGAAGAGGAATATGTATAAGTTATCTTATCTTTGGGATTTTTGTCTTTGTCTGACATTGCACTAACTAACGAATATATACTTAAGAAGTTGTTGTGTTTTCTCCCTTGTGGTTTCCTAGGATAAAATCTCCATGTCTTTATTTTATGTTGTGCTTGTCTATCTTTCAGCGGTTCTATTATATTAGGTTAAAGATCTAACATAGTTGTACTAAAGTGTAAACTATAACACTCACTAGAATAATAAAACGACTCATATACTATGTACCTGACTTCCATAGACCCCTTAGGTTTTTCCCTCTACCAAACAAATCCCTTCAAATTTTTCATGTACCTCTCAAAGAAGAACATCTAGCGACATGAGACCACCATGACTAATTCAAATTCATCGACTAGGTGAATTATAAGATGAATCTACAAGTCCATGGAATTTTACGGCAGTTCCTTTTCAAACATACAAAAAATCTCTACTATCTCTTGACATCATCGGGGAATGCTAGCAATGTAAATATCCTTTGAGGTGATCCATCGTATAAATGCAAATAGTCTAGCTATGCCATGTCTCAGGTCATCAAGAAATTTGTGGTTGACACACCCACGCAAAAACAACTAATAATGACACTACAAAGTAAACAGAAACAAATAATTTCATCTTAACTTGTGTGGTAAAAGATATAAAAGAATAAGAAAATCATTTTTTGGACATTATACATACCCTTAGAAGGCTGAGATGGTCATGTGATTTAAAACTCGTCAACTTTTCATTTATAGCGAAGCAACGTCCTAGAGAAGATCCTTAACAATAAGGCACCTTCACGCCCAATATAACTTCCTTTGCCAAATTAAGATCTTATTTCTTGAAAATTGGTGGGGCATGGCATTTTTTTAATGAAAAAGAGTGGCCATCCTCTCCTCTATTTTCTTATCTTGGTTAATGCTTCTTTTTAGTATTTGAAGAAATAACATATTTCCTGAATTTCAACCTGTCACTTTTTTTGGATGATATCTGACACCACAAAGAACATGAAACATTTTTAAATATTTGCATGGGATATATTAAGTGGGAAATCTTAAGATGCTCCCAATATGGGAGCTCATAAAATATCGATTCCATGTTCATCCCTTCAAGCATTTTCTCATCAAAGGTGTTGAAGAATTCAGGGTCATAGAACATAGGTTCCCCATTTTAATCAAACATCTCTGCAATTTCCTTCTCCTTCTCTTTGTCATATGTCCTAATCTAGTCAATCGATGACATTATTTTAGGTATTTGGGTTCTCTCTGGTTTACCATTAAAAGCATATGTTGTTCTTCTATAAGGGTGGTTTTCTCGGAGGAATACCCTAAAGAAGTCATACACTAGCTTTCGCAGGTATTTGGACAACATATATTTAATATAATGTCCACAACATTTACATCCATTATAACCTTTTATCACAATACCTGGGATGTTATGATTTACAGAGCACATTGTTAGTGTTTAAGATCAAGATAGTCACAATGAATTAAATATGCCAAAAAAATATTGCTTTGAATATAAACAAATCAAACAACATATTTACCTAAACAAAATCCCAACCGCAGATAATCATGTGTGGTGTATGCACATATGCCATACAACGTAAAACTCCTCTCTGATGGGATGGGTCTCGATACATCATATACTTGTAAGTCTTCCCATAATTCCTTAAACCCTTCGATCAATGGTCATAGGTAAACATCCATATTCTTCACTTGTCTTCTACCAGGGACTATAAGAGCCAGTATAATATGTTCATTCTTTACATACAATCATGGGGGGTATTTTTATTGATCACCACTGCATGCCAAATAATATAGGTGTTGTCTAATTGGGAATATGGATTCATGCCATCAATGGATATACTCAATCTAAGGTTGCATACTTCTTCCTTGAACTTATCGGGCCATGTATCCTCTATATGCTTCATGGCTATTGAATTTGTTGGGATTCACAATACTCCTTCCTCACTTCAATCCGATGCATATCATCCCTGCAACATAGCTAATTCTTTACAACGAAAGAGCCTTTGAATCCTTGGGATCATAGGTATGTGCCTCAATATCTTATGAGGAGGACCATGTGCTTTAGCCTTGTTATTCGATTATGTGTGCATGTAATGCCCACATTTCAGACATATCTCTTTGTCTGCATATTCACCTCTATATAGAATATAATCATTCGGACACGCATGATATGATATGTACTCAACACCCAACATTTTCAACATTTCCTTTGCCTCCTTACAGCTTCCAGGCAAGGCATTATTATTAGGAAGTACCTTATCATTGAATAACCTGTAGTTAGTGAGAAATACAAATGTACAATGTCACTTAACATTCATAAAATCAACCATTTTCAATGATAATTGTGTAACAAGATTCCTCAAAATATAATGTAGTTTATGGTCACTAACCTCAACATTGCTGAGAAATTCACGTTAGACATGCCATACTTTGATTTAAAGTTGTACAGTAACATTTTCGTCCCCAACTATGTAGACTTTGACCGTCCAGGTTCAAAAAAAGGTGTGGAATTTGTTGGTTTATGCTTTCGAAGAAGGATTCGGTGATATGAGTGTCATCCCCTTACTCATTTTCCTGGAATATATGAAACAAACTTGCATCCATGGCACTCATTTGTCATAATAGCTCATCCATACCAATGTCTAATTTATTGCCTCCATTGCCAACATGTGAAGAACTATTATCTCTGTAGGCATTCCTAATTGGTAAGGATGGACGCAGTGGAAATTGAATAGGTGGTTGATTCAACCATGTTTGGTATGCTTCCTCTCCAAGTTTCACTATTTCTTCAGCCTTCTCTCGATTTGACATTGCGTTGGGGTGCAATAGAAGATGGTAGGCAAATCACTCATCATCAGAATCCTAATTTAAAAAATATTGAACATTACATTGATGATGTTAGTAAGAACAATGCAACTGGTTTGGTCTATTATTATACAAAACAATTATTACAGAAGCACAATAATCATTACCAATACAAAATGGTAAGCTGCAAACAATTTATAAAGCAAACGTTTAGATTCAGAGATAAGTTAACATCATTTCCACATTATATATAGAAATTTAAAATTGAGCAACACATTTTAAAATTCAATTTATAAATTAAATTAACAATTTATAAAACATAATTTCAAACTAAGAAATACATTAACATGGCTCCCATTGTGAATTGACAAATATAATTAATCAATGTTTTTTTGTCTTCGACCCAATGGAACGTCTAAGGGTAATCTAATGCGAGCTGTCTAGAGCGAGCAGTTGGTGTTCCATGAAAGTTGTAGTTTATTAACAACTCATCACCAAGAGAGAAACTACGTATTACATGTACAACAACAAATCTTGACGCTTTCGTTTTCATAAAGAACTCCTGGTCATTGAATTGTTCCTCAAATGAACAATCTGCAGAAAATAAAAAGCACCTATAACTATTTATGAACCCTGCAATATTCCCATGAGTGCGTGGATGACCATCTATATATAATAGGTTCTTCCTGTTAAAGTTTCCAGAAACATAATCGTTCATGCACATACTATACATGGAAATGCTATGCTTGTATTTAACAAAATTCAATTAATTAGACTGACAATAGATAGGATCGCAAAATGGCATAAGTGCTAATGACTGTTTGGGAGGAACAAGTAAATGTGAAATGATAAACAACCCAATATTTGTAGCATCAATATTTGACTTCATAATCATAAAACGATTACCACAAAAGGGGAATTTGGTCCCAACATCAAGCACATGCAGAGAAGTCGACCAAACGCCATACAAAGCACGGTTGTAGGAAGTTTGATATTTAATTTGCAAATTCACAGGAAGGGAGAAATCATCGCTACCCTCCAACAACTGGTTGTGCATCGGTGTGTACTTGGACATTTTTTCTCCCAACTCATGCAAAATTTTCAATCTTCTAGTAGATATGGGTTGGGTGACATTCAAATCATACTTGGCATCTCTAGAACTTTCAGTTGACTAAACATAATTAGAGGGGTTCGTCAATTTAGGATGAGACAGAGTTGTTTTAGGTTCCAAATTTTCAAAAAAGAGCATAGTGAAGAGTTCCTATGTGTCTTTTCTATATCACCTATTGGATTCTTTACTGCAGTAGGGGGTATTAGACTATCAACATTGGATAATCTATCATTGGTGTAATGGGTGAGTGTGACATGCTGAGGTTTATCCTTCAACCCTTGACATTTTGAACAACCACAAACTAATGGGGTGTCATAAAAGAGATAGCTTAAAATGAATTACCGTTGATGAATCAGGATTGCAGCTTGAAGACGACATGTTACTATTTGTAGGGTAAAACACTGCCCATTTTCTTCTACTAAATGCTTGCGGTATCTTGCTCTTAATAAGAGCTCATGGCATTTTGGAACCAATGGAATGTCTTGTGCATCCAAACTCAAACCTGAATCAGGATCCTGCAATAAAGAATAAATTGATATAATTTTATATTCACATGGATAAGTAATATAAATTTAAATAAATAGTCAAAATATAAATAAAAACTGAACTTATTGGGGATGGAAAGGGAGAACTCGTCGAACTTTGGACACGATGGAATGAGATGGAATCTGAAGAATTGGCCATTTGATACTACAAATTGTTATCCTTGCATTTGAGCCAACTAAACAATCAATATAAGTCTCTATACTCCTACTTTTTTTTCAAGAACTATATTCCAATCTAACTTTGAATATAGTTTAGAAACCATTCTGTATGAACAAGGTGAGTTTGAGAAACATATATACATATATTATGAAATATTGCAATTGTTGTCGTTGAATAATAAAAGAAAACCTGAAATGAATGGGTGGAACCACAAAAACCCAACATTAAATTTTTTTAGTAGTTTATATATTCCAATATGCATGCATCGATATGCTTAAGCATATTGAACGCATTGGTGTGCAACAATTATAAATGCACCGTGAAAATAATCTCTGCAAAATATCCCCCGGGAGAAAATATCCGTTACATTTGGTAGTGGATATTTATACATGCATTATACATAATTATTTCAACTTATGTGTGCCATAAATACAAACGCATCAGTGTGTACATATAGAGGCGCATCAATGAACGAGAATTTTTTCAACTAACATGATGTCGGTTCCTAATTAACGATCAACGCACCGGTGCGCAATAACTATAAATGCACCATGAAAGATCCTCTGCAAAATCTCTCACAGTAGAAAATATTCACTACTTTTGGTAGGAAATATTTATACATGCATTCTTACAGTTGTTTGCATTCTGGTGCATTTATTAAATACAAGTGCATCGGTGCACATAATAAGTATACGAGCATTGACCAACCTCTTTTGAAGTTGTGGGATATCAGTGCGTCTTACTTAGTGACGCATCGGTGAGTCATAGACACGGGCGCACTCAATTGCCGAAAGTTCAAAAAAAATCGCGCAAGCTATTTTTTCCCTAAACTGAAAAATGGTGGCAATTTTAAGTTCAGAAAAGTAATTCAAAGTGTGTTTAAAAGCAAAAAAACCATTCATTCATTATTTTTCCAAAATTTTCAGGGAAGAGCTTTCGAACATGGACTTATGCATGAGGTATTTGGAGCAACCAAACTATTTTGAAAATGGAAATTTGTCAGGTATGTTGAATGAGACAAAACCCTGCATAGTAAAAATTTCATTTAAACAATATTGTAGATGTTATTATCTTATTTAGAAATTAATTACATTTAGAAAAAAAAATCATACGTGCCTTCAATGTTGCCACCCTTCTCTTCTCTATGCTTCTTTTTCATTTGTTGTGGCTGCAAAATTTTAGATTATGGTTCAAATCCCTCTACTGTTTCACAAAATTACGATTTTACCTTTTAAGGAGTTTATAT
>LPNX010535416.1:430824-537002 GCA_001517045.1 Pseudotsuga menziesii
CAAAACAAAACAAAAAATCAATTTTCCATTTGTTGTAGTCTGTTATCGGTGCATTTATAGAAAATAACACCGATAATGGTGGAACTCCCCTTTTTTATTTTCAAAAAATGATAAATGTTTTTCGGCCATTCACAGGTAGTTGTGTTGGTATAACACACCGGTATTGTTATGATGTATAAACACACCAATGGGTTTATGTGATTGAACGCACTAGTGCGTCTATCTATGTATACACATTGGTGCTTTTGAATTTATAAAACACACCATTTTCATAGTTGTTTTTTGTTTTGAAGGTCTGTAATTTATTTGGATAATATATTGATAGCTTATGTATTTAATGGTCTGGGTTGTTTACTAATAAAAATGCATGTATGAGTTCAATGAACAAAAAAATTAGTCAACGTGGTGGAAGCACATCCACGATTACAAAGAAGGCAGGTGGTTCTAATTAATTTTTGTATCTAAATTAATTTATTTAAATTATTTGTAAATTTCACTAATATGTATTCGTTAATGTGTGAAATGCAAAGCCAAAAAATGAGGAAGCTTGATAAGATTCTTACCAATCTAAGTCCATAAGAGCGTAAAATATTGATGGAAAGGTTGCAAAGGGATGAATTAGGTAAAAAAAAAGAAGCCAATATGAATTATTTCTTTAATTTTGAGTAGTAATGTAGTAATGATTATTCACTAATATGTTTCAAATAATCTAATACGCATATGTTGAATGTTATGTAGGGGTTGACAATAACAAAAGTCAATGTCATCATAAGAAGAAGAAAAACATGGAAGATGCAAATGATGATCAATTGGTCCCTAGCTCATCTAGAGTGGTGTTGGAAGTTAATACAAGGGGCAAAGAATTTTATAGTACTATGAGAGATATAGTGGAAAGAATGTGCATACATACTTTTCACTTACAATACAGAAACCAATTAAATGATTCGAAAAATGAGATCATATGTAAACTACAAGAAGCATTCCCAAAGCAATTGTCAATGAGACTTGTTAGACTTGCAATATAGCAAAAACATACAACAACAAAAAAGGATCATTGAAAATGTATATTCCCAAACATGTTTATGTAGAATTAATATGTTTGTATAACTACTACTACAAAGTTGTTGGAAAATTTGGGTTATAGTTGTCATTGATGCTAAAGGTGTTCACGAATGACAAAGGAATAGCCAGTGGATATGATGGCAGGACAAACTCAGTGAAAGACATAAGGAATATGATGGCATAGTTGAGAATGTGGCATGACACATATGATCGCATGGATTATGATGGTGTCCTAATGATGATGAAATACTAAGGTAGTGATGGCAAAGTTGTTTATGAAGTACAAAGCATAAGCAAAATAAACCATGGCAGAGTTAACGGGGGCATAAGTCAAAATAAAGACAAAATGGCACGATGATTAGGTGGCATAGTTATCTACATGAGATCCGATGAATGAGGATCAATTTTTGTATAATCCACAAAGACAGAATGCATATCCGCATTAGTCCTAGAATGGACGGCCAGGGAGCGACTCGCACTAGATCTAAAGGTGAAGATCAAGTTTACATAAATTAGGTGGGAACGATAAAGATTCTGAAAAAGATCAAGATCGGACGGTAGGCATTGATCCCACACAAGATACGACGGTTAGTAAGCATCCTGCAAAAGAAAGGAAGAAAATCCAAAGTTCCGCAAAAGGTCAAGATCAGACAGTAAGGGATAAATATGCAAGGAAATCAACAGTCCAGGAAAATGTAGAAATAAAGTTGCAGAAAATAAATTGTGGAAGTCCAAAATATGAAAGTGTGACTTTGCATCCCGCATCCCGCAATCTGCAATACGGAAAGGAAATTGCGGAAGTAACGTTCAAGATTTTATGAACCTGCATCCTACATCCTGCAATCCAAAAGATCAGAAGGCTGATATTAGTTCTGCTAAAAAGAGATCGACGACGTGGAAGAAAAGTGTGGAAAGAGAATTGTGGAAATAACGTTTAAAGATTCTATGAGCCTGCAATCCCCATCCCACAACATGGAGATCAATGGTCACTAAACACTCCGCAAAACATTGACGGTGTGGAAGGAAAATTACGGAAAGAAGCTTGTGGAAAGGAGTTTGTGGAAGGGCAAAAGTGGACAGTCGACATCCCGCATGCCCCAATCTGGAGATCAACAGTCAGGAAATCGCCCAACGAAGATCAATGATGGGGAATCGTTGATGAGGAAACCGTGGTGCGGAAATACGATTACGAGGAGGAAATCTATGCATTAGATCGACGGACAGAAGAGACTCAAAATTAGATCAATGGCCTGGATTGATTCTAGAGAAGGGGATTGCGCAAGAACCAAAAAATGTTAAGCTGAGATGCGGAAATGAATTATGAGGTGTGTCCATAAATGGGAAAGAAGAATGTCCAACATGAAACTCATAGATGGAATGTGAAGACCGTGTTTTGTGAGAAAAACATGTACAAATGAGCCTGTGATGAAGATAGCTCATAGAGGAAGAAAAGAAGTCCACAGGAATTGGTTTGAAGAATCCTATGATCATTGAAGAAGGGAGATCACATATCAGAAGTGATCAAGACATTTTTTAATTAATTATTTAATTAAAAATCATTAGTCACAGATTGTTGAAAAGGTGTGACAATCAGATTTGAAAGGGCGTGATTGTGAAAGGGTATGTTTCCTGAATAAAGAGATGCGTTCGTAGGAAACATGAAGATACTTATACGTAGAATTATGAGTGAGAAAAGTGTCTGTGTCATCAAGATTAATGTAGCCATAGCATAAGACAGAGACCGGTGGGTATGACAGAGAATGGAGGGAGAAATAAATCTAACATATTACAGAAAACATACTAGAGTGGTAGGGTGGAACTAGGGCAAGCAACAATCCTACAGGAGGTTGTTGCCTCCTTCCAGCAGAAGCTAGTAAATAGGGTGTAGGATCGTCCTGTTAGTAGTAGCTGACAAAATAGGGTGTCGTAGCATCCTTTCAATAGCAGCTGATAAACTAGGGGGTCGTAGCATCCTTCCAATTGGCATTGGTAAATAGGGCGTCGTAGCATCCTTTCCATAGCAGCTGATAAACCAGGGGGTCGTAGCCTCCTTCCAATTGGCATTAGTAAATATGGTGTTGTAGCATCCTTTCAGTCATAGCTAATAAACCAAGGGGTTGTAGCCTCCTTCCAATTGGTATTGGTAAATAGGGTGTAATACCATCCTTGTATGTAGTAGCAGGAAAAACTATTTGTAAATAACAATTTTGCAGTAAAAGGATGTATTGGTTGTTTACCCTATTGGGATTCCACGTTAAAATTGTGTTATATGTATTCTTGTTGTTATGTGTTTCTAATGATAGATTTAAAAGTGGTTAAAATAGTAAAAATTTAACAATATTAATTCACCCCCCCCCCCTCTCAATATTGACCAACAAACCAACAATTGGTATCAGAGCAGGTTCCTTCACTACAGTTTAACCACTGGAAGGAAGATCCCATTAAAACCACTATGGATCAACAAGAAGAGGCTTACACAGTAAATGGATCTCCAATACTTAGAAAAGAAGAATACATATTTTGGAGTACAAGAATGAAAATTTATCTGAAGTCATTGGGACATGATGTATGTAATTCAGTGATCATTTATTACTTCCCACCAAAGAGGATAAGGACTCCAGCTCAAAAGAAATCCAAGAAAAGTAACTCAATGGCAATGGCTTCAATCCTTGATGGATTACCTAATGATGTCAAAGAGAAAATAGGTGAATGTTACTCTGCAAGGGAACTTTGGGACAAGATAAAAGACCTCTACTCAGTTGAGAAAAGAGCAGAAGAAAAATTTGCTTTTCTCGAGGATGTTAGTGAAGATGAAAAGATAAGTGAATATGAAGAAAATTTATTTATAATGACAACAAACTCAGATAAGGAATCAGAAGTGGACATAGAAGCCCAATACATGGTTGTTATAGATGAAATTGAAAAGTGTAGGAAAAAGAACAAAGTCTTGAAAAGAAAATTCTCAAAATATCAAGAAGAGAAAAAGTCAAAAGAAGAGGAAGTCAAAACCCTCCAATAAGAGCTACGCAATTCAAGACAACAAGTGTTGGCTAGTATGAAAGAGGTCAAGAACTTAACACAAGAATTTGTTGAATTCAAGGAAGAAGTGAAGAATCCAAAATATTAGCTGACTGTTAGTGAGAAGTTCAAGGAAAGTACTGAAGCTCTTAATAAAGTCCTCAGCTTACAAAGATCCTCCAGGGATAAAACAGGTCTTGGATATAATCATAAAGGATCAAGCTCCATCATTTATGAAAATGTTGAAAATGTTAAATATCAACATGATGCCTCCAAAGATACACCCAGGAAGCAGAAGAATCACAAGGAAATGAAGTCCAATTATCATAATTCTACTCATCCTCCCAAGATGAAATATTTCAGAAGACATGCAAAAGAAAAGAGTCACTATAAGAAGAAAAACCAGAGATTCTCCAAACATACATTCTATGGATATTGTCATTGTTGTCACAAGTTTGGTCACAAGGCTGATGATTATAGAATCAAGGAAGAAGATGAAGGACTGATAAGAAAAGAAGACACCAACATATCTAATAGCAAAAGACATATTTTGTGTTTCATATGTCACAATATTGGACACTTTGCAAGACATTGCAAGAATAGTACATGCAGACCTTCCAAGGAAACTCATAAGAAGGTATCAAAGATGAAAATCAAGAAACAAAGAAATGAGAAACCAGTAAGCAGAATACCTCATGGAAATATGTGGAGAAGAAAGGAAAACTCCAAAGATGTAGAAGAAATAAAGATTTCCAACATCAGTGAAGTCTCCAAAGATAACGATTAGCATAATAGAGGCATAAATAAAGATGACATCCTTTATGAGGAAAAGCAAGATGGAGATATAAAACAATACAGCGATAAAGATGAAGGTGATGAAGAAGGATGCATTGATGATTGTGGGATCCTTTTCTAAAAAGGTCTCTCGTGATTTAAAGAAAACCCTGAAAATAACATTAGAAGGAAACTTATACTCAGGGGGAGTTAAAGTCAAAAAATTCCAATCGGTATCTAAGAAAAAATTCAATTGGTATCTAATGCGGAAGTATGTTGAAATTTATCTTCTTCAAAGATAATGGGTGATCAAAGTTAGTGTACGGATGACACATAAAGTGTGAAAATATGCTTGCTTCAAAGAAACTGTCTTTTGGAAATGCACGCCAGTTGGTGTCCTTAGGCAAATAATTTTTCTGTTGACATGGGTCTATTTAGTGATGTATTTCCCATATGGTCATGGCTTTAGTCTTCCATATGGTGGCCACGCGTACGAAATCTACACCTGCCATGTCAATAAAAAGTCATATTAAAACTTAAAAAGAACTATGTATAAAAAGGGGTATGTTGTACAAAGGTGAAATATGCCTATGCAGTGTTGAGAAATATGCCTGCACAATCTATGAATGGTAATGCACACAGATTTGGTGAAGGCATGATGTGGTGGATAGGATAATTGTGCAACTTATATATAAACAAACGATTTGGTTATAAACAAAGTTATAAACATAGATAGATATAGAAACGATTTGGTTATAAACAGTAGTAAAAACAGATTTTCTATTATTATTTAATCAAAGGATTAATAAACGATCAAGTGTTATCGAATAAGACAGAGAAGTGTTATTTAAATGAAAGGGTGCATTTTACAGAAGTTTAGAAGGATGTGATTTTGTCATTAAAAGGGTGTGACTGTTAATGAAGGAATGTGGTTGTTAAGACACGGTTGATGAAAGGGTGTGTTGGTTCAAATCATTGAAGAGATATATATAACCAATAGATCCAGGAAGTTGAGGGTGACTCTTCTATGAATAATAAGGATCTAAAGAAGAAGATGTGTGTCTCTGTATGTCTCTGTGTGATATGATAAGAGAGAAAAATGCGTCTCTATGATCCGTCTTAGCAGAGTATGTTTGTCAGTGAAGATCTGAAGTATGAAGACTGTGTCTGTTGCTTTTTATATGAAGATATAAATGCACAGGCTTAAGGAATTCTGGTAAAAACGGAATCCAGTTAACTTACAGGAAGAATAAACCATTAGATATGGCAGCAGGAACAGAGTTTAAAAAAAAGGAAACATGTATCCTAGAAAATAAAATGGATAAGTGTTCGAAAAATGTTGAGTGTAGACTCTATCACAAAAATGGTTACAAAGGAGAAGAATTACAGCGACAAGGGGATTCCATGGATCTATCAGTTAAGCTAGCATTCAAGGACAATAAATGTTAAGATAAGTGATCATACATTGCTTAAATAACCAAGTTCATTTTAAACGGGAGATTTGACGACAGGAGGAGTTGTCAAAAAGAGAGTCAGGAAATCCTATATCAAAATGGGTGTAATACTATCCTTATCTGTAGCAGCAGGAAAAACTATTTGTAAATAACAATTTTGCAGTAATAGGACGTATTGGTGGTTTACCCTATTGGGCTTCTACGTTAAAATTGTGTTCTGTGTATTCTTAATGTTTTGTGTTTCTAATGATAGATTTAAAAGTGGTTAAAATAGTAAAAAGTTAACAATATTGATTCACACCCCACACCCCACACCCCCCGGCTCTCAGTATTGACTAATAAGCCAGCAAAAGCGTCATTCCTTCAATAATTTTAATTCATCTACATCATTTATTTTTCATATCAACATAAAAATTGATTAATGTGGTCAATTTACATTTCCAAGAAGATTATGAAAATCCCAAAGCATGAATGAGGTGATATACCAAATGTGCCAGTAGGGGTGTCCAAAAAAGTGTACAAGGAGATGGTCAAGGAAATAGACATAATTGCATCACAAGAGGATCCATATTAACAACAATGTGCTTCAAATGCATGAAATCATTGATTTTTAGGACTATATAAATCTCGTTTAATTAATTCATCATTAAATATTCATTTTCAATTGTTTTGTTAATGCATAAAAGAAAACAAAATGGAACCCATTCAGCACACAAGACATGACGACAATGAAGAAAGGGATTGATAGCAACGTTTGTGAGTATTTGTGATTTCCTTATAAAAATTGACATTTCGTAGTGGTTGTGATTTGTATTTTTGATTTTTTTGTTTTCACTGCCAATCCTTGTATGTCTTCAAACAAGTGTTAACATACAAAGAAGAACCATTAGATGAATTGATTGAAATTTGGTTAAGCATGGGTTGTGAGTATATGTTGGCATATAAAAAATTAATTGTGTATTATGTAAGTATCTATATTTTTTTACTTCTGTCATTTTATAATTAAACAAAATCATTTATATTAAATCTATGATTAATTAATGTGACGGGGCATAAAACTTGCAGGAAATAAAGTATGGAGTGGAGCCAATAGAATACTTGTTGATGGAAGGCATCAATTTATATTCATGTATACTATCTATTTTATTTCTCATTATTCTCGGCGATGTACATACACTCAATACACTTTATATTTATGTTTGCATATGGAAGTTGAACTAGAAGAGGACAACAATCGATCGAATCAACAAAATAACCCAAGTGATGCAAGCGGCTTGATCACCAATAGTAGTTCCAGCGAAGAATGATATCCATATTTAATTTTGATGTTAATGCAAGTTGTTGTAACTTGCTATATATTTTGAAATAATTGTCTATGAAAATTAGACATTTTGTATAATAATGTACTGGACATACTCTCTGAATTGAAAAACAATAGGTTACCAAGAAGTGTAACAATTACATGCATGTTGACATTTTGATTATTGTTATCTCTATGTTGTGTTATTTTGAATGACAAAGGTTGCGTTATTGATGTATAATAAAATAAACATTTTTATTCAATTGCATTCTTCAATGTTATTGTCAAATGTTACATGTGAAACGGTACATTGTTAATAAAATATATGGATGATTAAATATTATAATTGATGTTTGCATCTATGATCATTTTTCAAATAATCGTATGTAGTGCTTTTGATAATATATGTTGCTTTGGTGCCTCTACCCGGACACTAATAAAACTCATAAACGCAATCACTGAAATTGATATATTTGGTTGCAATGTTAGTAACCATTGTTCGAAGAATCATATTCGGTGTGATTGGTAATCAAAGATGCACATGTTCATTTACCATAAGTAGGAGCATCGGTGCGTATACAATAATTAGGATAATTGGGGCGTCTATCATAATTAGGAGCATTGGTGCAGTTATGTTAATTAAACACACAATTGAATTTTTAAATAAATATTTTTGCTTGTCAAACGGTGTCATCGGTTGTTTTAAGCACCGGTGCGAATAATTGGTTTATACACACCAATACATATCATTTGTGTATAGGCACTGGTGTGAATCATTGGTTAATACACATCGGTGCACTCATATCAAATGATCATGTGTCAAAATCCACAAAATAAACTTCTTTACGGTGTGCATGATGTAACAAATCGCATTGGTGCATTTTGTGTTAAAAAGCACTAGTACATATAATCAATACGCATGCACCGATACATCGTTGAAATTCTAAAACTTTCAATGCTCTTTGTTTTTTATTGCACTGATGTGGATATCATATAGTGGATACCGTCGGTGCGTTCTGTTAGAAAACGCATCGGTGCGCTTAGTTTCAAAAAAGCGCACCGATATCAAAAAAATAAAAATATACCCGTTTGAGTTTTAAAAAAAAGTGCACCGATAAAAAAAAAAATAGGTCATCATTTTTTTCCTGTTATAAAAATTATTTGTTACGACCTCCATTAAAATATCTGCTACCATTGACAGATGTTGTACTGGGTTTTTTTTTTGCCAATATTATAACACTAAAAATCCTTTGCTATGACCTCTGCTACAAGGGCTTTTCCTTGTAGTGCAACGCTTTAGAAATTTTGAAAATGTTTTAAATCCCCACCCCTCCAAATCATTTGGCACGGTAATTTGATCCTCCCATTAGACCCAAGGTGTAACAAAACCGTCTTTGTTTCCTTTCCACACAAAAAACAAAAACAAAGGTGATGTGGTTCCTCCAAAATCCTTTTTGGAATCCATGAGAGAGAGATATCCAGAAAATGGGGATCGCCTCCAAAATTGATTTGACCAACACCAACCTCCCTACCCTTGACAACCACTTGTGACTCCAAACCTGCTGTTGCTTTTCCGATTTCCCGATCAACCAGTGCCAATCCTTCTTCTGGTAATTATTCAATTTCATATGGAAACCCAAGTACTTAAAACCATCATATAATTCCAGGAAAGGGAAGGAAAAGAAATTTTTATAATGATGAATTTCCTCTTCTAGCATGTTGATACAAGATAAGGAGGACTTCCTTTCATTGATTTGTGTTCCTCTAGCGCATGCGAAAATATCTGATGCTTTTACGAAAAAGTATGTGTCTCCTGAAGATTTATTACAAAAAGCAAAATATCATCGACAAATAATAAATGTGAAATGAATAAATACTGGGAGATCATAATACCTTTAAAATTCCCAACATGTTTAGGATTCAAAATAGTTCTTCTCAACCTTGTAGCAATCAACCATAAAAGCACGGGTGATAGTGGGAGCCGTTGACGCAACCCCCTTTCAGCATTGACAAATTGTGACAAGAAGTCATTGATAAGAACTACAAAGGAGGTAGAGGAAATATAAGTCATTACTCAATTAATGAAAGGAAATTCAAACCCAAGATGAGTAAGCATTAGCCCAAGGTAAATCCAATTAACCCTCTCGTATGATTTTAAAAGGTCCAACATGATAATAGCCCCATTTGTGTTTTTGGTTTTGATATTATACATGACCTCTTGAGATAATCCAATAGCTTCATGAATCTATCTCCCTTCCATGAAACCCAATTGCTCTTCATTACTCAATCTAGAAAGAACCACTTTAATTCTTCGAGCAATAATCTTGTAGATACCATTGCACAAAGAGATAGGCTTGAAATCATCAAGAGTCTCAATAGCATCCGATTTGGGAATTAGAGAAAGGAACATTGAGTTGAAAGAGAACTAGATTTGACCCTCTTGCTTGGATTCATTTACAACCTTGGGAAGTTCAGTCCCTAAGACATCGTAGGCTTCAAGAATGAACTCAACCGACGATTCATAAGGACCAGGACTTTTACCCGTTTGAAAACTGTGCAATATAGCCTATAACTCCCCATCTAAAATTCTGGCCATAAGCTCTTCATTCACAAAGCTAGGGAAGAACTAAGAAAGCCAGAAAATGTTTGCAACGAAAGGTCTCTCAGGAGCCCTAAACAACTGTTGGAAATGCCTCCTACCCAAATATGTTAAATCTTAGAAAGAGGACACATCTTGCCCCTTTTCGTTCAATAAGCTCCAAATAGTATTTCGAAATATTCTATCTTTAGTATATGCTTCAAAAAACTTTGTGTTTTCATCTCCACTCTTCATCCAAATCGCCCAACTCTTTAATCTCCAAGCTTCTTCTTGATCTTTTAGCAACTTCCTATGTTGATTCTACAAATGAATTAGCTCATCTTTTGTGTTTTTTTTCATAAAACCACCAATGTCATCTATGGCCTGCAAAGAAGCTTCAATATCCTTCAAAGCATTAGAATGCTCTAACTTCTTTTGAGCATCCCACCTCACCATGGCATGTTTTAAGTTTTTAAGATATTCAGTGAACTAGTTCGCAACATTCCTATGTGAGGATTGGTCAAAATGTATCTAAGTATCCCTTATAATAGATTTAAAATCCTCCTCGTTAAACCAACTTGAATTGAACTTGAAAAGACTAGACGGTTTTTTCCTTCTACCATCCATCTCTAAAACAACAACAAAAATTATCAAAGCCACCTCCTCCTTCCACCCACTACCTTATATTGAAAATATCTTCCACCAACGAACTAGAGACTAGGAAGTGATATAATCACTTTGCAATCCGGTTATCTCCCACCTGTTTATTCCTCCAAGTCGACTTCAACTTATGGGCTCAATATCAATAAGACCTTTTTCCTCTAATGTTTTGAGAAATAAGTTTGGTAGAGAATCCAAAGCAGCGCTTGGGCCCCAGACTTCCGACACTCCCAGAGTGAAGTTGAGATCTCCTCCTAAGATTAATGAGCACGAATTGATTAAATGTTTTGACAACAAATCATTCTAGTAATGTTCTCTTTCATTATAGGCTCCATAAATATTTAACAAATGAGAGTCTTTTGCCATCTTCTAAGAAAATAAATTAATGGTGATTCCCAAGAGAAAACCCCAAGAATGTAAAACCTTAACAACTATTGGATTCCATCCAAGTGCTAAACCACCAGAGTGGCCCTCACCATCAATTGCACTAAATACCATAATTTAAACAAATCCTTAAATATATTTACAATAGTGTCAGAACATAAAACGTCTCTTGCAGAAGAAAGATGTCTGCTCATAAAGAGTCTACCATCCTTTTCAACAACAATTTTTTGGAAGGGTTTTCCAATCCCCTGCAATTGAAGGAGATGATATTCATTTATCAACCCCTTCCTAGGATTTTAAAGCAGAAAAACTAAACCCACATTTTTCAAAATTCAGCCATAATGAAAATAATTATTGAATGATGATTTTTTACAACAAGTGAGAAGACCTTTTATAGGTCAAAACACACCATTTCATTGAAATGGTGTGACCCTATGTTCATCTTAACTAATTTTACATTTAATATTTAAATAATTGGTCATAAATATTTAGATACATAACATTGCCGTTGTCTTTTAAAACGCTTTGTCCTCAAAGCAAGAGTAAGGAAGGATATTGTTGACGAAATTGTTCTCTTTCCCATTATGCGTCTTCATCTAGAAAATTCTTCCACCTAATGAGATATTCCTTGAGTGTTCAAGAACGAAGTTTTCTTTCTCGGGTTGCAATGATTGCCTTTGCTTCGCAAATGATCCTCCCTTCGTCATCTAACATAGGAAGTACTGTTTGTATTGTTTGATGTTGCCCCAACATTTTTTTGAGACATGATACATGGAAAACATTGTGGATACGACTTTTATCGGGTAATTGTAATTTATACACAACTTGACTAATATTCTGGGTAATCTGGTACAGTCCATAGAACTTTGGGGCCAACTTTTTTTTTCCTCCACTTTTAAGGGATACATGCTTATAGGGTTGGAGTCTTATGAACACCCAGTCTCCTACTTCAAATTCTCTTTCAGTTTTGTGTTAATCTACTTGTTGCCTCATGCGGTTTTGTGCCATGACTAAGTTATCCTTAAGTAATTCAATCGTTTTTTGAGATTTCTCTAGTTGATTCCTTACTTTTGGAACATTAGTGTCATTTAGAACTAACTCCTTCCAATTGGGACATTCATACCCATATAAAGCTTGGAAGGGGGTCATTTTTGCGGAGGTGTGGTATGTTGAATTGTACCACCATTCTGCTAAGTGTAACCATTGGCCTTTGTTTATATGTTATGAAACAACATAGATATGATTCTAAGCATTTATTTACGACTTCAATCTGACCATCTGTTTGGGGGTGGTAAGCTGAGCTCATATTGAGTGATGTGCCTACTTGTTTGAAAAATTCCCTCCAAAAGTTTCCATTAAATTTTGCATCTCTGTCTTTGATAATGACTTTTGGGAAGCCATGTAATTTGTAGATATTTTTGCAAAATACATCTGCAATTTATTTTTCCATGTATGTTTTTCTTATTGCCATGAAGTGTGCAAATTTGATTAATAAATCGACCACTACAAGGATTTTGTCCCTTCCTTCTGAAGGAGGTAACCTTTCGATGAAGTCCATTAATATCTCTTCCCATTCTGGTTTGGAATGTGTAGGGGTGGACTAACCTTGGGTTTAAAACATTTTTTCTTTTGTTCCTCTGGCATTTGTCGCATTCTGCCACATATTGCTGGATATCTTTTTGCATTCCCTTCCAGAAAAATGACCTTCTTGCATTATAATAGGATTTGATTAATCCTACATGTCCTGCAGCTGGTGAATCATGGGATTCTTCATTACCTTAACCTTGAACTTAGAGTTTTAGTTTAAATAAATCCTCCCCTTATACCAAAGGATATCATTTTTCCATTCAAACTTGGGGTCATAGTTGGAATTGTTAATTATAGTGCTTATTTCTAGGTCCTTGGCGTATTCACTTCATATTTCATCTAGCCATTCTACAATTGTGACTAAGATGGTGTAAGAGGTAATATCCTCATCTTTTCTAGAGAGTGCATCCGCGACTACATTTTCCTTCCCCTTTTTGTGTATTATTTCCATGTCAAAGGAAGTGATTTGTTCTATCCACTTTTGTTGTTCTGTGGACAATGTTTTCTTTTGAAGTAGGTATTGAAGACTATTGCGGTCTATGTGGATCATGAATTTTCTCCCTAGGAGGTATTGTCGCCACTTTACCAATGCCTACATAATTGCAAGCATTTCCTTATCACATGTAGACTTCAATTGTTCTTGCTTGTTTAATTTCCTGCTCTCAAAAGCTATCGGGTGTTCATCTTGCATTAGTACTTCTTCCAAACCATAACCTGAAGTGTCACATTCTATCATGAATGGTTTCGAGAATTCTGGGGTAGCTAGTACAGGTGTGGTTTTAGAAGGTTGGATAAGGGTGCGGTTATGTGCACATAATTCCTAATGAATCTTTTGTAGTATCCAGTTAGCCTGAGGAATCCCCTTAACTTGGAGATGTTAGTAAGTTTGGGTCAGTCTGTGATTGATTTGATTTTCTCTGGATCTACCTTGACTCCTTCTTTAGATATTACGTGCCCAAGATAGCTCACTTCTTCCTTACCGAACGTGCGTTTGGACATCTTGGCGTAGAACTGATTTTCTTTTAAAATAACAAGCACTTGTTCTAGGTGTGTGAGATGGTCCTTCCATGTCTTACTGTATATAAGGATGTCATAAAAAAAATTAGTACAAACTTCCTCAAGAATGGTTGAAATAGGTTATTCATAGTTGCTTGAAATGTCGTTGGAGTGTTAGTTAGCTCAAAAGGCATTACCTTAAACTCGTAATGTCCTTCATGGGTTCAAAGCTTTCTTGGCCACATCTTCTAGCCTTACTCAGATTTGGTAATATCCTAACCTTAAGTCTCATTTTGAAAAATACCTTGCGCCATGCAGCTCGTCCAACATTTCATCGATAAATGGAATGGGGAATTTGTCTGTAATAGTTATCTTGTTTAATCCTCTGTAATCGATGCATAGCCTAAATGATCCATCCTTCTTTCGTACCAGTACTACTGGTGCAACATAAGGACTTCAACTTTTTGTAATTACTCCACACTTCAGTAAATCGTGGATTAATCTTTCAATATCTGTCTTATGATGGTGTGGGTACCTATAGGGTTTAACATTGATAGGACTTGATCCAGTGTTGATTTTGATGACATGCTCGATCTTCCTTTCTGGTGGTAACTCCATGGGGAGATCTTCGAATACTTTTTTGTACTTTTAGATTAGTCCTTGGATCTCTGGTTAACCTCATTTAACCACTTTTGAAGTTAATAGTTCCATCTCTTGGCATTTTACGACATACAATGATGCTCCCTTTCGAATTAGCTTCTCCATTTTGTGGGATGACGCAATTTGTGTGCGAGGGGGTTGGAATCCATATAATTTGTAATTTTCCCCTTGCCACTTAAATTGTATAAAGTGTTCTTGGTGGTTTGCTGAGTAGGTACCTAGGGTTTGCAGCCACTGGATTCCTAATACTGCATCAACTCCTCCTAAGGGTATTGCATAAAATTGTAATCCAAGGTTATAATCTTGTATTTGCAGCTTAACTTTGTGGCATTTCCCCACTTTTTTTATATTCTTTCCATATGCAACCATTACCTTCATGTTAGGTACTAGAAATATGAAAAGGTTAAGCCTCTTTGCAACACTAACATCGATTAAATTATGGGTACTTCCTGTGTCGAATAGGACGACAAAATTGATATTTTTGATATGCCCTTTAAGTTTTAATGTCTGTGGTTGATGTATTCCCGTTATGGCTGAAATTGATATCTTGGGCGTTTCTTCATCTTATGAATTTGACGGAGGATTCTAGATGTCACCTATTTCTTCTATGTTAGATTCATCACTGTCTGACTTGCCTTCCTCTTCTGCTTCACATTAATATAAGTTCTTGGTGGTTTCTTTTTTCTAACATTTGTGTCTTGGGTCCCACTTCTCTCCACAATATTTACACTTTCCTTCTTTCATTTGTTGGACTTATAAAGTGGGTTTGTTGTCACTTCTTAGATGTGGTGGCTGGATTTGGTGTCGGTTTTGGTATTTTGGACAAACCTTCGATCTTTATCATGGTTCCTATTCCTTAGATTTTTTATCTTTTCCTCAATGATTTTTGCCTTGCGTCTCGCTTTATCCAAGGTTGATACATTTAGTAGCTCTAGTTCATATCTGATATAGGGATTTAGTCCATACACATAAGTTTGTAGGCATTGACTGTCTGTGAGTTTCGGCACACGTGTCGCGAGGGCTTCCCATCCGTTGGTGTATTCATCGACGTCACCTTTCTGTTGTAGTCTAGTGAGTTTTGCGAAGAAGTATTTTTCTTTTAAATCTTCAAACCTATTAATGAAATCATTTTTTAACATTTTCCACTTGTGCTTAGTTATATATTTTGTAACCTTCCACCACATGTACCAGTTGTAAGCTTGATCTTCTAGTTGCATCGAGGCATATTTTATCATTTATTCGTCGACTGTGATATTGTGTATGGAAAAAAAATAATTTTGCCTTGTTGATCCACGCCACGCTTTGTTTTGTGTCGCCATTGAATTTTGATAATTCTAACTTGGGTTTCATTTGATATCCACTTCTTTTTGGAGGAGAGAGTGATTGTTCATGATTTGGAGACTCATCGTGTTCAAATTCTTCTTGTGGAATTTCCCTTCTGGGAGGTATTGTCTGATGATGGATTGAAATTGAGGATGGTTGGTCCTCCTTTGACACCTTGCCAACTAATGTGGTAATTGTGTCTTCTAAATGCTACTCGAGTTTGCTTAATCCAGACTCAAACAATACTGATATTTCCCTTTTTACTCCCTCCATATCCCAAGATACAGCTTTGTTGACTTCTTTTTTGACATTCTCTGATAATTCATTTTTGCCTTTGTGTAGCTCTACTTCGATTTGGTTGACTCTTGAGAGTACTCCTTCGAGATGTTTAGAACCTTGGACTTGGTTAAGCTCTAATTTCACCATTCTTTCCTTAATTTCATTCATCTCTGACATTCTTCTTGTGCAGGGAGGAATTTTTTTTGTTTACTAAGAATGGTGAGATTTTTTAAAAATAATAATTAATTATTATATAATAAAATTGTTATTTTATTATTTAATATAATTAAACAAATTGAAAATATTATAAATATAATATATTATAATAAACTTGAAATATATATTATATTATAATATTTGTGTTTTTGTTTTGTTTGCAGGTCATGGAGGTTGGATGGCCGCGTGGTGAGGAGGATGCGCAAAAGGGTAGGGTGGCAAGGATGGATGCATAGAGACTATTGGACGGTGAAGGGAAGGTGCAAGGATGTGTAGGTGGGTGGTGGTGGAGGGCGATGACGGAGGGCGGTGGAATAATGATGGGGAGTGTGGCGATGACGGAGGGCGGTGGAATAATGATGGGGAGTGTGGCGGTGGAGAGCGAGCGCAAAGGAATAGAGCAACAAGTGGGAGGGAATGCACAGAATGGTGGAGAACATGGAGCCGATGGGGAAGTGGTGCGATGGGGAAGAGAACATGGAGCAGATGGGGGAGGTAGTTTGGTGGGGAAGGTGATGATGGTGGAGAAGAATTGAGTCACGGAAGGTGTCGAGGAGCCGATGGCTCTAATACCACTTGAAGCAGAAAAACTAAACCCACATTTTTGAAATTTAGCCACAATGAAAATAATTATTGAATGATGATTTTTTACAACAAGTGAGAAGACCTTTTATAGGTCAAAACGCACCATTTCAATGAAATGGTGTGACCCTATGTTCAGCTTAACTAATATTACATTTAATATTTAAAATAATTTTTCATAAATATTTAGATACATAACAATTTAGCTACTCTAAGGGCCCTATCGATTGATAATTGTCTTCTTGCAACTATTTCCCACCGAGCCCATTCATGAGCTTTCGAGAGATTTGATCTTCTCCCTTAACTCTCTGATCCAAATTAAATTCACTCATATCTAAACCCAAACCCTCCCTTCCCTTCTTAGGAGCCTCTCTTGTCCTAAGGTTATATCTTGAAGGATGACTACTGCTTCTAGAGGAAAATGGAGCAACTGAAACAACAACTGGGAGGATTATCAAACTTTCAAAAATTGGGGGACAAACAACTTTACAATTTCTTGAGTTTGTGGAGAGAAACACAAGGGAATTGATTACATGTTGCACACTTGGAATAGGAAGAACAATTGAACTTGAAACTAAACAAGGGATAGGACCCAAGTTTTCCATACCTAAATGAAGATCTGAAGGCTTTTCAAAGAAATATGTTCCTGCAACCCTCTCCTAGACCAGCTTATTCACAGTAAGTTCCATATCTACATCATATTTCCCTTTTAATTCCTTTTGTTATCCAGACACCTCCTCTGCCACCACCAAATCATGCCCATTAGGTACCAAGTCCTCCTTCCTGAGGCATGTTTCAAACCACCTTTGGCTACGCTCATCACATTCCTCTGCTACATTTGGTCGTTTCCAAGGATGCATAACATCTTTCTTGGTAGCTTTGGAGAAGGGAAAATGATAGTCTGAGGCCCTATACCCATACTTGTGACATATTCTACATTTGAACGGAACCCCGTCATAGTCCAATTTTTTAATAAAATCTTGATCACCATTGAACACCTTTATATATTCATAAATCCCTCCTTGCATATCCATACACACCAGAATACTACACACTGACATATCTCCGGACTCTTCAAAAGATTTATCTGCTTCCAAGAAGGCCCCCAACATATTTCCAATACCCTTAAGAATTTCATCCTTCCAACAATCGATTGGTAGCCCTAATAGCTTCACCCAAATCGGCCCTACATCCAACCTTTCTCTCTCTACATCAAATAAATGGGTCCATTGTTTCAGCAACAAGGGGGAAGCCCCAAAACCTAATCAACATCCGACCCCTTCTGTATCTTAAAAGAAAACCAACCTTTTTCAGAAGACTGAACACCTGGAACATACCCTAATTCCTGCCCCCAATTTGTCTCTTCCCATTTCCTCAAAGTATTCTCTCTAAACTTTCTTCCCCTAACTCCTTCCCCCAGTTTGTCTCTTCCCATTTCCTCAAAGTATTCTCTATAAACTTTCTTCCCCTAACTCTTCCTATGATAACTTTATTTTCCATTTTGTCAACCTGTTGAAGGTTCCATACCAACCACCAGTTGCCCCAATCTCCCTTTTTTTTAGAACATGTTTACTTTTCTTATATCCCACTTGACCCTAGTCATATCCAACCTTCAAACCATTGCTTTCACCATTTCCCTCCTCCAATTCTTTCTTTGAAGCTTCTATTGACCTTGAACTAGAGAAAACCATTGAAATCCTAGTGTTTTTCTTGAGCTGCTGAACAAAACCCCCATATAAAGAACCAATGCTTCCAATCGTAAGGAAAGCTTGACTTACCTTCTGCACAAACGATCCATGAGGATCTAAACCCTCAGCATCTTAAAACAAGACCTCTTCTTCTAGGAGGACGAACCCTCGACTATTTCATCAACATGTCGAGAAGCTTGTTGTGCATCGCAATGGACTATTTCAGTAAAAAAAATTGGAAAGGAGGAAACGACTTCCATATCCACACCCTCTCAAGACTGTTGAAATACTTTAGAAGAAAGGATCGCCTCGAAACTTCAGAAGACAAACAAATCCACCTGGATTTGAGAAAAAACAGACTTTTTTCATTGTCTACATATTGCCAGTTGGAAAATCCAAATAAGTTTGGGGTCCATCTCATCTAAGCTAAATTCCAATTACTCCTCTTCATACGCCATGCTTATCAATAATCTACTGATTGTTGAGCGCACACGAGAAATAATTCTACAGAAAAACCCTGCCCTAAGAAAAGTTACAAAGCCCCCTCCCCCCCCATTTTGAAACTCCATCAACAAGGAACCCTCTTACCATAAGGACCATAAACATTTAGAAATATTACATGTTTATCAAGATCCTGAGAATATAAGGTTCCTGAAAACCCTAAATCAAAATAGCATAAATTAGAACATGAGGAATTCCTAGGCCTCCATCTAGAAATCAACCCACCTAAACAACCTCTAGCATCAACATAAATGAATTCTCGACCCTTGAGCATCTTTTCTGACTCAATAACAAATTTACTTCCATTATTCGTGATTTAATAGGGAAGCATTAAATTAGGCTCATGGATATCAATCAATTTTTCTAGTGTAAGTTTTTAAAGGAGGTTTTGCAAACCTCTATATTTAAAAGAAAGAAAAATTGTGGTATACCCCAAGCAAGGTTATTATTTGCTTTGAGAACCCATGTTATATAAATTTGTTTCCAAATAAAATCTTGTGATGTGCCTTTTCTTGGATTGTAAATATATTTCATTTTATTCTCCTTCCCAAATTCTTAACCCTTCTACAATCAAAACCCCCAAACCACTATCAACGTCCCCACCAACTACATTGATACCCTCTTTTATAGACCTTGGGTTATACCTCTTTTCTTCCACAACAATATTGTTAAAAATTGTATGGCCAAATTCATAGTTTCCTTCACATGACTCAAAACCATAAGAGGATCCCTAATAATACCCCTACCCCAACCACCTTGGTGGGAAAGTAAAACCCCCAACTCACATATTGACACACCCCATCTGTAACACTAATCAATGTAAACACACCATTTCCATTTTCCCCTGGATAATGCCCAGCCCTAGTTTGATTGTAGCTAAAATAAGGAACATGCAAATTCAAATGGGCTATATCTTTAATAAACTTTCCACAGTCTAGTTGAATCATATCAATATCAATATCTCCATCAACTATACTCCCACAAAATACTCTCCAATCACCTAATGAGATGTATGCCCAAGTTGTCCAACTAACACCTTTAGATCTGAAGCCTCCTCGAGACCCCTACTCATGTGATCATCCTTCTCAGTTTAACCATCTTGAAAGACAATCTTGTTTGTCTCTGTAATCAACCTAGGTTTGATAAGGTCTACAAAAGCTTGATTACCCCCTACTTACATATCCTTACAAATCTAAAACTTGTTTTGAAATAGAATCTCGTAGTCTTGAGTTACGTGTTTGTTACAATAACATATAGTACACTTGAAAGGCAATCCCAAATATTCCAATTGTTGTGAAAAAAAAAGTATGGACCCCTTTTGTAAAGTCATTTCACTAGCTAGTCCACCCCTTAGGTCAATCCCTTCCAAAATCCTAGAAAGCGATATTGTGCATGTATTTAAGAAGCTCATATTTACATCTAAGAAAGAACTAAGAACATTCTTAATCTCCTTGCAAAAATTTGGACACATAAAATCTAAAGACAACTTTTAATATTTCACCCAAACTGAAGTGATATTAGATTGCTCTACACAAGAGTAGAAAAACGAAGTCCATGACACGACAAAAAGGGGAATTGAATTCTATTTCCAAATACTCGACACTATCATTTTCAAATCCATGGGATTCTTGAACCAAAAACCCAGCCAAGCCTGTGAAAAAATAAATAAATTTGGAGCATGCCCCATTCATGGAGCCTATTCCATCTATAATCACTCCCTCAAAGATGTCTTTCCTACCTTACAAGCATGAAATTATTTCACCAATGCTTATGTAACCATCTTATCCACTTCATGTATTTCAATATCTTTGGCAAGGACTAAAATCATAGGAGAAGCCTTCTACCTCACACACTTCTTACATTTATTTCTAACCAAGTCCTTAAGAGTACCTGCACTTCCCACCTGTAATCTTGATTGAGATTCACTTGTATTAAAATCACCACCATTCCCTAGATCCTCCACGTAAGCCCTTTTAACCTCGCCATTACTTAAATTCACCTCCCTCTTTTTCACCCTTTAGAACACTACACCTTTCCTTATGACAAATTAAAGACCCCTCATAAATCACCCTAAGCCCTATGGAGTGGGGTTCGACTTGGGTTGACCAAAACCAAAGGAAACTATTTCAACGTGACAAACCACTTCAATATCCTTTCCCACAAACCTAGTCCCCTGTGCTTCGCCAAATTGTGGAAGAATTAGTTTGTCACCTAGAATTTGGCCAACCTCAAATTGGCCAAAATGGAGACCCAAAACTCCATAAGCATTTATGTCTTTGACTAGATATTTTCCTCTCGATTGAGAAATGTATTTGCCCTCTCATGCAAATTAATAGAATAAACAAACCCACATCAAAAGTCCCGAGTCATCAATAATGGCTTACTAACTCCAGTAGGTAACAATGAATACAAATCAAATGAATATATTTCCAAGAGGATAACCTCCATATCCATGTTTATTCCATAGTCATCCACCTCAAACCTTAGACAATCTGATGTAAATTCTCCAAAACCTACAAATCCATTCAGGACTAGTAGGATTGAGCATGATTTTGGGTCCTCCACTACTTGTACCACAAAATTGTAGACCTTGGAATGAGGTCCAAATCTAATCTCTAGGCATCACCTTAGTTGCATACTTATTCCCACTAATAAAACCTTGATTTCCAAACCCCCCTCCCTCAATGGAATGTAATTGATCTTGGATTGGTGGCACAATGATTTGACTCTCAACCCATTGATATTCTAAATAATCCACATCATCCTCATATCGATCCATAAAATAATCGAAATATGAAAATCCTAACACCATATTGCATACACCCTAAACATCTCCTCCATGCGCCCTAGTCTCAAAATCTCAAAACAATATTTTATTATTATTAAAGAATACTATTCATTAAAATTGAACTAACATTCGCATTACTCTCACTCATTTGTGACAATTAATTCCATACTGAGCCCTGGAATGCACCTCTCTATATAATAATTATACTAATCTTCTACATATGCTAATTGTACTTGTTTCTTATGTATGCTTACTTCGACATTGACCTACTAAATACTTACATAAATAACCCTTTTAGTTATAACACTATTTTTTGTGGTCATTGTTATATGCATTGCAATGTCACACACACATTGTTGTTGTTGTTGTTGTCCATGAAATACATATATTGGGGAAATTCATTGGGTACTTCCCCTCGTTATGAGGATGGTACATTAAGTAAACCGAATTCCACAATAGCTCAAAACTTTGTTTTGTGGTCATTGTTATATGCATTGCAATGTCACACACACATTATTATTATTATTATTATTATTGTCCATGAAATACATATCTCAAGGAAATTCGTTGGCTATTTCCCCTCATTATGAGGACGATACATTAGGTACAAACCAAATTCCACAATAGCTCAAGGCTTTGTCAACATAGTGCTCATGGTTGTTACAAGAAGATATCCATTAAGACCTCGATATGCAAACACTACAATCCTCTTCAAACTTATACCTATTACATGCATAAGAGTTGTTGGGACTCCATACAAACAAAAGTACAAAGAGTTTAAAGTTTAGGAAAAAGTCTCTACAAATGCAAACCAAAACACTACAATCATCTTCAAACTTATACATGTTACATGCAGGGTCTATTCAGTCCTATTAAATCTATAACTATATTGCTTAACATATTGTCCTGAATGAAAAATACATGTGAACATAATAATCAAAGTTATTCATGACCAAAGACGTGCCCACTATGGGCTTCCTACATAGAAACATCCTCCCTTCAAGGTATGGAGTCCCCAAGTGTCCATTGTTTTCCTATCGGGGATGACTCAAACTACTGTACAATGTGCTCAACGCATCATGGTCCTTCACTAAGCTAATAGAAATATGGCTGAAGAGTCCACCAAGTTTTATCTAACTATGAGAGTTTCAATTCCTTCCCATGGATGGGAAACTGAGATTGTTTCCTAAATAATAAAACTTGATGAAAATTTCTATTGCAAAATTGAAAAAAGGGGTTCATTCTACTTCTTAAATATATATCTATGGCATGGGAAAATAAAAACCGGAGGTCAGCCCTCCTGTCGATGACCATTGGATGAGATGAAAATTGGAGTTGCCCATGAATTCTCTTGCTCTGTAGCTATCATTGAGATTGAGGATCTGGCCACTTTCGCTAAGTTGTCTAACCTCATGTGCATTCCATCCAAGTCGTCTTATCATTGATAACCAAAAATATAAAGACAACCTTTAACATTTCACCCAAATTGAAGTGATATTAGATTGCTCTACACAAGAGTCAAACAATGAAGTCCATGACACGATAACAAGGGGAATTGAATTCCATTTTCAAAGACTGGCCACTATCTTTTTCAAATCCATGGGAGTCTTGAACCAAAAAGCAAACCAACCTTGTGATAAATTAAAAAAAAATTGAAACGTGCACTATTCATGGAGCCCTTTCAATCTAAAACCACTCACTCAAAGATGCCTTACCTACCTTATGACCATGAAAACTTTCACCAAATATTTTTCAACCATCTTATCCACTTCATGGATTTCGATAGGTTTGGAAAGGACTAACATCGTCAGAGAATCCATACAAATGCAAATCGAAACACTACAATCATCTTCAAACTTATACACAATACATGCAGGGTCTATTTAGTCCTATCAAAGCCATAACTATATTGCTTAGCATACTGTGCTGAAAGAAAAACACATGTGAAAATCATATGCAAAGTTATTCATGACCAAAGACATGCCTACTATGTGCTTCCTCCATAGAAACATCCTCCCTTTCAGGTATGGGGTCTCCAAGTGTTTGTTGTTTTCCTACCAAGGCCGACTCAAACTACTGTACAATGTCCTCACAACATCACGGTCCTTCACCGAGTTAGTAGAAAATCTGGTTCAAGAGTCCACTAAGTTTTATCTAATTGTGAGAGTCTCAATTCCTGCCCATGGATGGGAAACCATGATTGTTTTTTAACTAACGAACTTTGATGAAAATGTATATATAAAAATTGAAAAAAGGGGTTCATTATACTTCTTAACTATATATCTGTAGCATGAGAAAATAAAAATTGAGATCAACCCTCCCGTTGATGACCATTGGATGAGATGGAAATTGGATTTGCCTATGAATTCTCTCGCTCTGCAAGTGTCACTAGGAATGAGGCTATGGCCACTTTCACCAAGTCATCTAACCACCTATGCATTCCATCCAAGTCATCTCGAAGTTTGTTGATTATCCTTAGGAGCTCTATCTACATGAATTCTTGGTTCATCAACACCCGAGCCAACATTTTTCTCGCTATCCAATATGGTTTGTTCCCATCCTGCTCATTTTGTCTCCTTTCCTATTCTTCCAATGAGTATGCCTCTATTGCTTCAATGGCCTACTCAATTCTGAGCAAGACCTCTTATCAAAATGCTTGGCGAGCATCCACAGCAAACTACAACCTTCCCTGTCTTCCTCATCGACAATGAGATATCTAACTTGGGGCCATAATAACTTTCCACCACAATAGACTGTGAAATACATGTGCCATCGTGGACTTATCTTTACACTAGACTCACCACCTCTTCAAATTGGACACCACCTTTGCCACATCAGAGTAACCTCTGCACCAGGCTTGCCACACCAGAATCACTTCCACATCAGGATCACCACCCTGGATGTGTCAATATCACCAACTCATCTCCACACTAAGCTCAAAACCCACCACTGAATCTCCACCACACCAGGATCACCACTCTTGACTTGCCACCACTCCAAGCAACCACTACAACATTACCTCTATTTTTGCCAGACTAGTTCCAAGTTTCCTTATACTACCAGTCTACCCACAAGCTTCCATTTCCTCCTCCTCCTTTCGAAATGAGATTGGTGATATACACCATCTCCTTATTATCAACCATCTTGTCACACATGCCATTGATCACAACAATCCAAATCTTGTCACCTCATCCAACTTCATAGTTTCCATTACTTCTCTACATTCAATGTTGACTCTTTGATTAATGCTCCAAGTTGTCCACATAACCCCTATAATTTTATTCTTGCAACCTACCTCACCACCTACATCGACGTCATCCATCATGCATGTTGGGGGTGTGTGCGCACTAGGTGAATGGCTCCCACATCCGGGTCATTGTTTATTTATTATTATTGTTATATATATATATATATATATTTTTTTTCTTGTGCTCCCCTACTTGGGATTATATTTCCTCCTATTTAGTCCAGTGTTTCTCCATATGCTTGCTTATATACTCAATTTCTTAACACATACAAACCAATTGGTTAGCTAAGTGCCTCATAATTTTCTTTACCTCGTAGCTCCCATTCTTCATTGTTAATTCCAAGCATAGGGAGAGTCTCCATTTCAATGGCTAGGCATAAAGATTCCAAATAGCTCGGACTCCACATAATAAGCAGAATGACCAAGGCAATGCTTATGAACTTAAATTTAAACTAGATAATGATGCTACCCAAGATCCTTTACTAGAGATGAAGCAAGATGAAAGACACAAATATGAAGATAGAGCGAGAGAGAACAAACCACTTATTGTGTCAAAGATGCGATTGTGTCTTATTCCTTCATTAGGTCAAACTCCATTGCTCTCATTGAGCAAATTATTTCCCATGAAGAGGTCAGTTGCATTCATGATCCTTGCACCATCATGACCAAGGACAAACAAGAAGCCATTGAGCACTAATCTCATCACAATATTCATGGATTGCAAACCAACATAGTCAACCTCAATAAGGATTATCCCACCTGCATGTCTAGTCACCGTTAAAATCATATTAAATTTCCCCTCAAGCCAATCCATTTGCAAGTGTGTGAAGTCGAAGAGAGCACAAGAGACAATTATATCTTCTCCCTTGAACCCTACCCTTGTACACCCGTTTGTTTCCATATGTAACCCACCATGCATATGGGTATGGTGATGAAATTTCCAAAGATTAAGTTGATATATGAAGTTTGATACCATATTAAAAAGAGAGATAAGGTAATGATAACAACCAAGGGGTTCCCCCATTTTTTACTAGAACCCTCTTATTAAGCTAAGTCACTTGAATTTCCATTATATCATCACTGTGATTATTTTTCCCTTAAAATGTGCAGAAGGTGAGTTGAGTTAAGTGATGCAAGAATACTATACATTATTTGTAACATGCTAGGTAAGGTTGTTCCATTGCTATCCTTTTCCTTCCTACTGATTAGAGATAGGTATTTGAAAATGATCATTGACTTGATTGATTGAGAATAAAGAAGATAAGTTTTATGGTACAGGGCATGGATTTATGTTTGGTTATTGGTTGTTATCTAGAGTCCTAAGTATATCTTAATTATGTAAAAAAATTCTCATTCCCCCAACCCGGTTTCAACCACCATTTTCATCATTGTTTAATGCCCAACACAATTTACTCTCACCTGCAAATCAAGTCATTTCTCATAAACAATTTATGACTGAAACACAAGAATAATTTTCACAACTTTAATGAGCAATAATTAAAACACAGTCACACATAAAAATTTAGACTCATAAATTTTTGGTCAAATGAACCAGGCAAAACCCCAACTTCCGAGGAAAACTTGTCAGAGAGAAATTCTTTATTAATTTTTCAACAGTACAACTGAAAACAAATTTTTTAGTCACAAATTATCTCAACCAGAAGATTAAATATCAACATCGAAAATCATGCCCACTTTAGAAATTCACACTTAGAATTTTATGCCTGCAAACCTCCTCGAAATTTGTGTTGCTATAGGATCGTACGGACGTTGTACACTCTAGAATTTTCTTCCTACAAACCTCCTCGAAATTTGTGTTGCTATAGGACTGTACAGACATTGTACGCTCTGACTGTATGGCATGTTGCCTCAAAATTCATGCTAGTTGAAACAAAGAATTTTTGCCTCGAAATTCGTGCCCACTTCACTGCCTCGAAATTCGTGCACTGCTATAACTAAAAAGGTACCGTACGAACAATACCATATGGCTACAATTAATGCTCTTAAATGTTGCCTTGAAATTTGTGCCTACTGAAGCAATGTGCATTCACCTCGAAATTCATGCCAGAAAAATACTTTAATTGTGTTTTATCTCCTTCTCGGAAATCCGACTCTCTCTCCCATAAAATGAACTAATGCCTCTTCACATGGAAAATTTCCTTTTAGGTAGAAATGGGTGGGTGACTGAAAGGTTATCTAATCCAAGGGCCTAGATTGGATTAGATGAGTGGTTATGGTAAAATCACTTTTCTCCAAAAATTAAAATTTAATTCACTCGCTTTTAAATTTTTTACTTAAAGTACACTTTAATCACTAAAGTGCATTTAATGCTCATCTCAAGTCATTAATATAAAGTCCATGTGACATGACCCTTTTTCTAGTGACTTAGGCAAAAATCACAAGGGGGAACAGCTTCCAAGGTATACAACTTCACCACTCCCTCTTACTAAGGAAATTGTTCTTCACCACACCCAACTTGTCTATGAAATGAATGAACTTGCCTCTTCCATGAGACATCATCAGGATATCTGCAATCTGCTCATTAGTGGAAATGTACTGCAACTCCACAACCCCTCTATGAACATAATCACATATGAAGTGGTACTTGGTCTGTTAGCTGGAATATTTCACCTTCTGCGGACAGTAAGGTGTTCCATTGGTCTGAATGGTTCAGATCCAGAACAAATGAAGGACAGAGGTTGAAGACCCTCCCTGGACGTCGTAGATACCTGGAATGTGATGCTTTGATAGTAACCCTATGTACTTGCAATCAGCTTAAACACGCAAACACATCAAAGCTGCCAGAATATAATCTACTGATCCATGTTAGTGACTAAGGAATCTAACAACATACATGTGAAATCAAACAACAACAATAATGTGGGACGGAAATCAACTTGCATTAAGATAAAAATGGAGAAGTTTACAACCAAGCCTTAGTGTTGACATGCATCTCCATGAAACCAAGCACTCTCATCCCCATAAGCTCCGACTCTAGTTCTCTATGCTCTCTAATGGTTTGGGCCAAGTGATCAATCCAACAACATAACAATACCTTAAGAGTTCTCCCCTCAACCATGGATACGAGCTTGGATTTATAAGGCTCAATGGATAGGGATGGTTGAGAGATTAGTGGATGAGGTGGCCTCTAAGATCCTAGGATAAGACATCTCGAGCTCAACTGACCCACAATGATAGGGATAAGGGAGGACACGAGGCTCATCATCTAGATGCCTCGAGAAACTTCCCTTTTTCCCTTTTTACCCAGGGTACCGCATTTCTCCTTCAATGATAGAGCGGTTCTAGTAAGAAACACTTATGGACTAAGGGCCATAAGTGGTGGCACCGCTTGTGGACAACAAGGGATAGGCGGTGCGAACAAGGTACCGCTCCTGGACAACAGGGGAAGCACGGTGCTGGGAATTTTCATGAAAGATTGACAATTAGCATGGGTTTCCACTACAAGAGCTGGGATTCAGGGAAAGTAGGTATGGCAAAGGTCTTATCACATGATGGTGACAGGATTTTGGTATAACATGGTCTCAATATGCTTTGACTAGTCGTGAAATATAGGATTCTCATAGAGATGGATGCAACTATGATTGTCATAGTAAATCACCATAGGCCTCAGCTCTTGCTCAAATAAATCCACCAACAACTTGTGAAGCCCAAGTGCCTCGCAACTAGCCTAACTGGCTACCATGTACTTAGCCTTTGTAAAACTCAAAGCAATAGACCTTTTTATTTCGACTGAACCATGACACTGCTACCGAGCCCAAACCAACGCAACATCTGAAAGTGCTCTTCCGGTCTGCCACACTACCTGCCCAATCTGAATCTGTGAAGCCATTCAGCCTAACCCCATCTTATATGCTATAATCCATACCATAATCCACTGTACCTGCAAGGTATCTCAACACATGTTTTGCGGCAACCCAGTGCACTCTCCTAGGCTCCACCATGAACTAACTAAGAGTGTTCACCACAAAACACAAATCTAGCCTATAATTGACCGAATACATCAAAGATCCTATGAGATGACGATATAAGGTAGGATCCACCAACTCTCCATCAGAAGAATGAAGCTTCTTCTAGTTGGTGACCATAGGTGTAGACATCGGCCTACAATCCTCCATCTGAAATCTCCTAAGAATATCCACCGCATACTTTCCCTGCCCTAGGAAAATATGACCAGGTTCCTGCCAAACCTCTAATCCCATAAAATAATGCATCAACCCAATGTTAGTCATCTCATACTATGAAGCAAGATCTCTCTTTCAAACTGCAATAGGTCTCTCCTCACCCGTGATAAATAAATCATCCACATACAATAGAAGAATGAGCAGATCATCTCCGACCATGATGAAATAGAGATTCAGATCAACATCACTCTTTTGAAAACCCATCAACAACAGGTAAGAGTCTATCCTGGAATACCAAGCTTGAGTAGCTTGCTTCAACCCATACAAGGCCTTCGTCAACCCTCACACATGAGACTCTCTCCCATGAATCTCAAATCCCCATGGTTTCTCCACATAAACCTCATCCTGTATGATTCCATTGAGAAATGCAATCTTCACATCCATTTGATGAATCTTCCAACCCATTTTTGCAGCAATGGAAATCAATGATCTGATAGGAGTATAACGAGAAACCGATGCAAATGTCTCATCATAATCAACTCCCTCTACTTGTGAAAACCCTTGTGCCACAAATCGAGCCTTGTATTTCTCCACACTGCCATCTGTGACATGCTTTACCTTGTAAATCCATCGAGAAGTCATCACTGACTTCCCCTCGGGTCTTGGAACAATCTCCTAAACATCGTTCTTCATGATGGAATGGTATTCTTCCATCATGGCATCTCTCCAAACATTATGCTGAGAGGCCTCCTCAAAAGTAGATGGATTTGAATCACGAAGACGAGCAACCAAGGCCATACCCAACCTATCTGGCACTAGTATAGTCCTCACTAGTTCCTTGGGCGCTCCAAAATCCTTAGCTTCCTTCAGGGTCTCCCAAAGCCATTTAGGCTTCTTCTTCCCTAAAGGTTTCTCCCAAACTACTATGTCATCATCTAAGGAACTCCAAAAATTAGAAGGCCCATAAACATGTGTACCAGGAGCTGGTGACCCAATAACTGGTGAAACATGTGTTCTGGTAGCTCTGTATGGTGAACCTGTGACTTGAGAACCAAAACCTGTCCTCGAAGAAATTGCTGGCTGAACCACTGAACCTGAAGATCCTGTGCCTGTACTTTGTGGTCTAGTAACCTTGAAAACCTGTGAACTTGTCACCTGTATTAAAGGTACCTGTGAAGCTACATGAGGTGTGGGAACCTGCTGCTCTCCCTGCACTGACTCTCTAAACTTCTTGAAGGACCGCTCCTCCTCAAATATCACCTCCCACCTCACAACAACCTTTCTCAGGGCAAGAAGATAAATGCGAAAGGCCTTTGAAGTCCCATCATACCCCACAAAGATGCCTCTCTGTGATGTGGGATCAAGCTTTGTCCTCTTCTTAGAAAGGACATGTGAAAAAGTCAGCCAACCAAATATGCAAAAATGACTCAGCTCGGGCTTCTTTCCTGTGAACATATCCTCATGAGTCTCATTCCCCAAGTCACGATAGGGACTCCTTTTATGAAGGTATACAACTATAGTACATTCCTCTGCCAAAAGAAAGAAAGGAAGTGACTGATCATGTAACATAGCTCTCGTTGCTCCAATAATGAATTGGCTCTTCTTTTCTGCTACTCCATTATGCTAAGGAGTGTATGGTACTGTCAACTATCTCTGAATGCCTTCCTGTCTGCAATACTCATTAAACTCCTTGGAGGTATACTCACCCCTGTTATCTGATCTGAGTGCCATAATCCTCCTCCTAGTTTGGTTCTCCACAAGAGCTTTGAACTCTTGGAACCTCTGCAAGACCTGCTCAGATTTCTTGCTCCTCATGAAGTAGATACATGTCTTTTTGTAATGGATATCAATGAATGACACATAATACTCAAAACCTTTAAGAGAAACAAATGACATAGGACCACACAAATCAGAATGTATCAAATCAAGTACTCTTGCTAACCTGCTATCATTGCTTGTAAAAACAATCTTGGTGTACTTTCCCAAAGCGCACCCCCTGCATACATCATGGTGCTCAGTGCTGAACTCAGGTGAACCTGTAATGATGTACCTCAACATCCTCAAAGATGGATGATGTAGATGAGCCATCCTCCTACGCCATAGCTCACATAGCTCACTGTCACTGCTATGTGTCAAAGCATGTTGGGGCTGAAACAAGAGCCTATAGAACTTCCCACATATGACTCTAATGGTGTAAGAGGTAGATGGTCCTACACTTTTTGGGACTACACGCACATGTCCATCCAGGAAAGACACCCCAAGACCCCTATCCTCGATCATGGAAACTGATATCAAGTTCTTCTTCAACCTAGGTACAAACAACACGTCCCTCAAAGTCATGGGACTCATGGACTCTCTCTAAAATATAATGGTCCCACGCTCAACAACTCTGACAACTGTGTCATCCCCCAACACTACCTCCACATCTATCCCTAATTGTGAAAGCTCGAAGAACATCTCTCGAGCATTTGTCACGTGGCTCGAAGCTTCGCTGTCAATATACCAAGTGTTGGTGGTGGATGCACTGAAATAATTGTCAGTCAATAAAGAATATTCCCTCTCAATATTAGTCTATGCACTGGTGATTATGGATGCTCTCTCTCTATCAACATGCCCAGTACAGAGAGAAAACTCTCTCTCAAATATAGCTGTAAACTCCTCAACCTCTGCTGAATTTGTTGTCTGTTGTTGTTCCTTCTTCTTCTTCTTCTGTGGGCATTATCCAGCATAGTGGCCAAGCTTCTGACAAGCAAAGCACTTTGCATTGCTCAAATCCTTCTTTTGTCCATCCTGCTGCTTAGCCCCACCCTTCTTGAACTTCTTCTTTCCCTTAGCAGTCAAAGCCACATTCTCCTCATCCTCCCTGCTAGAAGAAGAGTTTCCCTCACAAGAGCTCTTTGGGTCTCCTCCTGAACAAAATCATCCCAAAGTCTCTCCCAAGAAGACAAGTTCTCCATGGTTGCTATAACCTCCACAAAAACAACCCAAGGCTTTGCAACCCCATACAAAGCTATATGCACTAGCTCAAAACCATAAACAACCTCCCCTACTACTGCAAGCTCATCTCTCACCTAAGAGATCCTAGTAAGGTAGGGAATCACTCCCTCAGCTTTGGCCATCTTGATACTCTTCAATTTTTTTCTCAACACCATTTTCCTATTCTCATTTGAACGTTGAAACAAAGCTGGTCAAAGCATCCCACATCTAATATGCACGAGTTTTACTAGAGATGTGTGGGATCACATGATCTTTAATTGCATCTAAAATAATCCTTCTAGCATTTATGTCCTTCTTGTTGAAGGCAGAAAGTGCTTGTGCATCGGTGGAAGCACGAACAACAATAGGATTCGTTGTTGTATTGTTAACCACTTCATCCCCCAATTTGTTTTCCTCCAATATAAGCACTAGTCTCAACCATGGGACAAAATTCGCAACCCCATCAAGCCTATCCTCCAACCTAAGTCCTATTGCCATTTTAACGCAAACTTCAAGTCTTAGCAAGGTGCTGCTCACTGACAAAAGAATTCATCGACAGTCTGAAATTTTCCATTGTATAAAATTCTGCTCTTCTCTAACAAAGCTTTGATACCATGTAATTTTTTTCTCATTCCCCTAGCATGGTTTTAACCACCATTTTCATCATTGTTTAATGCCCAACCCAATTTACTCTTAGCTATAGATTAAATCATTTCTAATAAACAATTTATGATTGAAACACACGAAGATTTTTTACAACTTTAATGAGCAGCAATTAAAACATAGTTAGACATAAAAATTTAGACTCATAAATTTTTGGTCAAATGACCCAGGAAAAACCCCAACCTCTGGGGAAAACTTGTGAGAGATAAATTCTTTATTAATTTTCCAATAGTACAACAGAAAACAAAATTTTCAGTCACATCTTATCTCAACTAGAAGATTAAATATCATCATCGAAATTCGTGCCCACTTCAGAAATTCACACTTAGAATTTTCTGCCTGCAAACCTCCTCGAAATTTGTGCTGCTACAGGACTGTACGGTCATTGTACGAACGTTGTGCGGTCTGCTGCCTCGAAATTTGTGCCCGATGAAACATAGAATTTTTGCCTTAAAATTCATGCCCACTTAAATGCCTCAAAATTCGTGCCTTGATATGACCGAAAATGTACTATACAAAAAGTACCATACGACTAGAATTAATGCTCTTAAACGCTGCCTCGAATTTCATGCATGCTGAAGCACTGTGCATTCACCTCGAAATTTGTGCTAGAAAAATACTTCAGTTGCGTTTTCTCTCCTTCTCAGAAATTCGACTCTCTCTCTCTCAAAAAATGAACTAATGCCTCTTCACACGGAAGATTGCCTTTTAGGTAAAAATGGGTGGGCGAGTGAAATGTCATCTAATCCAATGGCCCATATTGGATTATATGAGTGGTTGCAACTTGTGATAAAATCACTTTTCCCCAAAAATAAAATTTAATTCACTCACTTTAAATTTTTACTTAAAGTACACTTTAATCACTAAAGTGCATTTAATGTTCATCACAATTCATTAATATAAAGTCCGTGTGACATGACCCCTTTTTATAGCGACTTAGGAAAAAATCACAAGGGGGAACAACTTCCAAGGTATAAGACTTCAACAAATTATATTTTTCCATCAAGACATAGAGGATCCCACTACGTTTTCTACCCCCACCGCCTCCAACAACAACAATATTAATAATAATCTACTTTTAAGGTCACAAGCAACTTGTTAGACATTAATTTGGTCTATAAGACCCCATTGTTTATNCACCACCGCCTCCAACAACAACAATATTAATAATAATCTACTTTTAAGGTCACAAGCAACTTGTTAGACATTAATTTGGTCTATAAGACCCCATTGTTTATGGGACAAGGGACCCCCTACTTTGAAACGATGCAGCTTCTAAATTTTATACAGGTGTACATGTTCTATCCCCTTCAGATTTGAACCTATAATTTTTTTTCAACAAAATACTCATCACAAGAAATCCTGTCGGTACTTCCCCTCAATTAGAGGATGGTACTTGGGGCAAATTGTGTGGTTGCAATTTTGACAAACTCACATGGTGGGTACATCAAGTGAGGCCCACGATATTCACAAAGATAGCTTGCTCGAGGACTTGATCCCATCACCTCTTGCCTTACAACTCACAACACTCAACCACTTGAGCACACACACACACACACACACATATGGAAAGAAATTAAAGAGACTTAAACCTATGACCTCCCCTACTTCTGGGGAAAGATTTCAAGTTTGACTTGTGACCACTTGAGCTAACCCTTAGAGCTTTATTTATGTATATTTATATTTCGAAGAAATAGTTAAGCTTGGTCAGCTTAGAGGTTATTAATTACACCAAGGTAGGTTAAACTTCCCTTACAAAGCACTCTCATTTCTTCCTTGGAATTTTTAGATGGAAGGTGGATCCATCACTAGTTGCAGGAGTGGTTGGTGATATAGGGAGACTCCTCAAATTTGAATCAGTGACCTCTTGGCAAGACACCTTTGAATAATCACTTCAAATCAATTAAGCTAATCCATTGTGTCTACAAAAAATTGAAGGACATGGGGCTTGACTTTTATCCACTTTTGTGTGTAGATGTCACAAGATTGTTTAATATAATGTCTTTAGGTGCAACCACACGTTTGAACATCACCTCGAGGTAATACCATGGCTTCAAGAAAAACCCTAAAGGGAAATGAACCTCGCCCACTGTTGGAAAAAGAAGCTATCCCCTCACTAATGGATCCAACCCTTTTAGGCTCACACACACACACCCACATTTCCAATAGTAGTTTATTTATATGAGCATACATCCATCTAAACCATAAATCTAAGAAACAACTAGAGAGATCAAATCCCCTAAGGCGCAATTTTATAGTGTAAAAACTGGAGGAAATGTTTGCACCTCAAAAGATTTGATCCCTCTCAACACTTGATAGATTTGAGGTTTAAATAGATTTAAATTAGTTAATTAATTGAGCCAGCTTAACACTTGATAGATCCAAAGTATATATGGATATCTAGGTTGGTTTAATTAATTTTAAAAGAGTTGACTTTACTTTTTTTATTTTGTAAATCATTTTTTTTAATTTGTTGACTAATTGATGATAAGGTATCCATTAGGATACTATGGGCTTGGGCTAGTCCTTACCAACCTACCTAAGAATGATATAGTAACAAAATCTTATAAAAATGATAGAGTAACAAAATCTTGTACACATGATAGAGTAACAAGATCTTGTGCTTCGTAGAGGTTGAGAAGCATCCATGTTGTTGGTCATCTATGATTAGTTAGACACATTTTGGTGTTAAACTTATGACAAACCATCTTACCTACTTACCTAATCCTAACATTATGGCATTCCAATCACCACATTCATGAAATTGACAATGCGTCTAAAAGCTTTATTTGAGACCCATAATTTTGGAAACCTACCACCATCACTTGAAGATGGAATAACACATTTTGGTGTTAAACTTATGACAAACCATCTTACCTACTTACCTAATCCTAACATTATGGCATTCCAATCACCACATTCATGAAATTGACAATGCGTCTAAAAGCTTTATTTGAGACCCATAATCTTGGAAACCTACCACCATCACTTGAAGATGGAATACTATTTATAGTTTTCATCCACCAAAGGAGTGAGATCAACTAATCTAACTTAATAAACCCGATGATTCTACCACCTTTGATAACGTGGAGGCTGGGCTGGGCGGAGTCGACCACTTTAACTAACCCAATTAACTTGCCGTGGCAACATAACCACACTCATTGAATTACACCAAACTCTAGAATGCTTTGCCTCTGAGGTAAAGAGAAAAGAATAATTCTTCCATGAGGGATTTAAATGATTTGACAAACCTCACATACTAAATATACCAAAAAAATTGAAAAGGTCCAATATAATACATTGAATATTTTATTGGTATCAGACTGTCGAAAACTCATCACAAATTCTTATAGCTTGGTCGCCTTCATTTGCGTTTCCTGTATATCAGCGCAACTCGTCTCAAACGTGATGCAATTGGATTGTGCCCGTTAATCAAACAGACACGGCATATGGGCACTTTCTCAGTTACATTCTACATATTTGGAATTGGAGATCAAATACGCTTTTAGGAGTTTGTGGAATCCATTATCATTACCACAATTACTCTTGGTGTGTGAAGGGAAGGAAAGCTGCCCCTGCCAGGGTTCAGACGCACCAATTTCCAGCACATCTACGGTTTCCATGGTACCGATCACACGCTTTCTTGCTTTTTTTGCCCTTTAATCTGTATAATGTTGCAGTTATTAAGGCTTCACGTGATATACTTTAATTTGTATTTTTTGGAATTTCAAGTTTTAATGGGAATCAAGGGTTTCATATTGTGACGGGCAGAGCCAACAAATTGGAGACATTGCAGTTCTTATTTTCCGACATTAACTTTTACCCTCCTCGATGACCCAATCTTGAATAGATCTCGAAGACAACTTTCCCAAGACGACCATTTTGTTGAGGATTTAGCTCTCTGCGCAGATGCTGTAGTTAACTGGCTTAGACTACTTTATACAATTGGTCATGTTAATTTGATTTTGTTTTCGTTGTTAAATGATTGGGAACCCGGAAGATTGATTTCATTTAGTTCAAAACAACCAGCCATGGAAATTCAGCCTGTTTTTTGGTTTATATTTGTTAAAATGTCAGCACACACATACACAGTGAAATGGAGACGAAACAGAAAGAAACCATATATATATATATATATATATATATATATATATATATTTTTTTTTTAATTTTCTTCTCCAGACAGCCATAAATGTTGAACATCTGCATAAAATTTCGTTACAAAACTATTTGCATTTATATTGCAAAATGTCTCCATGTTATATTGTCATGTTGGACTGTTGGGCTGTTTGCTGAACCACCAGCTTGCTCCAAGTCTGCATCACTGACACTCCCGCAACGAGAGCTTTGAAAATCCTATTTGTCTTTTACGACACTCAAACTTATATTTTTGACAATGGCTTGGTTAACATGCCCACAATAGTGAGTTGGCATGTATTGCACATCGATTTGGCCTTCATGGACATTCTCTAAAACGAAATGATGGGGGAAGGCTATGTGCTTGGTCTTTGTGGGAATGACTTGATTCCTACACAAGTAGATGGCAGATGCAACCATTTAGGAAGCTACCCCTAAAACCTAACCCAACTCCATCTGATTCACCTCCCCTTCGCCAAAACCCAGGTCCTGCCCCATGAATTAGTGGTACGATAAGGACTACAAGAGTCTCCGCACCCAACTATGACATGCCTTCACTCATGATCTCCCCTCCTACCCCATTCTTAAAGCTTCCTACCACCGTTTGCTGCGCCACAAGAAACATCTTTTCATTTTTCATTAGAGACAGGAGTTGAGGGCTTCCCTTGTCCACTCCCCCAAAAAATTATGGCATGCTATTTTCCCCTGTCATACCCATCTACTGCCTTATCTTAATCCAAAATTCATGTTCACCCATACCTCCTCCCTTTATGATATCCTGGGGCAGCACCTTATCTAGGTTACCTCTGCCCCCCCCCTCTTGCTACTTATGCAGTTACCGTAATATCTAGGAGGTAGTATGGGTCATGAGTTCCATCAAAGCAACGGATAGGGGTTCTAGATTGAACTCTTCAAGCATGGCCTCTACGCATTGGACAATCACCTAACTGATATGTTCAATCGCATGGTCTGTACAAGCTTTTTGAAACATTGGTCACATCATATGTTTCATCCAATCCACAAATTGGACACTAATGCAGATCCCAATAACTACAAAACGATCACGGTTGGCCTCACTTTCTCAAAACTCTATGCTGCAGTCCTCCACATGTAGCTTTCTGAGGAGCTTGAGTGGTGACATCTTAGAGCTAGATGACAGGCTGGTTTTAGATTGGCACTCTAAACCATTGACCACATTCTTACGTTTTAGGTCATCATTGAGGAGGGATGTCATTACTCTTCGAAAGTTTATTGTTGCTTTGTAGACTTTTGGAAAGCGTTTGACTCAGTCTTGAGAAAGACATTATTCCGGAGGCTTAGAGACAGGCATTTCTGAGACCCTTTTGATTGCCATCATGCGATTATATGAGACCACCCTTCGTTGTCTTCTCACAACCCACGTGGTATTAGATTTTATTAGGAGTACCATTGGGGTAAAGCCAGAGGTGTTCCCTATCCCCTACTTTATTTGGGATCTACATTGCTGAGCTAGAGTCCTTCCTATTGTTAAGTTTTTCTCAATTGCTTAGATGGTATTCTTAAACAATTCACAATAGTAGGATCACTGAAAGAACAACAAGCACAATAACACAGAGATTTTCGTTGGGGAAACCACAAGGGGGAAAACCCCGCAAAACTTTCTCAATATAGAACTCAACCAAGATAGTGTAAAACCCCAAGACAACTCCTCCTCTCTCTCCAGCGCACTTCTTCTCTCTCTAGCGAGCTTGCTTGAGTGAAGTTTATACAAAAAGAAGGAGGCGCCTCTCTATTTATATTTGACTCTTGACTCGACCTAAATCCTAACTGGGTCGACTTATCTAACTGACAGGGTCGACTTGTCTAGTAAAATACCAAAATAATATTTATTACAATGATTCATGGGTATTATTGACTTGACTTACATCCGGAGGTTTACATTGATTCTTTTAATGACTCTTACATGACCAGTTACATCAGTGACATCTCCTGAAGGAGGAATACAAATAGAATATCTTTTGAAGTTACATTATTTTAACACTCCCTCTTAACTAGGAAGGTATTCAACAGACATTAGCATCATCATCAACAACTGTACAACTGATTGGTGAATCTCTATATGTCATAGGAAGTTTTGGAACAACATCATATATCTTCATTATCAATCTAGAACTGCATCATCAGCCCGTGGGCACTTGCAGGCTACCCGGAGCTTGCTGTAGCAACCTGGAAGCCCAAGCAGCTTGCCCTAAGCCTGCTGTAGTAGCTCGGAGGCTAGGTAGGGCTGCCATGAAGATAGGGCACCCTGCTCGAATGGTGGAGAGGCTGCCCGATGGGAGAAGGAGAGCAGCCGTGAAGGAGATAGGTTGCCCGTAAAACTTTGGAGCTGCCCGGTGAGAGAAAAATGGCTGCTCGTGAACCTGCCAGGAAATGGGAAGAGAGTTAGGGTAAAACCCTAGCTCAAAAACTGATAGAAACTGCTGTTGCTTAAAACCCTAGCTTAGGGTTTAAAAAAATAATTGTGAATGGCCTAGCTAGACTCATCCATGTTAGGGCATCACATCAATTTTTCTTTCTCTTCAATAACCTGTGAAATCTTCAGTTGGAGCAGCTTCACCTGTGAGAGCAAGAGTGTGTGTGATAATGAAATGGACTAATCTTCTTTTATATCCTTTGAGTCACCTATAAGTGGACCAAAATTATTTTATTCTTTTCTCACTTTGACTTTTACCTTTAGTGGTTCTAAAGGTCTTTTTGCACTTTCACTTTCACACCTTAGTGGTACTAAGGGTCCTTATGTATTTTTTACTTTTGCTTTAGCCTTCTTCAAGTGCCCTATGGTCAATACAAGTGGTCAAGGTGGTCTTTCATCCCCACTCAAAGTACATCATCATAAACAGAGAGAATTACTAATGCTTTTATCTTACACTTTGTGTGACTCTAAGATCGGATACTAAGGTGTCTTAACCAAGGGTAGCTAAGCCTTGGAGAAGATCACAAAGCCCACTGATCGTGGGTCAGAGTGTCACACATGCCTAGATCTGGTCTAGGGCTTATAGTGTCTTCCTGGTAACAGACCAGGTGCCTCAGCCATAGACTGTATAATTTGACACTAGGTCAAATACTTTGTAACGGAACAAGCGCCTCCATTCTCCCGGAGAATGGCCCTCAGCCTTGGGCTGAGTTCCTAGTCCTGGATTAGGTAAATTCCTGGTAACTGACCAGGTGCCTCCATTCAAAGAATGGCCACTCAGCTCTAGGTTGTCCCCTAGTGCTAGACTGCTTCCACATCCTGGTCCTGGACCAGATGTCACCATTCAGCAGAATGGTCACTCAACTCAAGGTTGAGTCCCCCAGTGCTGGACTTGTTCCATATCGTGGTCCCGGACCAGATATCCCCATTCAATAGAATGGTCACTTAACTCTAGGTTGAGTCCACACCCTGGTCCCGGCCCAGGTGTCTCCATTCTCTTAAGAGAGTGGCTCTCGATGTTGCTCAGAAAAATCAGCAGAAACCTACCACATCATCATCACTCCCTCTTTCGAGGGATGTCCTTTCGGGCTACACTAAGCCTGTCTCGAAAATGTTCAAACTTTACACGAGACAGAGGCTTAGTCAATACATCAACAACTTGTTCTTCTGTAGGAACATACTTGAGCTTTACAACTCCCTTTTGCACCATATCCTTGATGTAGTGATATCTAATTTTGATATGTTTCGACTTATAATGAAACATCGAGTTTTTTGTCATCTTAATACAACTCTGTTTATCGCAATGGATATCAGTTACATCTATCTCCGCATCAGATAATCCTGCCAACATCTTGCGAATCCATACTGCTTCGCTACAGGTTGAACATGTTGCAATGTATTCAACATTTGCCGTACTGAGGGCAACACTGGACTGCTTTCTACTGAACCATGAGATTGTGCTTGATCCCAAACTAAAACAACATCCTGAAGTGCTCTTTCTGTCTTCAGCACTTCCTACCCAATCTGAGTCTGCAAATCCGTGTAATCTGATCTCCCCATCTGATGCATATCTGAGACCATAGTCCAACGTCCCCTTCAGATACCTCATCACATGTTTTGCTGCCACTAGGTGAACACGTCTGGGCTCCACCATATACTGACTCAAGGTGTTTACAACAAAACATATATTTGGTCTCTTATTGGTCAAATACATCAGTGAACCAATAATTTGTTTGTGTAAGGTAACATCTACTATCTTCGAAGAATCATCATTCAAAAGCTTCAAGTTTGTTGTCATCATAGTAGACATGGCCTTACAATCCATCATCCCAAATCTCTTTAGGATCTCAATTGCATATTTTCCTTGGTTCAGGAAAATCTCATCTAAATACTGCCATACTTCAAGACCTAAAAAATACTACATCATACCAAAGTCTTTTATCTCAAATTCTGCAACGAGTTTCTTCTTGCATTCGCTGATGAGCTTATCCTCACCTGTCAAAAATAGGTCATCTACATATAGTAGTAATATCATAAGCCCATCATCCTCAACCTTATAGTAAAGGCTGGAATCTGCTTTACGCTTCGTAAAGCCTAAACTCACTAGGAAGCCATCATTTCTTCCATACCATGCTCTGGGTGCTTGCTTCAACCCATGTTAGAAAAAGAGGATCACAGAGCAATAGCAATTATATAGTTAAATAATTAAACAAGATGCAAACACATTAAACACATTACAAGAGAGACACACATATAACATGGTTCACCCAAGATGGGCTATGTCCACACAGAAATTGTCAGTCCTTTATTATAATATCGTCCAGCAAAATGAAGAGATACAACCTGCAGCAACCTCGCTGCACTTCCTCTTCATTCTTTCACAGTCTCTCTCACACAATCACAGGGATTGTTTACAATGCTACAATACAATACCCAACCGTATTACAATGCCTTTCTTTATAAAAGGAATACCATGGGAAAATACCATGTGTTGCCCAAATACCATGGGCCCGTAAATCATGACTTTGAAATTACAACATTTTACCAGGTATTTTTTCCTAAATTTTTGCTACGAGGACGCTGCCCCCGAACCCCTGCCAGGAGCCCTGCGATGACTATAGTGGGGGGGCAAGCCCCCCCACCCCCCCGTTAGTTGCTGGGATCCAAACATGGCTGAAATACCATCTTTGAATCTGGAAAGATCAGGCTCCACAACCAACAACCCATACAACGCCTTATTTAGTCTGCATACATGAGTCTTTTGGTCATCTGTCTCAAAGCCTTGCGATTGCTCAATGTGTACTTCTTCTTCTATCACGCCATTTAGGAAGGCTGTCTTTACATCCATATGATGTAACGGCCACTTCATCTTGGATGCCAAGGCAAGGATGGTTCTGATTGAGGTGTATTTTGCAACTGGTGCAAAGATCTTCTCACAGTCGATTCCTTCCTTCTGAGAGAATCCGCGAGTTACGAATCTTGCCTTATACTTTTCTAAACTGCCATCTGCTGAATGCTTCGTTTTGTAGATCCATTTCGAGGATAATACTGACTTGTCCTTCGGTCTTGGTACTACTTCCCATACATCATTCTTCATAATGGACTGGTATTCTTTTACCATGGAATCTATCCATTCCTTTTGCTTTGATGCTTCTTCAAAGCATGTAGGTTCTTCGTCAACGAGATTCCACATCAAAACCACATAATTGGAGTATGGCTTTGGCTTCGTACTTTTTCTGGTGGTTCCTTCTAGAGCACCATATCTTTCCGCATCTTCAATTATATCACGGTGCCCAAGCAAGCCTCCTTTTGTGTGAGATCATCTCACTAGGTAACTCCTCAGGTGTCTGAGGTTCTGTCAAGTCATGATCCTTAGGCATCTGTTCTTCCTCATCAATTCTAATTGATTTGGAGATTTCTGCAATTCTAGGAGCTTCATGCTCCTCTTCATCTTCTTGATTTTTCCTTGACTTTCTGAAAGCTGTATCTTCGTCAAATGCGACATCTCTGTTGAGTTCAATTTGACGTTATCCTGGGATATAGATTCGGCAAGGCTTTGATTGCTCACTATATCCTACAAACATTCCCTTCTTTCCTGAAGGGTCCAACTTTGATCTCTTCTCCTTGGGAATGTGTATGTATACCAGACAACCAAATATCTTCAGGTGACTGACTTCTAGCTTTTCTTCGGTAAACATCTCTTCTGGAGTCTTATTTCCAAGAGCACCATGAGAGATTCTATTCTGTACATAGACCGCTGTTCTAGCTGCTTTTGCCCACAGGTACATAGGTAAATCTTGATCATGGATCATGGCTTTTACTGCTTCCATGATAGATCTATTTTTTCTTTCAACCACACCATTTTGTTGAGGATTATAGGGGACGGTGAGCTCCCTCTTGATCTTAGCTTCTTTGCAATAATCGTTGAATTCACATGATGTGGACTCACCTCCATTATTTGATCTTAACAACTTGATCTTCTTTTCAGATAGGTTTTCTACAAGAGCCTTAAACTCTTTGAAATTTTCAAATACTTCATCTTTCTTCTTCAAGAAATAGATCCAAGTCTTGCGGGAGTAATTATCAATAAAAGAAGCATAGTAAACATACTTGCTTAGTGAAGTAGATTGCATTGGTCCGCACACATTTGAGTGGACAATGTCTAAGATCCCTTTTGCTTTACAGTCACTGTTTGGAAAAGGGTTCTTCGTGTTGTTTCCTTGTGCAGATCCTTTGCACACTCCTTCATGGTCTACCTGGATCTTCGGTAAACTTGTCACCTCCTTGCTCACAATTGGCAATGCTTTGTAATGTATATGAGTAAGTCTTCTATGCCACAATTCACATGGGCTTACGGTACTGGCCATCAAGGCTGAATTTGCATGTCCCTTTAATTTGTAGAGTCCTCCTTCTTCAACTCCAATCACTATTGCATCATCTATAGTTTTCCCTTTTGGCCACATGAAGACTTCACCATCTACGAAAGCAACTCTAAGACCTTTCTTATCTAAAGTTGAGATAGAAAGGAGATTCTTCTTTAAACCCAAGACATATAGAACATCCTTCATCTTCATGGACTTTTCGGAGTTTAGCTTATAAGAGGCTTCTCCCATTCCTTTGATGGGATATTGGTAATCATCTCTAAGCTTTACTTTGTGTGGGGAGTCCTTCTGTACAATACATGAGAGAGAACCCTTGTAACCTGTCATATGCTTGGAGGCACCACTATCTACTAGCCAAGTATCACTTCCATGTGAAATTGAACCTGTGAGGGATGAAATCAAAACATATTCTTCACAGGAATCGTCATCTTCTTTAGTCTTCTTCTCATCTTCTTGATCATCATCTTCAACTGCATGGGCTTGGAACCTTTTGTTCCTCTTCTTGAGCCGCTCTTCCTTCAGGGGACAGTTTATGGAGATGTGTCCCATCTTGTGGCAAGTGAAGCATTCAAAAGCCGAGAAGTCCCTCTTGACCCTTTTATTCCTTTGAGACCCTTGAGTTCTTCTGGGAGGATGATCACGACTCTTCCTCTTGTTCTTGCCTTTGGTATGGGTTGCCAAAGCTTGACCTTCATTTTCATTTAGCTTCCCTTCTCTGACTGTTATTCTTTCTTCTTCTTGAACACATTCTTCCCATAACTTTCGAAACTTGGTCAACTTTCTTCTAGAACGTATTCCTCGAATGAAAGATTCCCATTTTCTCGGGAGTCTATTCAAGGTGGTCATTACAACTTCTGCTTCTTCTACCATGCCACCAATAGCTTCCAATTTCTCCTTGATTTGGGATTCTCTTGTGAAGTATGATTGCATGGTCTCTGACTTCTGAACCTTCACACTCTTGAGTTGATTTCTCAAGGTCATCTTCCTATTGATATTTTTTCCTTCAAATAGGTTGGACAGGGCATCAAACATTTCCTTTGGTGTTCTCCTTGAAGATACTTGAGGGATCAAGTGATCTTTGATGGAGTTAGCTATGATACTCTTAGCCTTGGTGATATCCTTCTTGTGCTTGGCCTTTGCTTCATCTTCTTTCGGTTTTGCAACTTCTTCCTTTATGAAGCCTTCTAGATCATTCTCTTCTAGGATGAGCATGATCCTATACTTCCATGCTCTGAAGTTCTTAGCATCCTCAAGCTTTTCATCTAGCTTGGTATTGTTTGTCATCTTAAACAGGATGAGAACCTCAAATGGAAATAGAAGAAATAGTACTTACTTGGAAAAACTGCTTCAGACTGACTTCCTTCAGGATGACCTAGGGTTGGAAAAATTGCTTTTGGCTAACCTCCTTGGGGATGACCTAGGGTTTGATGGTAAAGCCCTAATTTTTAGCTGAGATCACTTGTAGGGCTGAGTGTTGGAAAAGATGCGCCTCCCCAAGGCGAGCTAGATTGTATCTTGCTTTTCCTAAGCTTGGTGATGGAACCTTAAAAAAATTGAAGCCCTAGTTCTTCCTGATAGTAGTGTCAGGCCCAAAAATGAAAATTCTCAGAACTCAGTTCTGTTTTCACAACAACATGCGCCCTCCTAGGGTGAGTTGAGTGAGCCCTCTTTTCTGGTTGATCCGTCAAGGGAATTGTTTGGAATAATAAACCCTAGCTGCAAAATGTCTCCTTTCAAGGTGGCTCTGATACCATGTTAAGTTTTTCTCAATTGCTTAGATGGTATTCTTAAACAATTCACAATAGTAGGATCACTGAAAGAACAACAAGCACATCAACACAAAGAACACAGAGATTTTCCTTGGGGAATCCACAAGGGAGAAAACCCCCCTAAACTTCCTCAATTTAGAACTCAACCAAGACAGTGTAAAACCCTAAGACAACTCCTCTCTCTCCAATGCACTTATTCTTCTTTCTCTAGCGAACTTGCTTGAGTGAAGTGTATACAAATTGAAGGAGGCGCCTCTCTATTTATATTTGACTCTTGACTTGACCTAAAACCTAACTGGGTCGACTTGTCTAATTGACAGGGTCAACTTGTCTAGTAAAATACCAAAATAATATTTATTATAATGATTCATGGGTACTATTGACCTGACTTATCTGGAGGTTTACATTGATTCTTTCAATGACTCTTATGTAACTAATTACATCCGTGACATCTCCTGAAGGAGAAATACAAATAGAACATCTTCCGAAGTTACATTATTTTAACACCTATAGGAGCACATCCAGGATGGAGATCGGTGCCTCCTCCATCAGGTCTTGATATCTATCCTACTCTTTGTGGAGGATGTGATCTTCTTGGCTTCATCTCCAAAGGGTTTGCAAAGACAGCTTGATGCCTTGGCCCTTTTCGTTGATCTTTGTCAATTGATAATAAACTTGGGTAAAACTAAGGTCACTATATTCAACAGGTTGAAGAAGGTCCTCTCAGATCTTCATTTCTTTTTTAGAGGGGAGGAGATTGAGATCTTCAACACCTATACCTATTTCGTGGTACAATGGATAGGACTGTGTTTTAGTTTGCAACATGCTCTTCAGCCTCGAGTCAACAAGCGCTATGAATCCTTGCCCTTCTTGAGAGACGACCTTAAACATCATTTTTAGGACATATCGTCCAAGATGTCTCTCATGGATAGTCTCATTTGACCCATAATCCTCTATGGATTAAAGGTTTGAGGGCTTGGTCTACTAGGCTCTGATTGGGCCTCAACAGAGAGAGTGCAGATTCTCCTCCTTCATTGCATCATTATATGTAAACAAATAGTTCCTTTGCCCATCATGCTTTTGGAGTTTGGTGCTTGACCCTTTCGGCTTGAGACTATGTGTTTCGCCTTGTCCCACTCTTACACTGCATTCAGAGCTTAGCCGACTAGGCGAAGGGGTGGGATCACTACCGGTATTTGGCCTACTATTCATCGAAGTCCATTGCCCCAGCTAGCCCTTCAGGTTGCACTTGGTGCTAGTATGCGGGGGTTTCATAACTCTTGGAGTTCGTTGGTATTGCAATTGACCAACTTCCTCTATTTAGGTACTCTTGCCTGACCACCTCTTACCTATCAGGCAGGAGTTGAACATAATCACTCGAGATGATATCTATAGGTGGTTTGTGTAGACCACTTGAATCAACCCTTAGGACAGGTTGCATCCAAAGATAGCCTTTTATGCCGAACATTTCATGGATCTGAGTGATAGACTCATTGTTTGTCTCCACTACACACTCCACCATTGGGCACATGCTCTTCGTTATCCTTTAGGCTAGTTCCGAGTGGGTTCCCATTGTCTTAAAGTGGAGACGAATCACCAAATTAATTGATCAGGCATGATCTACCAGGTATGCCACCTTTGAGAGGTTGAGACAGAGGAGCACTTATCTTTCATTATCCTGTTTACTACGAGATCCGTGGACGGTTCAATTGTCTAGGGAGCTTCTTCTCAGGGAGCTTCAGATCTTGACTAGTTTATTTTGGTACCCTGACCAAGATGTCTGGCCTTATACTTGTAGTTGTAGGAGGGCCTCCGACTTTGCTTTCTTGTCCTCCAACAACATTCACTTACTATACTAGTCTCTACTCAATGGATTACTTCCTTTTTTTGATGCTCCCATATTCTAGGGGTACCAAGAGATAGACAGTTGGCGGTACCGCTTTCGATTCCAGACCTGTTCGGATGTAGAGGACCACCTCCACTTGCATTCGACCATAGCGACATGGCTAGTCTCTACCCCATACTTGCAGACACATGGTTTCATCTAGGTCATAGACAATCCAAGCATCGGCACATTATCGAATCTAGATCCTCTTCTATCTCTTCCTCTAGACAGAGTTCTATTATGAGATTCCTCCACTGGACCTTAGATGTTAGGAGTGATGGTTCCAACGTACCAGGACAGACTTACACCGTTTGTATCATAGGCCCTAGATCCATTTTCTTTTCTTTATATTTTTCATTTTTAGATTTTAGATCCTATTTAGCATATATTAGATTTTATTTGATCGCATATGTTTTTCTAGGAGTGGTTTTTGCGCTCCCACTTTGTACTATGTACTTTTGTACTTAACAGTCCCATTGGCCTCTTTGTAGTCATTCGTTGGACATTAATAAAATTATCTTATCTATCTTATCATACCTTTCCTAGATTGGCTCTCCATCTTTGGAGTTAGCTTTTTGGTATCTAGGTTAGTGTCATACTTTCTTTCTGCATTTTGCTTTTCTTCTTTCTAGGAGCCGCCTTAGTGCTCCCACTTTGCATGGACAACATGGTACCAAACAGTCCCATTAACCTACTTTTTGTGGTCATTCGTTGGACATTAATAAAATTATCTTATCTCTCCGTAATGCAATTCAGATTCATATTTTCATTGCATTGAATAATTTTTGTAAGGTTGATCTTTAGGATCAATCGAAATTTTATTTCTAAAAAATATTACTTACCTTAACTTGAGTTGGCTTCCCCTTATTTGCCAAACATCAGCTTGATTTGTGTCATTAGTCCCTTGTTGCCTTTTCTGTCTGCTGCAGTCCCTTGTTTCCTTCACCTTTCTTGCCCAGATTCTTGTCTCCGTGGTTCTGATACCGTGTCAGAGAACCAGACAAATACACAGACATTGATGCAAGCAAGAATATGAGAGAGATCCAATCTACTTGGATATTATTGAATGAAGTGATATCGTAATTTATAATACAGAAGATGAATGTTGTGCAAGTTACACATAACCCTTTCTTTAACTTATTTTTTGCTTGTTACATCATTAAGTCATCATGTGACTTGTTTCCTAACATAATTTTATAAACAAAAAATGACTTAATGAATCTGGAACTATATTGAATGACCATTATATTTATTTATTGAACTAACTTTGGCAAATAAATCATGGATCTACTGCTTGTTATACTGATCAGTTTTTATAGTGTGTTTTATCTATAAATCCAACTAAATGCACATCAGGGGAAACACTCTGGGCTCATCTCTCATTTCAAGGATGGTGCCCAGGGTAAATCACTCAGTTGCAGTTTTGGCATCCTAACCTGGCAGGGACATTAAATTAGGCCCACAATATTCACAGAGGCAGCCAGCCTGGGGACTTGACCCTGTGACTTCCTGCTTGCAATCCACAACACTTAATTACTCGAGCTAACCTACTGGGCTTATCGGTTTTTAGATTTCCTGCTGCAAAATAAATGTCTTACTTTTAAAGTCATAGTTTTTCATGTGCAATGAGATAGGTTAATTATTTCCTTCTGTTGTAACTTTTAATATTTTAAGTTTTCATGGTTGATGCAAACCGAGATCATTATTATATTACATTTTTGCTGTGGCTTAGATGCAGGAAAGGAACATTGGAGTTAAGATGGGGAAAACGGGTAAGGTTACAACATCTTCCAAAGCTTCATCGGCTAGCTCCCTTCCACTTCTGCTAGACATTGAAGATTTCAAGGTAATCTGACAGATATAACTTCTGTGAATTATTTGCAGCTAGCCTTTTTAATATAGAAGCCTTTCAATTTATTCTTGGACAATGTTCTCTGCTTCAATGGAAGTTAAAACTCTAAAGATGCTTGCTTTATGCTATTAGATCATATTTTTTGGGTTTATGTTTTTTTCCTTAATGAACTAAAAATAATATTAGGGCGAGGTCTCTCCAGTGGAATCCATATGTAACTGTTTGTGTTTTCTTGAAATTGAAGTTATCAATAAAGCTTTGGGTTTCCATGAAAATACTAAAATTGGCTACGATTTATATTCTTTTATCAATAAATCTTCGGGTTTCATGAAAAATTCAAAAAAATGGCTACAGTTTATGTTTTTTTGTTAATAAACCCTGGGGCTCCATGAAAAGTATTAATAATTGCCTACAATTTTGTTTTCTTTTATGTAATCAGGGTGAATTCTCATTTGATGACTTATTTGGGAGCTTGGTGAATGAATTACTGCCATCATTTCAAGAAGATGATACTGAATCTTCAGAGGGAAGAAGCAGCACAGGAGGCCAGGATGCCACTTCTAATGGGCATATTCGTTTCCCTGCAGAAGCAACAAAAACAAATTCATCATCAGGTCCTCCTATATTTTCTGATGCGGAATCTCTTTTGTCTCTTTTCAAGGATTGTCGGAGGGAGTTGGTCGACCTTAGTCACCAGGTTAGGGTTTAGATTTTTGAATGAAAACTTCAGCACTTTCTTAGAAAATGGCAGTGTCAAAATATTGTTTGTATTTTTGAAGATTGATGCAAGATTGAGCAATCTTAAGAAGGAAGTTGCTCTTCAAGACTCAAAGCATCGGAAAACACTGTCTCAGGTTAGTATATTTGATTTTGAATAATGTGTTATCTGTAGTCTTGACTGCCTAACTCTTTACATTTGTAGCCCATTTTGGTTAGATTTTGTCTTAAAGTATGCCATTAAGAATGAACTTTAATCATGCGAGTGACTTTTGCACAATGTTTGTGTTAGAATACTAAACAGGGAAATTGTTTGCTGAGGAACCTTTTATTTACTGAGGTGAATATCGGTCCATTTACAGGGCTATGAGAGGTTTGCATCTAACAAGGGACGGAACCATAGAAATGGTAGCTCTGGTCCAATTTATCATGTATTTGAACATAAAATATAAATCTCCAAAGCCTTTGGAATAACCATCATCACTTCAGTAGGTGTAAGAAATGTGCTGTCCTCTCTTATGAGTATATAGATGAAAAATATCTGCCCCAAGCTTGCAACCCTTTAATAGATACTGATACATTTGCTCAGGTACAAAAACAGCTAGCAGGTTAGTGTATCTTGCACTTGGTAGCTTTTGAAAGTAATACTCAATCAAATATTATTTTTAGTATGGCAGCTGTGGGATGTCAGAGACTGGCAATTGCATGCCAGAAGTGTTATGAAAGCAAGTATACTGGAAGTAGAGATTCTGTCAAGGTTTTCAACTTTTAGGCTATATACCCAGGGCATATTTGAAAATTTGCCTGTGGATTGTCCCTTCCTACTGGGAGCCGAAGCATGGAGGCTTTTTCCTTACTAAGACAATGCTATTTTGTATGGTCCAGACATTAGATATGTATGCATGTCTATGTCTATGCATGCATATTGGTGTCCAAAAATCTACTTGCCCGGTACCTGCAATGTACATATAATTATCCAAAAGAATGAGATAGAAGCAATGGTTGGCATGCTGCAAAGAAACTGAGTAATAATAATTGATATTGGTTAGTAGTTAGTACTTAGTTTATTTGTCACAGCCATAGAAAACTATTTTCATCAGTGTTGAAAAACTCTCCAAAAAATTGTGCACTTTTTAAGAAGTCTCGATTTTTTCCCTAAGCCGAAAAATCGGCTGGAAAAAATTCTGATCTTTTAATTTTTCAAAAAGTTGCGACATTTCCCAAAAAATCCCTACTTTTTCCAAACAATCTGGAAAATTAGCCTTTTTTGCTATTTTGTTGTGTTAGCACCTTTCTTCTACCATATAAATGTTTCGAAACTTTGTTGTATTTGAAGATCAAACCATGCAAGGATATATACAAAAATTGTATCCATTTATCAAAGATCACAAGGTAATTGAATTGTTTTTTTTTCAATATTAGAGAGTTTTTTGAGCAAACATATTTTGAGTGATCATCATAGCACACACCTTGTGGGAAAAAGAGAGCAATGTTTCAAGTGGTAGATGAGTTAGGGCTAAATGTGGGGCTCATGCAGGAAATTCAATTTGGGAGGAGGGAAAAATATATCTATGATTTATCACCAATACAAAACAAGAAATACATTTAATAGCTGACAACCAAATCAATAAAATATACCTTTCAAAAATGAGGTTTAAGTCATAAGATGGAGGGACAAATTAAGAGCATTTATGAAAACCTTATATAAACCTAATCATTGGGGTAGAGAAAAATATGAAGTATGAATGGAAAATAGTTTAAATTGTGAAGTAAAGATATAATGAAAACGAGAAACAAGTAATACGTAGAAAGGAAACTCAGGAAGAGGGCATTGATATTAGATAGCTAGCTGCTAATTTTCCTTAGATACATTTATATATGTGATATCGTTTTGTATTGGTTATCCACTTTTGAGTCCTTGATTGGAGAACTGTGATGTTTCAGGATTCAATATCGACTTTGATATATTGTTTTATATTTGGCATGACTACATGATGATGATATATACCAGTGCTTTCTCCATATTTATGTTTCAATGTTTTTATCTGATGTTATTGTTGCTTTATATGTTTAAAATTCTGAAAAAAAATGAATGTATTTTGTATTTTTTAATGTTTGCCGACTTTTGTCGATTTTTTCGTCGATGTTGCTAAGAAGTTGTATTCGGGGTCCTTGCTGACTTTTTCAATGTTCTTTGATTGGCGTATCTGGAGAAGCTAGTCAAAGTTTGAAGCTCCGTGAAAAGAAGGTCCCTAAAAAGACAATGGAACCACTCGCGAATCTCGTAGTAGATAGGGCACCGAAGGATGAAGTGTTTCTCGGTCTCAACCTATTGAACATGACAACCTAGCAGATCTTGTTTGATAGATCAATCTGTCTCCACTTTGAGACGATGAGAACCCACTCTGAAATGGCCTAAAGGAATATGAAGAGCATGTGCCCAATCACAAAGTGTGTAATGGTGTTGAACAATTAGACCGTCACTCATATCCATGAAATGTGCAGCATAAAAGGCCATCTTTGGATGTAACAAGCCTTGAGGGTTGGTTCAAGTGATTTGCACGAACTGCTTGTAAATGCCATCTCGGGTGATTCTGTTCAACTTCTTCGTGGTAGGTAATAGGTATCCAGGTGCATCCAGGGAATATCTAAATGGAGGGAGCGAGTCCATCGCAATACCAATAGGTGCCAAAAGATTCGTAACCCCCCATACCAAGATCTAGTGCAACCTGGAGAACTATCCAAGGCAATGGACTGTGATGAGAGATAGGCCAAATAGGGGTATCGATCATGCCTTGTCACCGAGTCAACGAAGCTTTGAAGTAGTGTAAGAGTGAGACAAGGTGGGACATTGTCTTTGCTTGCATCTGATGATGTGGCGAAGGAGTATTTGCACTCTCTCTGTTTAGGCCCAATCAATGTCTAGTAGATAAGGCCCCGAAATCTCTGAACCATAGAGGATTGTGGGTCGAATGAGAGTGTTCATGAGAGGCATCTTGGACAAGATGTTATGAAAATGGTGTCTGAAACACTGTCTCTCGAGAAGGGCTAGGAATCAATATCCTTGTTGACTCGGGGCTGAAAGGCATGCTGTAAAGTAAAATGCGATCCTGTGAACTATACCCCCAAATAGGTATAGGTGCTAGTGATTTCAATCTCCTCCCCTCTAAAAAAGAAATAAAGATCCATGAGGAGCTTCTTCGATTCATTGAAGATCATGACCTTTGTTTTACCTAGGTTAACCTTTAATTGATGAAGACTGCAAAAGAGGGCCAAGGAATCTAGTTGTTGTCGCAACCCCTTTGGAGAGGAGGCCAGGAGGACCACATTGTTAGTGAAGAGCACGATTGAGATCAAGATTTGATGGAGAAGACACCCATCTTTGTTTTGGATGTGCTCTTGCTTGAAGGACTCTAGCTTGTCGACGCATATCCCATATGAAGTAGGGGATAGGGGACAACCTTGCTTGACCCCAATGGTACTCCTGATAAAGTTTGATACCCCGTAGGTTGTGTGAAGGTGACCAAGTACAGATTCATATAATCTCATAATGGCAGTCAGAATGGTCTAAAAAATGCCAATGTTTTTGAGCCTCTGGAACAATGCCACTCTTGGGACAAAGTCAAATGCTTTTAAACAATCTACAAAACAACAGTAAACTTTCGAAAAGCGATGGCGTGCCTCCTCGATGATTTTTTGGAGCATAGGAATGTGATCAATAGTCTGGTACGTCGATTTGAATCCAGGCTATCCTTTGGGTTTGAGATGTCTCCTCTCAAGCTCCTTAGAAAGCTGCATATGGAGGATTGTAGCTTATAGTTTGGAGAAAACGTGGCCAACCATGATCTTTCTTTAGTTATTGGGATTTCACTAGGACCCAATTTGTGATTTAAGTGAATAATATAGTGTGACTAAGGTTTTGGAAAGCTGGTATGGACCACATGGTTAAACAAATTGGCCAGATAACATAGAGAGAAAGCATAACTTCACAAGATCTACTCCCCCCCTCAATTCTAAATAATGGCATCGCCCCTCGAAATCCATGTCACTCTCAAGAATCAATCGAGATCATCAATAACAGATATTGATTGTGGTCTAGATTGATTTGGAGGGTCCTTAAAATTTGTAGGAGAGTCAAGAACTTGAGTATCCTACTTAAGCTTGAAGGAGATGGAGATGGAAAAATTCTTTAGATAATGCTTAAAGGTACCAAAACTAAACCCAAATGCATCAACAATGGTGGAGATAACCTACTAAAGCATAAGCCTTTGCCTATCCTAAGGAAGAGTAATTGGTGTAGATGGGAATTCATCTTCATCATCACTGACTAATGGAGTGGAATCAACAAGAGGATTGACATCTGCAATGAGGAGTGGATGAGCCATTGACAAGAGCATCATTATTTGCAACATGAGGATTGGATGGACAATCGACAAGAGTATCTTGAAGAAGTGAAGAGATATTTGCAATAGGAATGATGGAGGATTCATCAGTAGAGTCCTTGGTAGCCACGGGAATTTTCCTAGATAGTATAGGAGTACTTGCAGAATTACGAAGAGGATCAACTACATATTGTGAAGGAGAAGTGTCCAATAAGACATGACAAGATTCATTTAAAACAGAACTTCCAAAGTGATAATAAAACTCTCAATCCATGGAAGCATGCTAAGGACCATTTAAATAATCTTTTGAAAGAAGTAATGTGAGAGATCCTAGGGGACGATGAGTAGGAACCTTAGTGAAAGCAACCTCTCTATATTCAACCATCCCATGAGTGATGGGATCATAAAGGCCGTATACTTGAGAAGTGGTGAGATCATAAAGGTGGTATACTTGAAAAGATTCGTTGTAGCCAACTAGAGTGTAGCAGTAGTCTAGATATGCGGACATGTTCCACTTTTCATTAGGAGCATGGGCCCATGCACTAGATTGAAATTGTTTGAAATGCGAAATAGAAGTCTTGTTTCCATATGATTTCTCATAAGGAGCCATACTTGTGATGACACGAGTAGGTGTTTTAACTTTTATTGATCATATGGGTTGTGCAAACAATCACTTCTCCCTAGAATGAAAGCTTCATTTTCTTGTAGTGAAGGATGTAGTTAGCCATCTCCATGATAACCCTATTCTTCATTTATACTACTCCATTTATTGTAGATAAGATAAGATAAGATAATGTTATTAATGTCCAACTAATGACCACAAAAGTAGGTCAATGGGACTGTTGAGTAAAATGATGTCATTATAAAGTAGGAGTATCAAACAGTCTCCTACAAATGGTAGAAAGCAGTATTTTAAAGTAGAACACCGCAGTAGGTCTATCCTGAAGCATGAGCAACATGTAAAACCCTCGACCCCAAGCATAGGAGGTCACTTGGGGGGTGGAGATGTACTAGAGTGAAAGATCCAGGAGCAAGAAAATCTAAGAGTGATGAGGTAGGTCTGTCAAGGAATAGTTCCATCTCTCCTAACAATTGAGGCTGAATGAAGGAAATTCAAAATAGTATGATGTCTAGAGGAAGAACTGGTGGAAAGTCTTGATTGCTCGCAACATTGTTTCCTAGAAGAGGTAAGCCCGTCGTTGAGAAATGGGGGGTCTCGTCTGCCTCATAGGGAGGGATCTAGTCATGTCATACTGTTGAGATCTTTCGAGGACGGGGGAAGGTCCCATGAGTCCACACTTACATGGAGCCCAAGGTTGTCCTATTATCAGATTCTCTTAGTGTCCCTTCCTGAGGGTAGCACTGTAAAAAAAGCAAGTGTCTACCCATGAAAAAGGAAGTGGCAACTCATAAAAAAGTAAGTGATTCGTCGCGAAGAATTTGGTTGAATAGAAGGATGAAGTATATGGGCTCAAACCTTAAGGTTCTCTTATATGTATAATGCCAAGCATCTCTAGTTAGGGTATCTAAAGAAGTTGGTGAGGGTTTGAGTGCCCCTAAAAGGCAGTGGAGCCTCCCTTTGATCTTGTAGTAGTTTGGGGCATTGGAAGATGAAGTTCTCCTTTGTCTTGACCTTCTGAAGATGACATAGTTGTTAGATCTTGTCAGAACGATCGATTTGTTGGTTCATCTCTATGGGAAGTCTATGAGAATCCACTCTGAAATGGACGAGGGGCATGCGAAGAGCATGTAACCAATGGCGGAGGGTGTATTGAGTTTGAATAAACTCAATCTCATCTCTATGAAGTGCTCAGTGTAAAAAGCCATCTTAGGGCATAACACACCTCAAGGGTTAAGCGAAGTGATTTGGATAATCTCCCTGTAAATGTCATCTATGATGATCCAGTTCAACTCTTGTCTAATAGGTAGGAGGTGGCTAGGTGCATCCATGGAATATCTCAAAGGAGGTAGTCAGTAAATTTGAATGTCCACGGACTCCAAGAGGTTTGAGATTACCGCAAACCAACTTTGAGCTCGACTCGATGCGTTAGACGAGCCAATAGTCTTTGAAGAACAATAGTCCAAGTACGGGTACCAGTCTTGCTGTGTCGTTGAGTCAACAAAGCTCCGCATGCGATGGAGAAAAGAGACTAGATTGAATATCCCCTCATGTTCGAAAGGCTGAAGTTTGCTAGGATGATGTGTTGAGGAAGTGTTTGCTTGCACTTAAGGATGTGGCGGAGGAGGAGAATTTGGACTCTATTGATTGAGGCCCAATTAGACTTAAGCAAATAAGGCCCCCAAATCTTTGAGCCATAGAGAATAGTGGGTTGGATAAGGGAGTCCATGAGGGACATCTTGGATAAGATGTCTTGAAAATTGTGTTTGAATCACTTTCTATCTAGGAGGGCTAAGGATTCGTAGCCCTTGTTGACACGAGGCTAAAGGCCATGTCTCAAACTAAAGCTAGGCCTTGAGAATCACACTTTCAAGTGTGTAGGTAATGGTGATTTCAATCTCCTTCCCTTTGAATAAGAAATTAAGGTTTGATAAAGTATTCTTCATTTTGTTGAAGATCATAACCTTGGATTTACCTAGGTTGTCTGTCAAGGATTGTAAAAAGAGCTAAAGCATCCAACTTTTTTTGCAACCCCTATCGTGATGAGGCCAGGAGGACCACATTGTCAGCAGAAAGTAAGATAGATATCAGAACTTGGTAGAGGAGGCACCCATCGCTGTCTTGTATATGCTTGTGAAGGAAGGCTTCCAACTCATTGTTGTAGATTCCAAACACGGTAGGGGACAAAGGGCATCCCTGCCTAATCTCTATGGTACTCCTAATGAAATCTGATACTCTGTGAGCCATGCGGAGACGACCAAGGATCGACTCAGAGAGGTGCATGACGACAATCAATAGGGTCTCGAAGATGCTAATGTCTGTGAGCCTCTAGAATAGGGTCTCTTGAGGGACATAATTAAATATTTATGAAAATCTACAAAGCAACAATAAACTTCTGAAGAACGCTGATGTGCCTCCTTAATGATGACCCGGGGGGTAAAGATGTGATCAATGGTTTAATGAGCAGGTCAGAAACTTGCCTTCCCTCTAGCTCTATGGTGTCTCCTCTTTAGCTCACTGGAGAACTATATATGAAGTACTGCAACATATAGCATTAAGAACGTGTGACCCACCATGATCGTTCGATAGTGGTTGGGACCTGAGCTGGAACCTAATTTGTGTATGGGGTGAATGGTGTGATGTGCCCAAGTTGATGGAAAACCTGTCTGAAACACATGGTTGAAGAGATCAACTAATTAATTATCTAGAGCGAGAAGACTCTGCTTGGAAACCCTCCTTATCCGATGCTTTATTGGTCTTCATTATCCAAACAACCTCTTTGATGTTCCATTGTGAAAATAAGTAGCATGAAGGGGACAAAGAGGTCACTTGCATCTAGGGCTGCCTAGGGACATCATAGAGAGTGGAGGTATGAGAGTACATGGATCTGAGGTCAAGATCATTTGGGAGGGGTGGTTGGGGAGGGGAAGATGGTGCACCAAAAGGTTTTGGGAGAGTGGATGAGGGAAGCACATAAGTCTCATCGCCTTTGAGAAATAAAGAGCCGTTTTTTGCAACGGAGGAGGCAATGGAGGAAGCTTTAAGGTTGGGATAGGAGGGGTGGGCATGGGTGAAATCATGTTGAAGCTGGCGGTGAAAAGCTTTGCACTCCTCGTTGTATCACTGGTTCATGGGGCAAGAGGTGGGTTTTGGGGCAGTGGGAGTAGACCGGATGTAGTGAGGGTAGGATTTTAAGTTTGTTTCCCAAATGATGGATGAGAGGTAGGCGTACTTGGAAGAGACCGAGTAAAGTAAAGAGAACTTGGACCCGAAGGGAAGAATCGAATGAAGGTGGAAAGATAAATTTTTTAGATCCATCTTATCGAAAAGGATAATAGTCCTAAGGGGGGGTTGTGACGAGAGGGGTGCCAGCCTAGGAAGATGAGAGGAGACCATGATCGACAAGGGGGATGGGGGAAATTGAAAGGTGTTGAAGAAAGGGGAGTAAGTGCTGGCTAGAAAGGACAAAATCAACTACACTTTTGCCACTGAGATAACAAGTGAGCCCATTCAAGATTAATAGTTCTTAAGATTCCCCCAGCTACAAAAGGTATTGACTGTAAGTTGTAGTAGGCCCCAAAACATTGCCGGACATCCGGGGAAGCCCCATTGGCTCTTGTTCTATCTCTTGGGTGCAAAACACCTCTGGTCGGTAACGAAGAGGAATTTGGAGAGCTTTGGTACATGTGTTGAAGTCACCTAGGAGGATGACCTCTCCAACTTTTGAGTACTAGGTAATGTCAGTATAGATGTCTTCAAAGTGGTCTCCATGGAGATCATTATAGATAGCAAACGACGAAGAGTCTGGCGAGAAGTAACAAAATGCAATGTAAATGTCCATGTGGAGGAGGTCTCTGCATCTAAGTTGAACCCACATAAACTTGGCAAATTGATCGATGGTCATGAAGGAAACTCAGCTTTGGAGGGAATCACTAGTCAAACAAGCAACTCCACCTGAATCTTTGTCGCAACCTAAGCTCCTCATTTCTTGTTTGCAAACTAAAAACCAATGGTTACGTGCAATGTTCACAAGAGGTTAAAGAGAGCTCACACGAGTCTCGATAACAAAAAGGATGTCCAACGACCCAAGGGCATCGTATATGAGGCCTAGTGATGACCAAAAGGATCCATTGCCATTCCAACAGTTGATCGAGATGCTTGTGCCCTACCGCCTCCCTAAACATGCTCATCATTTGGAAGCCCCACATTGGGTTTCCCAACCGGGAGGAGAGGAGTCCTGAATGACTTCTCCGAGGCTCTTAATAATGACTGCCCATTTCCTTGCCTGTCATGCCTCCATAACTATCTTTTTGGACCATTTGAGTTTTGCAACTTGTGATTTGGTGAGATCTTCATATAGGAAGATCTTTTTGGGAAGAGAGAAAAATTTCCTCTTAGATCTAAGGGTTTGAAGTTAGTCAGTAGCAATCTTGAACCGAAGGAAGAGAGCGGAGTTGTAGCCAATCCAAGCTCTATCAAGGGCCACATTAGGGAGGCCAAGGGTCTCTCAATGGAAAATGGTCCCAACCTCCAGAGGGTTTGGAGATGGATGAGGAAAGAGGATACCCCCTCACCTTAAGGTTTAGTTCCCTTTCCTGTCTGGTACACTCCTCCATGAGTTTAACTTGCACCACTTCTTCAATTGCTCCAAGAGGGTGGGGAGCACTATCTTTCCCACGGAACGCCTGTGCCCATGATTTGATGTGTGTTTCAATTTCTTGTTTAAAATTGGCCTGTTGTGGTTGGATCTCTTATAGTTTACTTTTAGGGTCAAGAATTTTTGCATGTAAGGCGTGATTTGCGAGGTGAAGGGTTTCCTGCACTTTGTTTTCATGTAACAACTTCTTGAGGGATAAATTCTCCCCTTCTACTAGCGAAACTCTAGTAGAGAGAATGCGCATTTCAAAATGGAGCTTGTTCTCATTTTCAAGTGATTCCATCCATCATAGTAGGTTTTTTATCCAGGATATCTAGTTCACGAAATTCAACTCCATTGCTATATTCATAGGGCTGTAAGTTGATCCTTGGTCACAATTGCAGTTTTTAAGGTACTCAAACTATTCCTTGTTGCAGAATTCGCTAGTCTTTGTGGGAGTGGAGTCCTCCATGGAAACTCTTGCTGTCCTCGTTGATTGAGTGTTAATGAACAATCTGAACGGATTTTCTCCCAAGTTAATTGCTCATCTTATGTAAAAGATAATTTGTCGACAGAGAGTTTTGCGTGACCTGGTGGGATCTTTGGAGAGACGATGTGATGAAGACTTGTGCATGACCTCGACGGGAGCCGTGCGTGCTTCGTCGAGCTCTCCTAGTTAGGCTCATTTCATGACCTTATGGTTGGACACATGAATTGTGCATGGCCTTGAGGCAAATCTTTTAAGACCTGTGCTCGACCTCGATGGGAACAATGCGTGTCCCATTGAGCTCTTGAGCTCTTTCGTCCCTCCCATCTCTCATTGAGCTCTTGTTAGTTCTGTTCCCCCAGCTCCTGTCTCTCGACGACTCTCCTCGTTGAGCTCCCACCTCTTGTCAAGCTCGACAAAAAAAAAAGAATAAAAACCTAAGAGGTGCAAGGCCCTTCGTTTTTTCCTCTGGATTATTAAGAATAACATCAATAATATGTAGCATGGGGGATATTCTTGTTCCTTTTGCAAGCTCATGTCTTCATTAGTTTGCCTTCATGAGAATACAAATGATCTCCATCAAAATCTAGCTCCTACTCTTCATCACTTCTCAATATCCTAAGTAATGATTCTTTGCCAAGAGAGGCCATGAGATATGAGAGATGATTAGAAGGCATTGCTAATATGTTCACCTTCACTATTAGTGCCGAGAGACTTGCTCTTCCTGTTTCTTTGGTTTACCACAAGAGATTTGAATTCCTTGAACTTTCCAATCACCTCGTCCTGGGATTTAATGGTGGATACCCAAAGAAAGGATAAAAAACATTTGGAAAATGAGGAAGTGCTTATTACCCCCCAAATAGGAGGTGTAGCCATAGACCCACATATATCACTAAGAATCAACATAAGAGGCTAAGAAACTCACCTCGCTTTGTCCTTACAAAAGGGCTCCTGATGATGTTTCTTTGGTACACACCCTTGAAGATATCACTTGGTGGTTAAATCTATGGAAGGTCATCACCAATATGTAGTCGACTCATATGTCTCATAAATATATAATTAGTGTGATGGAGACATTGATTCCATTATATGTTGGCATCATTGGCCTTTGCTAATATAACAACAAACCCTTTTTCTCTTTGAGGAAGGAGTCTTTCCCAACTTCTACATATGATCAGATTTGTCACAATATCTTGAGGCAACCATCTTGAAACTATCACTCATGTTCTTACAACCCATCGGTCTGACGAGAATACCACCTTTTTGTCCAACACTTGAAACATGAAGAACATATCCAAACTGAGTTGTATCTATGATGACATCACCATAGCTTGAAACTTGTAGCTTTGAATTGTTACCAATGACCACTTTCTTTCTAGTGTGCTACTGTTGATAATTAGAGAGAAGGTATTATCATATGACAGGTAGCTCCATAATCAACAATCCACTCTTGTTAAGAAGAAGAGGATCGGTACACAAAATTACTAAATGCGCAACGTGAGAGGAACCAACCTTTTCATCAAAAATCTCTTTGACACCTATTGTAGATCTCTCTAGCTCCTTGATTTTTAGAAGACGAGCAAGGAAAGACTTGAAGAGATGCCCCTCCTTACGATGGTAACTACATGAGTCTTTTCTTTTTGGAGGATTTTGAGTGTAGTCATTTGCCTTAATTATGCTCAAATTTAGAAGGGGTTGAGTTAGCCTTTGGATGGGTTTGACTGACCTTAAGGGAGTAATTCACTGACATTCCTAAAAAGTAACATGATGCTTGATCATATTAGAGAAAACCTCCTCACGAGAAGAAGTTTTTAGCACCCTTGATAAATAAAGGGATACTAAAGAATAAGATAGAAAAAGATTGAATGCAAGAGACAAATTATTTAGATGAACACTCACATATTTCAAGTTTGTTTTTTCCTTTCTTCATGTTATTATGATGTCAGACTTCAGCTTTTTAAACCTTGCAATATACTCCTCAATATCGTGGAAGTCATCTTTCTTTAGACTTGAAAATTCAATTTTGAGGTATTCATACTTCTAAAGCATCTCTTGAAAGTGTCTTAGATTTGTTTCCTACCGTTGTTGTGCTTGGTATGATGAATCATATATGGCTTGACATACAGAGGGATCGACCTAAGAGTTTTATCCTTCTTCAAACGTGTGATGTCATAATTGTCATTGTTAGTAGCAAAAAGCGGTTTCATCAAATACATCCATACACCTTTGCTTTGAAGAAGGACAATCATTTGATCTGCCGAAGGTTGATTATTAGCTCTATTCAATTGGGGAAACATCCTTTTCGAATCCAGTAGGCGTAGCAACAACAAGAAGACGCCTTTGTATAAAAGAACTAAGCGTTCAATATTTAACCTTTATAGGACCAAAGGGTAGAAACCATAGGGTAACGCTAGGAAAGAAGGTGTTAGCCTTGAAGAAACGTGAAAAGACCTTGGGAATACCCAAGGAAATCCTAGAAGAGAGGCACTGACCTTAGAGAGGGTTTATATCTAGAAATTGTAGAAAACCCCCAAAAAGGAGAATCCAAGAATACGCTAGTTCCACAATCACAAAAGAACTTGAGTGATGTCACTAGCCAATAGTTTTTGGATCAGCTGTAGAATTGAGATAGTAAGATAAGATAATAAGATAATTTTATTAATGTCCAACTATTGACCATTAAAGTAGGTCAATGGGACTGCCAAATACAAGATGTCGATACAAAACAAGAGCTCAAAGGCGACTCTTCTAAAAAGAAGCAAGATGCATAAAGTAAAGAGTTGATCTATGCTAAGCTTGGAAAGAAAACTTTGTAAGGAGAGCATATCTGAAAAGAGGATGTACAAAGAGTATGGATCTAAAAATTGGAGAGCCCAAGAAGTCAACTTATCAAGGACTATGAGAGCTAGCTCTATTAACATCCAAGATCGAAGAGGAAACTTAGGTTAGAGGACTTCTTAGAGGAAGGCCTAGAGGATGATTTGGATTATATAATATGCTACTACCTAGAAGATGTTGACCTCAATTGGGGCCTAAGTGAGCTCATTTCACTGTTGGGGTGGGATCTTGATTAACATTGCCACTTATATCTTTGTGAAGGGGGGATATTCTCATGAGTCTACACTAATCTGGTATTGGAGCTAAGGCCGCTATCCCTTTCTCTTGGTGTCCATAGCAGATGGGAGCTTTGTAAAAAAGGAAGTGTTCTCCTTAGGGGAGATTAGTCTAGGAGGTGGCTGGATAGTATGGGAGTGAAGCTTAATGGCCTCTCACATGTATAAGGTTAAGCATTTCTGGTTGGGGTATTTGAAGAAGTCGGAGAGGACCTGTGACTTCATGAAAAGACAATGATACCTTCCTTGGATCACGTAGTATATGGGGCTATGGAAGATGAAGTGCACCTCTCTCCACATTTTCACTCTAACTACCAGATCCTAAGGCGTATAATTTATTTCCGATAGGCCTCTATCAACCTCTTGAAGCTAGCACAACTGACAAATCTTTTACGACTGATTGAGATAGTGCTCCACCTCCTCTTAAAGTCGATGTGAAGTTGTGAACCTACTCTAAATTGGCCCAAAGAAATATGAAGAGCATGTGTTCATGAAGTGCTCAATGTAGAAAGCAATCTTTGGACGTAACCCATCTAATGGGTTTATCCAAGTAATATGTATGAACTGCTTGTAAATGTCACCTCGGATGATCCTATTCAATTCTTTCCTAGTAGGTAAGAGGTGACCTGGAGCATCAAGAGTATTTGATTGGAGGAATCTAGTCCATAGAAATACCCATAGACTCTAGAAGATTTGAGACTAGCGCAAGCCAACACCATGTACGGCTCCGGNGTAGAAGTGAAACAAGGCTAAACACAGTCTCAAGCCGAAGGGGTTGTGCCCCTAGGATGATGGGTGGAGGAATTATTTGTTTCATATGATGATCCCTTGTTTGTGTGGGTGGTGGATTCTCAAGGATTGTTAGATGGGGAGGGTGTGTAGGGAAGGTGGTAGTAAAGGATGCCCTAGACTAGCCATGACATGGTGGGGAAAGTCAACTACCTACCTTAGTACCTACACCCATCACCAGAGGCTCAATTATAGGCGTAGGACCTTCCACTAGTATAGAAGGAACCATTATTTTTATCTTCTGCTAGATTTATAAGAACTTCACAACAATACAGATACATGTTTCTTGCATATATGGACTCAAAACAATTGCTTTGTCGTTGTGAGATTTAGAAATCGACCATTTTTGAGATTTGAATGTTAGTTTGTGGTGGCTATATTTCTTTTTTATGTGGTGGCTGTTTTTCTTATGACAGGGTTTGATTCACCACCAAATAATGTTGGCTAATTCCTCCATTTGATATGATTGATATGGTGGATCATGTCACATCCCGATTTCCCACCCATCAATCCGACCAACAGAGGGGGACATGAACGATATGCGGGGTGATAAATTTCGTCCCATGACCATATTACAAATCTATTAACATCGAAATGCTTGTGCAAATTCATATTAAACATACACAACGAAATTAAACTCTATAAATGCACACACACAACATGCTTATGCTAGCATACTCATCACATGCATAACAATACAACCATGCACAACAATAAATCCATTTTCATGCTATTCATCGGCATCTAATTGAACAATTCATGCGGGGTCAACTCATTCAAATTAACACAATGAACAATGATTCATAACACATATGTTAGGCATAGTTGGAGACAACAGTAAACATTTATCTTTTAACTGAAATTGCCTGAGCAACTGGTTATGGAAGAGCAATGTTCCACCCAATCCTAGGTCTTTGTCCAACCTATATTCTTTCAGTTGAGAGACCACCTCCAAGCTGGGCTATGTATCCACTAAGGAGGAACTACACAGGCTCATTCACAGCCATAAGGACAAATATTCATGCTAAGCTAGCACACAGCTGGGTTTGTCAAGCAAGTAGGGAAGCATGGAAGGAGATAGCTAAGCCAATGAGCTCAACCACAGAGCTGCAAGCATCTCAATTTGGCTTCAGACAACCTTGGCACCCACAATAACTACCACACCCAACACAAGTAAGGTCCCCTTCTCTGCGACACAGTCCCTCAGGTACTTCTTCCCTCCAGTGCTCTTCAAGGTGGGCATAAAAAGGTCCAAGCTGCCAAATCTCTAGAGATTCTTGCCTTCACTGGGTTTATCAAGCAATTCCGACCTCTGATCTCAGTCCCGCTTCAATCCACTCTTGGATTTTTCCAATTCTGGCCACGTGACTGTCCATCACGAAATTCCACGTTTGGGCTTCCAAATCTTGGTCTTCCCATGTATTTCCGGGCTTTTGACACTCTCAAATTCGCCCCAGGGTTTATGTCTATGGATTCTCCATTGGATTTTACTTCTCATGTGAATTTTTGGGCGTTTTTGGCACTTCAAAACATGGCTCCTTTCCAAGTTGCGAATTCTGGTTTTTCCACAGCTGGGAATACATAACATGCTCAAAATTGCAGTCTGGTTGTTCAACAATGGAATGAGGATGATGGAAAATGAATTCGTATGAGGAAGATTGACTTATGGGTCAAGTAAACCATGCCCATACTCAGCCATACGAATTTTTTTGAGTTTTTCCCATGCTCCATTAATTCATGAGCTAATTTCTCAGCTACCATCTCACAACAGAAATAAATGTCAGCATAGCTAGTTAAGATGGGTTCTCAAGATGACATTTGGCAACAAAGGGTTCAAGGCCCAAACCCCTCACCTCTCCCTAGTGGATACCTAAGTCACAGGATTCGGCGAATTTGAACTTTGAGGTTCGAAATTCGCCGAATTTCAAAGGAAAAAAAAAATTCGAATTAAATTCGCCGAATTTTAAAAATGAATTTTATCGAATTCGAATTCGAATTTAAAGGCGAATTTAATAAAAAATCGAATAAAATTAAAAAAATAAAAAAAAATCGAAAAAAATCCCAGGAATTTCAGTTTTATTGTTTATTTTTTAAACTATTTAAGCATGCTGCATAATATATTTCATTTTATAAGTAAAAATTTATTTCAATAGCATATTTTATGAACAATTTTATTATATATATATTCGAATTTCAAGACGAATCTCAAACGAACCTCATCGAAAAATTCGAATTCGAACCGAATCAAATGGTTCTCGAATTCGAATTCGAATTCGAACCATGTGACTTAGGTGGATACACACAGCCCCCTCATTTTAGTTGCTTTCATAGCCAACTCTTGGTATTCTATTTGCATTAAAAACCATGTTGCACAAGTTTCCGGTACGTGGGTACGTGGGGTACGCAGACACGAGTATCCCGTATGGTCAGAAGCTTCACCCAAATTTATAGGAAACGTCAGGTTCGGAGTGGCAATAATGTAATATATTAAATTTTAATATATATATTAAAAAACATAAATTTAATAAATAATGAGTTTAGTTTTTAATTTTTTTCCTATTTTACAAGTTAACTATAATGCTCAAAGATAAAAAAATGTACATTATCAATTACAATTGTAAAATTATATCACTAAGTGAAAGTTAAATGATATTTGTTTGTGTGGTGGATGTGAATAAGATGAGATTCATGCAAAGCACATCTTGATCTGATCTGAACTTAAAACAAGCAGTTCCATCAGCATAACAGAGAATAAATATTAAATATAAACTATTCAATTTTTTAAGTTTATAAAATAATGGGGTAATAATAAATGTAATGCATATCTTATTATTTTATTATTTTAGAATTCATATATATTATATTGGCATATTTCCCAATGGATTTAACTTTTAAGCCACCATACATGATATTGCAAATAGAAAGCAAACAAAAACCATTCCAATAGAGATAGATCTGAATACTTATCTCAATCTGCAAATAAATGCAAGTCTACCAAACTGTTGGCGCAGAGCATTTGTGCCTATGTAGAGCAATTTTGTGCTTATTTTGTTGACAAAATTAACAAAACAATGAACATCATTACCACTTAATGATCAATAACTCTGAGTTTCTTACTGCGCATTCTGACGAATTCAATAAATTATAAATGTTAAATTTATTTATCAAATAGCTTAAGCTCCTATTGCCAGCCCAAAACAAATCTGTGGTTGCCCACAGTTCAAGTCTAGCACAAAAACTAATGAATAAAATTATAAATTTGTTTTGGCAGCTGAAGGTTTATTTAAATTTTCCTTATCTACCTTCAGTTGAGTAGTTATATGAACGACATCACTTTCATCTTGCCACTGACCCCAAATGAAATATTAATATACAATTATTATATTCATCAACCTGTGGCCAATGTAATGAATGAACACAACCACTGAGCAAACAGGCTGATTTGGCAAATAAAAGGAATGACTGTGATTTAATAAACAATTGCTGTGGGTAATGAAAAGAAACACCTGACAAAAATAACAATCAAAATAATTCGTAACAGTGCCGATTTCTGCTCAAAGATATGGCCGTAGGGCTTTTGGAAAATAAAGGAATGACAAAAATAAGGAATTTGGTGCCATTTTTATCTTTCTCGCAAAGTGTTCATTTTGTTTTCCATGATATTTTTCTATGGCTTGGTCTGTCGGTGGGTTGGGAGCATAAGGAAGCTCCTCGACGGGTTGGGAGCTTGAGGAAGCTCCAAAACATGGTACTTGTGATTGGGAGCTTCCTCAAACTCCCAACCACAAGTATCCCAGGAAACTCCTATTGGGAGAGGCCATTTCACCTCTGCGAAGTACCTGAAAATCTCGTGAGTATCCGAGAAATCTCCCACCACTTTTGGAGCGTTTCGGACCAGCCCCAAAGCTCTTAGGTATGCAGGAACGATGGGTACGCCATTCTCAATGGCTGGGAGCGGTACCCGTGCAACATAGATTGAAAATATTTACGTGCTTTTACAATTTTCCATGTCTTAATAGCACATGGCCAACAAAATATAAAATACTTGCCTTTTTAAAACTGGAGCATTCACTAGCAGGGCCTTGGCCTTGAGCTCCATACTAGGATTTTATACATCGCATATATACAATATTTACATATAATGCCAATGCATTCTAAGGGTCAAAATGGGGGTATTACAGATCAGTCCTTTGTTATGGTGAATCAATCCTTTTTATGACTTCTCTATACGGAAGCTCAATTTCCATGGCAACTTTATTCCTTTGAAAGCGACTTGATCCTCGATACAACTAATGACTCTTCAACCAATGACTCCCCTTTGATGATCAAGAATTACTCCCTTTGACCAACAACCCCCCTTTGATGGCCAATGTTGACTCTCTTCGATTCAATGAATGATGTTGATCCCTCCTTTGATGTGATGAAATGATGGCTTGACTTTCTTCTCTAGTGATGAAATGACATCTTTCTTTTCTACCCCTTCATCTTTCTTCTCTATAGCGTCATCCTTCTTCTTTATTGATATCATGAATAAGCAAAAAACCTTTTCAAGTATTCAAACTTGCTTCATGGGCTTCAAATCTTCATAGGTTCATAATTAATATTTGTTGATTTTTATGAGCAGCATCGAGAGCCATTCTCTTAGGAGAATGGAGACATCTAGTCCGGGACCAGGATATGGACCCAGTCCAGCACTAGGGGGACTCAACCTAGAGTTGAGTGATCATTCTGTTGAATGCTGATATCTGGTCCGAGACCACGATATGGACCCAGACTAGCACTAGGGGGACTTGACCTAGAGTTGAGTGACCATTCTGTTGAATGGTGACATCTGGACCAGGATTGGGATGTGGATCCAGTCTAGCACTGAGGGGACTCAACCTAGAGTTGAGTGATCATTCTGTTGAATGATGATATCTGGTCTGAGACCATGATATGGACCCAGTCCAGCACTGGGGGGACTCAACCTTGAGTTGAGTGACCATTCTGTTGAATGGTGACATCTAGTCGGGGACCAGGATGTGGAACCAATCTAGCACTGGTAGACTCAGCCTAGATCTGAGTAGCCATTCTTTTGAATGGAGGCACCTAGTCAGTTACCAGGAATTCACCTAGTCTGAGACTAGGGACTCGGCCCAGGGTTTAGGGCCATTTTACAGGAGAATGGAGGCGCTTGGTCTGTTACCAAGTATTTGACCTAGTGTCAAATTATGCAGCCTATGGTTGAGGCACCTGGGTTGTTACCAGGAAGGCACTATAAGCCCTAGAATGGGTCTAGGCATGTGTGACACTCTGACCCTTGATCAATGGGCTTTGCGATCTTCTCCAAGGCTTAGCTACCCTTGGTTAAGACAACTTGCTTAGCTACCCTTGGTTAAGACAACTTAGTACCTGATCTTGGTGTCACATAGAGTGTGAGATAAAAGCATTGGTAATTCTCTTTGTTTATGATGATGTACTTTGAGTGGTGATGAAAAGGCCACCTTGACCACTTATATTGACCACATGGGCACTTGAAGAAGCCACAGATAAAAGTCAAAAATACATAAGGACTACTGGACCACAGGCAAAAGTAAAATATACATAAGGACTTTTGGACCACAGGTAAAACTCAAAAATACGTAAGGACTTTTGGACCAGAGGAAGGCTAAAGACAAGTCAAAATTAGAAAAGAATAAAATAATGATAGTTTGATCTTTCTAATTTTGTTCCACTTATAGGTGACTCAAAGGATATAAAAGAAGATCATTCCATTTCATTATTAGACACACTTGCTCTCACAGGTACAGCTGCTCAAACTGAAGATTGCACAAGTGATTGAAGAAAAGGAAGGTTGATGTGATGGCCTAGCATGGATGAGTCTAGCTAGGGCATTCACACTTATTTTCTATAAACCCTAAGCTAGGGTTTCTATAGCTGCAAGGTTTTATCAGTTTTGTGAGTTAAGGGTTTAACCCTTCCTCATCTTTTCTTCACGGCTACCTTACCAAACCTCCATGGGCAGTTATTTTGGGCAGCTACAAGTTCACGGGCAACCTCCCTCTTCACGGCTGCCCCCATCCTTCTCACGGGCAGTCTCTACGGTGCTCGGGAAGAGTGCCGTTTTCCTCAAGGCAGCCTTCACACAGCCTCTGAGGTGCTAAAATAGACTCGGGCAGGCTGTTTGTGCTCCTGGGCTGCTACAACAGCTCTGGGCAGCTTGCAGGTGCCCACAGGATGCTAGCAGCAGGTCTCGGGGCTACTTGCTAGCCCTTTTGGCCAACAACACCATACTCGAAAGAGATCCGGGTAGGCCACAAGGCCTACGAGCATGCCCTAAAGGACACCAGCAAGGTCTGCTTGCCCTCTAGGTAGCAGTACAACTGCCCCACAGCAGAACCCAACAGCAAACAGGCTGCGGGCAGCAGGCAACAAACAGGATGCGGGCAACAGAATTCGGGTAGCAGGCAACAGCAGAAAAACAAGCCGAGCAGCAGGCAGTACGACCGGGCAGCTGGGCAGGAGTATGGACAGGGCAGGGAAGTTAGATTTGGGCAGAAATCGTAGAAATCCGGGCAACCTGCAAACTTTTGGGAAGCAGAGAGATTTAAGACCACAAGCCCTAATTTATGAAAAAGCCCTACTTGGGTATTTTTTAGTGAAATTGGAAAATTGATCTTCTGTAATTGTGGAACAACCCAGTTAGGGTTTGTGGATATTTTTGAAGAAACTCAGTCGTCTCATTTACGAGATGAATTACTAATGCTTTTGGGGTTTTTGTCCTTTAAAGGTTTCCCTAGTGAAAAACTCCCGTGTTCAGTGTGTTGATGGTTTAATGTTGTTTACTGCACTTGTCAAATTGTTTATGTTAATCTGCAATATTTTTAAAGTATTCATGCTAATGCTAAAATTCAACATGGTATCAGAGCTTAGCATGTGAAGACACAGTAAATGGACATTGTTGATTGTCTTCCTAGACCTTGGGATAACTTTTGCAGATTTAACATTTGACTAAGTGGCAGAGATGGCTGTCAATATCTTCCGATCGGAAGAGAAGCTACAAGGTTCAACTAACTACAAATCCTGGAAGGCCAGGTTAACAAGTATTCTAGAAGAGAATGACTTGGATGACATTGTGTTTAATGTCAGTGAAGAACCAACATCTAATGCTGGCAGACTTGCTTACAAGAAGAAGCAGGCTAAGGCTAGAAGAATCATTTATGATTCTGTGAAAGAAACCATGATGCCCATCATCACAACTCTAAAGACAGCTAAAGAATGCTTTGATACCTTGCCCAACTTGTATGAGAAGAAGGCTCCTAGTCATAAGAGAGTCTTAAAGAAGAGTCTACGAACTTTGAAGTTGAATAAGGATGAAGGAGTTGGTTTCTTCTTCACGAAGATTGCACAGGTAAGAGATCTACTTATTGCTATTGGTATTGCTGTTGATGATGATGACCTTGTGCAAACTGTGGTTGATGGTCTCCTAAGCTCTTGGGAAACCTTCATGGCATCTGTCAGTGGACGAGAGAATCAACCAACATTCGAAAGACTTTGGCATGATTGCATAGAAGAAGAGGGAAGGACTTCAGGAAAGGTAACCAAGGAAGGTGACCTTCCACTTGCAGCAAAGACAAAGAAGTTCAAGAAGCCCTCCCCTTAGCAAAAGAAGGCAAAGAAACCTTAAGGTAAGTTCTCTGATAAGTCAAAAGTGGAATGCTATAATTGCCACAAGTTTGGACATTTTGCCAAGGATTGCTGGCAAACCAAGAAGAGAACCAAAAGGAGTTTTCATGCCTCTGCTACAGAAGCAGAAGAAGAGGAAGAAGAACCGAAGAAGAAGAAGAAAACCAAGGCTAACAAAGAAGAACCTAGAAGAGAGTACTACCTGGTTTCTGCTCTCTCTGGTTCTATCATTGACAGTGCTACCTCTTGGTTGGTGGATAGTGGTGCTTCCAGGCACATGACAAGTAACCATAGAGCTCTCACCAGTTACAGGAAGAAGAAGTTTACCACACAGGTGGAACTTGGAGATGACTCCACTTACAAGATTGAAGGAGTTGGCTCAACTTCACTTCAACTCGACTCAGGTACGGTTCTTCATATTGATGATGTCTTATATGTTCCTGGTTTGAATAAGAATCTTCTATTTGTTGCTGGCTTAGCGAACAAGGGCTACAGAGTCCTCTTCATGGACAAGAAAGTACTTCTATGGGCAAAGGATGAATATCTAAGCTCCACAGTACAGATTGGGCTTCGAGAGGGAGGCCTTTATAGGGCTTCCAAGGATTCCACTCATCCATGTGAGCTATGGCATGGAAGGTTTAGACACCTTCACTACATAACTCTTCCAAGCTTACAGAAGATAGTCAACAGAGATGTGATCTTCCATGAGGAAGTTGTGTTTCGTAAAACACTAGAGATTTCAACGGAAGATGAAGTTCCTCCACTTGAGTTTCTAGTTTCAGAAATTCAGAGGGAGGAAGAGGAATTTGAGGATCAAATTCGAGAGGACACTGAAAGTCCACCGAAAGAACTACTTGAAGTTTCTCCTTCCAAAAGGAGACCAGCTTGGTATTGAGAAACGGTACAAGAAGGCGAGAAGCATAAAGCTCCTCCCGGGACTTTCAGAGAAAGCATAAGACCACATAAGTACTTCGATCTTATGAGTCAGCTTATTAGTGCAGAACCTTCATCATACGAAGAAGCAGCAAGTAAACATGTATGGGTTGATGCCATGATTGAAGAGTACAGTTCAATCATGAAGAATGATGTGTGAGTTGTTGTTCCTAGACCAACAGGAAAGTCGGTAGTGACATCCAGATGGATTTATAAAATCAAGTATGCTGCTGATGGCAGTGTGAAGAAGTATTAAGCCAGATTTGTAGATCGTGGCTTCACTCAAGATGAAGGCATTGACTATGATGAGACATTTGCTCTTGTTGCCAGGTATACTACCATTAGAACCATAATTTCTCTTGCTGCATTATTCAGATGGAAGTTACATAAGATGGAAGTAAAGACAACCTTCCTCAATGGCAAGATTGATAGGAAGCCTATATTGAACAACCTGAAGGCTTTGTGAAGAAAGCCTTGTATGGACTGAAGCAGGCTCCGAAAGTCTAGTATGCGAGGATGGACGGGTTTCTCCATAGCTTGGGGTTTTCCAAAAGTACAGCTGATTCTAACCTGTACTTTGAGGTTGTTCATAATCATGTCTTGATACTTGTTCTATATATAAATGACTTGTCTCTTACAGGTGATGAACAGTTGATAGAACAGTGTAAGAGGAAAATTACCCCTGAATTCGAGTTGAAGGATCTCGGGTTGATGTAATATTTCCTTGGCTTAGAGGTCTGGCAAAAGCCAGGCAAGATCTTCTTGACATAAGGGAAGTATGCAGTAGACATCTTGCAGAGATTTGGGATGTAGAATTGCAAGTTTATGGGCATACCCATGACTGCCAACATGACAAAGTTGGGTGACTCAGCTACTAGTTCACAGAGTGTGGACTCTACTCTGTACAGACAACTTATTGGATCCTTGATCTATCTCATGCATACGAGGCCAGACATATATCACACAGTGAATGCTTTGAGTTAGTTCATGTCCAACACTTATGGGCTCAGGTATACTTCCAGCAGTGAAGTATTGTTATTTGGATATTATGCTAATTCAGATTGGGCTGGCAGTGCAGTAGACCGGAAAAACACCTTTAGTTACTGGTTCAGTATGAGATCTGCAATGATCTCTTGGTCTAGCAGGAAGCAGGATTCCATAGCTTAGAGTACAGCTGAGGCAGAGTATAGTGCTGCAAATGATGCCTGCAAGGAAGCAGTTTGGCTCAGAAAACTTATATCTGATCTGTTTGAGGGAAAGCTTGACTCACCGATCATCCACTGCGATAATCAAAGTTGCATAAAGCTTTCGAAGAACCCAGTGTTTCATGATAGATTGAAACACATTGAAATGAGGTATCATTTCATCAGATACCTGGTGCAGAGAGGTGCTTTGAAGTTGCAGTACATTCGTATGGATGAACAGATCGTAGATATCTTGACCAAGCCTCTGACAACATCAAAGTTCGTATACTTTTGTGACAAGCTTGGCATGGCAGAGAATGCCTCTCTCCTTGAGAGGGAGTGTTGATTTTTCTGAGCAACATCGAGAGCCATTCTCTTAGGAGAATGGAGGCATTTGGTCTCGGACTAGGATGTGGACCCAGTCCAACACTCCGGGGACTCAACCTAGAGTTGAGTGATCATTTTGTTGAATGATGATATCTAGTTCGAGACCATGATATGGACCCAGTCCAACACTGGGGGGAATCAACCTAGAGATGAGTGACCATTCTGTTGAATGGTGACATCTGGTCCGGGACCAGGATGTGGACCCAGTCCAGCACTGGGGAGACTCAACCTAGAGTTGAGTGATCATTCTGTTGAATGGTGACATTTGGTTCGAGAACAGAATGTGGAACCAGTCTAAGATTGGTAGACTCGACCTAGATTTGAGTAGCCATTCTTTTGAATGGAGGCACCTGGTCAATTACCAGGAATTCACCTAGTTCGATACTAGGGACTTAGCCCAGGGCTGAGGGCCATTCTCCAGGAGAATGGAGGTGCTTGGTTTGTTAGCAAGTATTTGACCTAGTGTTAAATTATGCAGCCTATGGCTAAGGCACCTGGTTTGTTACCAGGAAGGCACTATAAGCCCTAGACCAGGTCTAGGCATGTGTGACACTTTGATCCTTGATCAATGGGCTTTGCGATCTTCTCCAAGGCTTAGCTACCCTTGGTTAAGACACCTTAGTACTCGATCTTGGTGTCACACAAAGTGTAAGATAAAAGCATTGGTAATTCTCTCTGTTTATGATGATGTACTTTGAGTGGTGATGAAAGACCACCTTGACAACTTATATTGACCACAAGGGCACTTGAAGAAGCCACAGGTAAAAGTAAAAAATACATAAGGACTTTTGGACCACAGGCAAAAGTCAAAAATACATAAGGACTTTTGGACCACAGGTAAAAGTCAAAAATACATAAGGACTTTTGGACCACGGGAAGGCTAAAGACAAAAGTCAAAATTAGAAAAGAAGAAAATAATGATATTTTGATCTTTCTAATTTTGGTCCACTTATAGGTGACTCAAAGGATATAAAAGAAGATCATTCCATTTCATTATTAGACACACTTGCTCTCATAGGTACAACTGCTCAAACTGAAGATTGCACAAGTGACTGAAGAAAAGGAAGGCTGATGTGATGCCCTAGCATGGATGAGTCTAGCTAGGGTGGATGAGTCTAGCTAGGGAATTCACACTTATTTTTTATAAACCCTAAGCTAGGGTTTTTATAGCTGGAAGGTTTTATCAGTTTTGTGAGTTAAGGGTTTAACCCTTCCTCATCTTTTCTTCATGGCTACCTCACCAAATTTCCACGGGCAATTATTCTGGGTAGCTACAAGTTCACGAGCAGCCTCCCTCTTCACGGATGCCCTCATCCTTCTCACGGGCAGTTACTACGGCACTCGGGCAAGGTGCCCTTTTCCTCCTGGCAGCCTTCACACAGCCTCCGAGCTGCTACAGCAAACTCGGGGTAGGCTGTGTGAAGGCTGAGACTCCATTTTCTTTTACTTCTGTCCAAACATAATATCTTCAACTAATTGATACACTTATGCAAAATTTTTACCAAGATTATGTGCCTCAATGATATATTTAATGTATCCTTTTGTTTCTCTTGATAGTCTCAAACATATATATATATATATATAAATTTTTTTTCTTACTGAACTTTTAAGAAATCTTACAATTGAACTTTATCACCTTTATGCTTGTAAGGGCATAACACTTTATATAATTCCCTTTATATATATATATATATATATATATATATATATAATCGTAATATTCAATGGATATAAAAATATTAAAGTGTTTCGATTTATACCAAGGGGTGCGGCCCTTATGAAAAAATCGTAATATTGAATGGATATAAATATATTAAAGTGTTTCAATTTATTCTAAGGGGTGCCACCCTTATGAAAAAATCACTTCTCTTCAATCATGTATAGGTAGTTTCTCACGGGATAATGATACAACTTTTATGAATTCGGTTGCAGTGTGAGATCACAACTGGGTAGTCAGTGACTATACAATGCTTGAGAACCCCATAGGATGGGTGGACACTCCAGCGATTTTTCTTCACACCCGAACACACGTGGAGCAACGAACTGGTTGTTGACTGACGACTTGTTGTGCATAGGCAAACGTATAAGGGAAAGTGGAACAGTGTGTGTTGATGGCCTGCGTGGGCTATGGCAGTGGGTGGAATTGAGTGAGGAGGGCGTGTGGAGTGGTGGCAGGTATGAAGTGTATGGAAAGAGGAGAAATGAGTCGTAAGGAGGGCCTAGGAGCACCTAGTGTGATGCTGCGAGTGAGGATGTCGGGCTGATGTGGGAGAGTGACTAGGAGAGAAGCTTGGATGAGTGGAGCAACATTGAGGATTGGAGGGAAATCGTGAGGGAATTGGAAGTTGAGAGGAGATGGAAGGATCGAGTGGAGACGTAGGTGATTGAAGGTATGGAGTGCTGAGTGTGGGGAGGTGCACAGGTGATCGTGGGAGAAAGGTGTAGCATTGGTGCGTGGATGGTGGTCAAGAGTGTGGGGAATGTGGATGGAAGCTATGGGCGATGGGAGGAGGAACCAGTGGTTGGAAGGTGGAGTAAACAACAAAAGAAGTGGCGTATGAAAGGGATGACTGAGGGGATAAATGTGCAGGAGTTTCCGGAAGCTGGAAGTTGGGTGGTGTAGGCTTGGAGTTTAGAGTGGCTGCAGTGGTGAAGAAGAGCGAGCGTGAATGAAACAGTCGTGTGGAATGGAGAGGGCAGAATTCTGAATCAAAACTTAAAATTAATATTTTTTTAGTGGTCAAATACCTGAAAATTCAAAGAATTTATGTGTGGCCAACAACCGGGATCAAAATGGCTCTAATACCAATGAAATGACAAAATCGTCTCTTAGCGAAATAACCAACACAAATAAGCCAGATTACAATAATCCAGGAAAAATTAATATATTATATGCTTGATAAGACTATGGTGATATTACAATGAGAATGCTGGTTGTATAAATACCCATGCTGGGTGCCCTTTCGTAAAGAGGCATAACCTTTCATCAAGGTGTCTCTTCATGAAGTATTAGTTTATTTAATTATTAATGTTTATTTTTATATATTTTGTTCATTATAGTCGAGGGTGCAGCTGTGTTGGTAGAGACACACTCGACTCGACTTTGCCAGATTTGGCCAAGGGGCATAATGAAGATCTTTTGTTGGTTTTCTTGGATAAAATCATGGTGTCTATCATTGGTTGCAGTGTGAGATCACAACTGGGCAGTTAGCGGCTATACAATACTTGAGAACCTCGTAGGATATGTGGATTGATTTTCACTCCAACGATTTTCTTCACACCCCAACACACGTGGAGCAACGAACTGGTTGTTAATTGGCGGCTTTTTGTGCAGAGGTGGACGTATAAGGGAAAGTGGAGCAGTGTGGGTTGATGGCCTGCGTGGGCTATGGCAGTGGGTGGAGTCGAGTGAGGAGGGCTATAGAGTGGTGGCAGGTATGGAGTGTATGGAGAAAGGAGAAATGAGTCGTAAGGAGGGCCCAGGAGCACCTAGTGTGAGGTTGCGAGTAAGGATGTGGGAGAGCGACCAGGAGAGCATCGTGGATGAGTGGAGTAATGTTAAGGACTGGAGGGATAACGTGAGGGAATTAGGGGATGAGAGGAGATGGAAGGATCGGGTGAAGACGTGGAGGCGTAGGTGATCGTGCGAGCAGGGTGTAGCGTTGGTGCGTGGATGGTGGCCAGGAGTGTGGGGAATGTGGATGGAAGCTGTGGGCGATGAGAGGAGGAATCGCTGGTTGGAAGGTGGAGTAAAAAGCGAAAGAAGTGGCGTATGAAAGGGATGAACGAGGGGATAAATGTGTACGATATTGTGGAAGGTGGAAGCTGGGTGGCGCAGGCTTGGAGTTTAGAGTGGCTGCTATGGTGAAGAAGAGCGAGCTTGAATGAAACAGTCGTGTTGAATGGAGAGGGAAGAATTTTGAATCATAACTTAAAATTAATAATTTTTTTTAATGGTCAAATACCTGAAAATTTAGAGAATTTATTTGTGGCCAACATTCGAGATCAGAATGGCTTTGATACCAATGAAACGACAAAATTGTTTCTTAAGGAAATAACCAACACAAATAAGCCAGATTACAATAATCCATGAAAAATAATATATATGCTTGATAAGTTAATGGTAATATTACAATGAGAACGCTGCTCGTATAAATACCCATGCTGGATGCCCTTTCGTAAAGAGGCATAACCTTTCATCAAGGTGTCTCTTCATTTTTTTTGTAAAGCTGCATTTTCCATTTTTCTATTAACATATGTAACAAAATACAAAAAGCAATGTTGTCATCTTATTGGGGCTTGAGACTATTTAGCCACCCGCCCGGTCGTTCAAAAAAACCTTAATTTCTTTTCAAGATTATCAAAACTAGCTGGAAACCCTGTTTAGAATTGTGGCATCTGACTGACATATTGCATTTTTGACAAATTAAATGACTAATTGACATGAATACAAAGTTACTGTTGAGCAGAGAAAACCAAAAAAGCTGAAAGACGCAGAGAGAACCTGGGTCACCCATGGCCATCTTAGGTGGTTGCATTCGCATGCGTAGGGTCCAACGTTTCCTCCAGAATTAGGCTGGGACCATAGTCATCTTCCCACGCCTGAGAGGGCTGGTTAACCAGCTGAGGCTCCATAAGAGGTCTTGAAGCCATGTTGCAATGGTATAATGCTTCCAACAAAAATTGGCTTCCAGACTGTTTAACTTCTCGTTAGTTTGTAGTAGGCATGCTCTGATACCTTGCACCGTGTCTTTGGCTCCACTCCATTTGGTTGTCAGATCTTCCATTAACATGCCCATCATGTTTTTTTATCATCCAGTAGTGGTTTATCTGGTCCCCATTCCCCTTTGAAGCTAAGTGCTTGGAGACCACACAGTATTCCCACTTGTCAATCATACACTACATCGACATGGGGAACTGCGCAACATAACCATCAGTTGCACCCAGATCGGCCTTTCTCTGGGCACCTCCACACCCAATGCTGCCTCGGCTCGGGGTGCCCCTTTGCCTTGGCATATCGCAATCTTGGTTAACAACTTCATTTACATAGGAGTAAACCAACAACACCAAGATTACCAATAGTTCGGCTTCCTTGTGGTCGAGAAGCTTCATCTCCTCCATAGTTATCCTACCTATGCCAAGATTGGTCACACGTGAGAGGGTTCCGCTCATTAATTCCTGCACAGACTCCATAAAACCTAGTCCTTGCTTGCTGCTTCGGCGAAATGACGTTCTAGCTGCTTGAGGTGGTAACTTAATGCCCAACATCTTGGGCATTTAACTCCTGCGCGAACCAAGAGCCATGCGCTTCGTCCGCCCCCTCGTGCGAAGTGCTCTGTCCAGGTGTCTTTGTCGACGACCGCGTAGTGTGCTGTCCACACTCCATCTCCATTGGATCACCTGCATCCAGGGAAAAGGTAGGCGGGCTTGGCCCTGGTTAGCTTTTCTCGCGCGAGCCACGCCCTCACTCGGGTTCAAGCACAAGCCTTGTCCATCATTACGAGTACGACCTTACCACTCCGCTGCCTCCGCTGACCTTAAGGTGTCTCTTCATTAAGTATTAGTTTATTTAATTATTAATATTTATTAATGTTTATTTATAATATATTTTGTTCATTACAGTCGAGGGTGCAGCTGTGGCGGTAGAGACACACTGAACTTGACTTGGCCAGATTTGGCCAAGGGGCATAATGAAGATCTTTTGCTGGTTTTCTTGGATAAAATCATGGTGTCTATCATGTGCTTGATTTTATGGCTTTTCTTTACTGCTTTGTATTTCTACAATGCATAAGTAATGTTTACTACGTCCTAGAACTAACAGTTGGTATCAGAGAAGGTTGACACTCACATCCAATGAGAGCTGTCTGATCAAGTATGGGTTACCTTGATCTACATGGTAGAATGCAGATTGAGTCGTTGTTATGCAAGATCGGTTGAAGGAAGTATTTTAGTTGCCTAGGTTTGCATAGTGGAGTGTGAATTGGTATGGGCAGATCCATTGGTGTGATGGGTCAATCTGAGAATCAACATAAGTGTCAGATCTGAAGGTTCACAACTACTATATAGATATATATAATTATAAATTACATTTTTCTTGGAAGGAGCATCAAGCACTCCAAAGTTGAAGATACCGTTTATGTTAACTTGTATATCGGTTCCATTAACAAATTATTATCACTCGATGACATTAATATGATCCCAATTTCAACTCACTAATAATTTCAAAGGAATTGTTCCCAAAAACTTTAAGGAAGTTGCATTGATTTTCTAGAGTAACATTAAATTGTATCCGTTGCAACGACCATAAGGCGGGGGGGTCAAGAAGGTGTGATGTGTAGTATTAAGAAAGTGGTTAAAGGTGCTCAATATGAAAATATGCTTGGTATGTGGGTTTGATTGATAGGGAAGACATCTTTGAGCAGCTATACCAGATAGATTTTTGGGACTGAAAAAAGCATATAGTTTTTAATTAATAGAGCAAAAGAAAATTTCACTACAGGTTTGATGACACCATTATCTTATATATCCAGAAATAAGCACCTGGTTACCAATAATGTAGTCATCTTTTGAAGTATTTATTGTTTCCATTGTTATGCTCTATAAGGCCTGGATATGAACTTGTTTGATTTATTGCAGCTGGAGAAGGGAGTTGATGCCCTATTTGAGAGTTTCAACAGGCTAGATTCTCGCATCTCAGGTGTAGGGCAGACTGCAGCAAAGATTGGCGATCATTTACAGGTGGAGTGACATCTTATATGGATGGATTAGAATATTGTCAATCAAAATATTCTTAGAAATCTGTCTTTCTTATGAAACTAATTAACTTTAGAAAGCTTGGTGTATTTGAGAAAACAATTATTTATATTAAGTTGTAGTTTCTGAATTCACTTGAAGTTATGCCTGCTAATTGCTTTTAAACAATTTGGCAGAGTGCAGATTCACAGAGAGAAACTGCCAGTCAAACTATAGAACTCATAAGGGTAAGCATTATTGATATTGATAGGCCTTTGTTTGTTACAAATTATGGTTTTTCGCAGTCAATCTTTGACTATGGACTCTTAAAAGCTCCTGCTTATTTTATGCATTGCATGTTGTGATATCTAAGACAAAAATTTGTTTCAACTTTTTATTACTTTAATTCCTCCTTTCTGTCTATACATGTAGTACCTTATGGAGTTCAACAGCAGTCCAGGTGATCTAATGGAACTCTCACCTCTCTTCTCTGATGATAGTCGAGTTGCTGAGGCTGCAGCAATTGCACAAAAACTCCGTAAGCAAGCTTGTCCTCCATTTGTTTGAACATTAATACATAATGTTTGTTATCTGCCTTTACACTGTATTTATTCATGCTTCTTTTGTCCTCTATTTCTGCTTTAACTTGGCAAAATAAGCTTCGATATTGCCTTTCAGAGCCTAACAAAGTGGTCTATTTCCTCCTTTTTCATAAGACACAGGTTTCAGCTATGAGTAAATACAGTTCTGTTGATCGTTATGAGTAAAAATATCAGCGCTTTTACATAGTCTAAAATCCAAGACAGGTTTCCAATTTCAAATCAATCACTGAAAATAAAGGTACTGTAATCAGGCCGCCACTGTTAATTGAATTCTGCTGCTCAACACAGTATGCATCAGAACTGAAGAACTTCACAGGTCACAAGATAAACACAGAAAATTCGGTCCTAAGAGGATGACAATCATATGACCAGGGCGAGTAAATCAGTCAAATCTACAAAAAAGGGGCTGCTGAAATTTCGTTTTGACTCTGTAAATAATTTCAGTTTGAAAGTTTCACGTCTCCTAATGTGACAGGCTATGATGCCCTTAAAGATTTGTGGACAAATCCACTAGGGCACATCTGTTTAGTGGATCAGATTTTGCAATTTCCAAATATTTTGAACTTATCTGATTTTTAGGGTTTTTCAGAAATATACTATTTTTTTGGTTATTTTTTGCATCAAATAAAAAAGATACAAGGAATTTGATAAAAGAATGCTGAAATCTGATAAAAGAGATGAGGACAGAAAGTGGTCCAAGTGAGCATGCAAGGTGTGCTAATTAGGGTGTGACAAGTACCCTTTAAAAAACATTATCATCTCTAGGCCATGTGTCCCATTGGGTCTACCTCTAGAAGCTTTGGAAGTTTGGACACTAGCCCCTGGGCATACAGCCCATCCATGAGGCAGTCAGCAGTGCCACTAAGCCAGATCTCATAGAGACAAAGCCCAGGGGACCTGCCATGATCTGATCCGAGGTATTTAACCCCCAAAACCATTAGAAGCTTCAACTGGGACTTCACATCAAAATTTTGAAACCCGTTTCTCTGGTAGACCTGTCTAGAATGTTGTAGACACTCTGAGGTGTAACAAGGAGAAAACCTATCATGGAAGGCATCAGAAAACACATAACCTAGAGCAGAAAATGTGCACTTAAACTACAGTTCCAACTGACAACAATCACATAAAAGATAGAGAGCCTATTCCTTTATTTCCTCAAAGCCATTGACAATTTGAAGATCCATTAACCAACCAAGCATGAGCAGTATGACAACCTTCAATGGAGCGCTAGCATCAATCATCCATAAGAGACAAAAGATTTGTCATTAAGTCCAATGAGATTTCCCCTCCGACCCAAACACGAGTACAAATGAGGAAGAAAATCTCTTATATAGAGATGAGCTCTAACTTCCTCTACATTAAAATAGTATTAGATTTGTGAAAATCCTAGATCTAGATTCTATCATACGGACGAGTAAACAAATAAAAAATCCTCTAACTACCACAACAAAATGCAATAAATGAGGTGGTCAAAGCCACATGTACATATCTCCAAGAGAGAAAGAGGCCCAAGAAAGGAGGGCGCCTGCATCAAAGTGGGATGAATACCAAGTCAAAACCACAATGTGTAGCCTCACAAGGGAAGCGCTCCAACAAGATGGTCCACAAAGTGTGCAAGAAAGTGGAAAAACCCTAGAAACAGCCCAACTACCTCCATAAAGTGCACAACAAAAACCCCCAAAAGGAGGATGCTCCATTAACAAACTCCAAAAAGTTGAATCCCCCTCAAATGTGGCACAAATGATGAGTGGGAGACCGTTCAAGGTTGAAAGTTCCAATGGAAACAACCATCAAGAGATGTTCCATCCCAGCAATGTCTTTAGGAATGTAAATTTTCCTTTAATATTCAACTAGGGCTAAACAGTGTTTGCAAAATATCAGCTGATAACCACACATGAATATCTTTTACAGTATGCAGCGGAATATAAAACCGAGAAATAAATCACAACATCACATCACAATATTGACACGATTATTTTGGGTATCAACATTGGAAACCCCCAGAAAAACCCAAGATGGGAAAACCGGTGCAGTAGTCAGATATAGATTTTATTTTGAGAAAATATGGAACTTTTACAATCACTGCAAATTCACCCAAACCTGGTGAATGTAGTACCCGACAGAATCACTGGGCAAATCCCAGCTAAACCTCAACACCCTCTTGTATGAGTGTATGGCCCAGCTGTACGAAGCTCGATGATCCTGTTGCTCGCTCCTCCGTCTTCTCAGCTAAATCCTCTGTCTGACTTTCTCTCCCTGTCTGTATCCTGTCTCTGTCGAAATACAAGTGTGTGTGTTCTTTCCACCAATTGATCTCTCTTTTATAACTTTAGGTAAAGCGAAAACCCTAATTTCACTTTCACTTTAACTAGTGGTAAAGCAAAAACCCTAATTTCACTTTCACTTTAACTAGTGGTTTACCAAACTTAATTTAGATCACTTTAATTTATTTTCCAAAGTAAACTTAGGAAAAGTAAATTAAATACAACTGGTTTCCTAATTTAAGTCTTCTGCATGCAAGAACACATGCATGCAGGAAGACCTTCCTTGTTGCTACTAGTTTAACACTCCCTCTCAACGAGGAAGGGATTCGGTAGCAACCCCAACTTATCCTTGAACTTCACAAAACTCTGACTGCAAAATGCCTTGGTGAAAATGTTCGCCACCTGCTCATTTGTCTGTATGTACTCCAACCGAATGGTTCCCCTCTGAACACAATCTCTCAAGAAGTGGTATCTGATGTTTATGTGTTTGATCCAGTCATGGAACACTGGATTGTCAGATAGCTTGATGCCACTCTGATTGTCACAGTGAACTTCTGTAGCCTCTAGCTCACACGCGAACAACCCTGCAAGTAACTTCCTCAGCCACATACCCTCACAAGCAACCATGCTGGCTATCATGTACTCGGCCTTTGTCGATCTCAATGCAACTCACTTCTGCTTCCTGCTGAACCAAGAGACAACCCTTGATCCAATACTGAAACAACAACCTGGAGTACTCTTCCGGTCCTCTACATATCCTGCCCAGTCAACATCTGTGAAACCTGCTAACTGTACACTCCCCCTGCACTCATAAACCAATCCATACTCCACTGTACCTCTGATGTAGCGAAGTATGTGCTTCGCAATCGTCCAATGCACTCTCCGAGGGTCCACCATGAACTGACTCAAAGAGTTGACTGCAAAGCTGATGTCTGGTCGAGTGTTGACCAAATACATAAGCGATCCGATAAGTTGACGATACAAGGTAGGATCAAATCCGTCTGACCATGATGCATCAATCTTCCTCCAGTTGGAAACTAGAGGTATGGCCATAGGCTTGCAGTCCTCCATCCTGAATCTCTTCAGGATCTCTACTGCATACTTCCCCTGTTCGATGAAGAAGCATCCATCTCTCTGCCAAACCTCCAAGCCTAAAAAGTAATGCATCATCCCAAGGTCTTTCATCCCAAACTCTACTGCAAGGTTGGACTTACAATTTCCAATTAGCTTCTTTTCTACTGTCAAAAAGAGATCATCCACATATAAGACCAGCATGAGAGGCACCTCACCTGTCAAGAAGTACAGGTTGTTGTCAGCCTCACTCTGCTGAAATCCCATCTCCCGTAGATAGCTGTCAATTCTCGAGTACCATGCTCGAGGTGTCTGCTTGAGCTCGTAAAGAGCTCGATGCAGTCTGCATAGATGCGTCTCCCTGTTCTCCACATTAAACCCCTTTGGCTGCTCAATATACACCTCCTCCTCTATCACTCCGTTGAGGAAGGCAGTCTTGACGTACATCTGATGGACACGCCAACCCATCTCAGCTGCTAGTGAGATAATGGTCCGAATGGAAGAATACCTGGCAATAGGGGCGAAGGTCTCCTCATAATCAATACCCTCCTTTTGTGAAAACCCCTTTGCCATGAAGCGCGCCTTGTACTTCTCCACGCTTTCGTTTGTTGCATGCTTCACCTTGTAGATCCATTTGGATCCCACCACCTTTTTCTCTTGTGGCCTCGGCACAACCTCCCATACCTGGTTTTTCATAATGGAGTCATACTCCTCAACCATAGCTGCCTGCCACACATCATGTTGTGCAGCCTCCCCGAAGCTGAAAGGTTCAGAGTTAATCAACTCTGTCATCAATGCCATATAACTAAGCCTCTCTGGTGGTACACTTCGTCTAAAAGATGTTTGTGGTGGATCTACTTGCTTGGAATCCTGCATTGTGGATCTAAACCACTTAGGCCTTGGCCTAGTGTCAACCTGCTGCGACTGTTGGATATCCGTCTTCTGCTGTAGCTCATCCTTCAAGTCAATGATTGAAGGATCCTGTCCACCCGACTCCCTCTAACCACTAGAACCTGTGCTTTGTGTCTGTACCTGTACCTGTACATTTGGCTCCTCCAACTTGACTCCCGACTCCTGTGTTGGCTGCTGCTCTGCTGGTAAGTCCAAAGATCTCCGCAAGGCCCTGTCCTCATCGAACTGGACATCCCTGCTCACAATGATCCTTCTGCGAGCAAGAATGTAAACTCTATATGCCTTCGAAATCTCGCTGTAACCAACAAATAACCCCTTCTCTCCAGAAAGGTCCAACTTCTTCTTATTGCCAGCATGAACATGACAATAGCAGACAGTGACAAATATGCGAATGTGACTCACATGTGGCCTAGTGCCTGTGAAGACCTCCTCCGGTGTCTTCCTCTCTAAGGCTGTGTGGGGACACCTGTTTTGAATATATACTGCAGTCCTGTATGCCTCGGCCCACAGGAATAGTGGTAATCCCTGATTAAATAGCATGGCCTTGGCTGATCCAACCATAGTCCTGTTCTTTCGCTCTGCAACTCCATTCTGCTGTGGGGTATGGGGCACAGTGTGCTCCTTCTTGATCCCGTCAGCCGCACAATACTCCATGAACTCATTGGAAGTGTACTCAGCCCTGTTGTCTGTCCTCAACACCTGAATCTTCTTTCCTGTTTGGTTCTCCACAAGAGTCGTGAACCCTCAGAACCTCCCAAAGACCTCTGACTTGGCCTTCAGGAAATAGATCCAGGTTTTCCTGGAATAGTCATAAATGAAGGTTACACAGTAACTGTAACCACTGAATGAATGGACACTCATAGGTCCGCATACATCCGAATGCACCAAGTCCAAGGGCTCCTTAGACTTGTGCTCACTCTGAGGGAAAGGCTTCCTGATGTTCTTCCCCAAAGCACAACCCTTGTAGTGGTTATGCTTTTCCTCCTGTACCTGAGAAACTCCAATGTCTGCCTGTCTCAAATGCTTCAGTGCTCCATGGTGTAAGTGTGCCTTCCTCCTATGCCACAACTGACCTTGACTGCTGCTGCTGCTGACTAGAGCCTTTGCAGGCTCAAAGTGTAATCTGTACACTTTCCCTCTCCTTCCACCAATCACCTGATCCAAGCTCCTATCTGACCCTTTGGGCCTGATATACATTCAATGTCACAAAACTTCACCTGATATTCCTTGTCCTCCAGAGTGGAGACTGATATAAGGTTCTTGGTTAGCCCTGGAACATATAATACATCAACAAAATTGAGGGGTTTGCCAGACTCCCTCTCAAATGAAACAATGCCAACTCCCTGCGCCTGATACCCCGCATCATCACCCAGCTCAACGTGGATCCCTGTTCCACCCTCCTGCAAGTCTCTGAAGAATCTCTTCTGTCCATTCATGTGACTAGATGCTCCACTGTCTATGTACCATATGCTGCTCCCTGTGGTGCTTTCCATGCAAGCTATCAAGCAAAACTCCTCATCGAAGTTCCTGCTGAACTCATCCACCTCTACAGATCCAGCCATTTGAGTCTTACTCTTCTTCTTCCTGTCTGGGCACTGGAAGGCAAAGTGTCCCTGCTTGTGGCAGATAAAACACTTGACCTTTGACAAGTTAAGGTTCTTCTTACCATCCTTCTTCCTCGTTGCCTTCCCCTTGTTCTTCCCTGTAAGGGCTAGAGCCTCCTCATCCACAATCTGTTGGGCACTGCTGGATGAGCTTGATCCTTGACCCATGCAGGTCTCCTCCTGCACAAAGTGATCCCATAGTCTCTGCCAATCAGGGAGCTTCTCCCTAGCCACAACACCTTTGACAAAGGTGTCCCATGGCTTAGAGAAGCCATTGAGGGCTATCCGAACTAGCTCCTCATCATCTGTCTTAGAGCCAACAACTCCAACCTCATCCCTGATTTGTGTGAGCCTTGTGAGATAAGGCACCACTCCTTCTCCCTTGGTCCTCTTGGTTTTGCGCATCCTCTCTTGCAACACCATCCTCCGATTCTCGTTCTTGCTCTGGTACAGACTTTCCAAAGCCTTCAAAATCTCCAATGTGGTCTTCTTACCAGAAAGGTGAGGGACTATATGGTCCTTCACTCTGTTACCACCTAATTGGTAGCATGTATTTGCAGAGTTTATTTATTTGAAGCTCACCTACAGTCAACAACATGCTGCAGGTTGTCTTTTCTTTTTCTTGCAGAAAAGCACCAGATTAAAGAGGGAGCAACGCATTGAACAAAGCATCACAAGGATGATTACTGTTATTGATTTGGCTCGAAATATTCGTGAGTGGCACAATAAACCTCTAAAAACACCCCTAAGGGGATGATAGTAGTTCACCTAGATGCTTACTTCCTTGAGGATATAACTGGGAAATTACTAGAGTATGTGAAGGAGGAGCTAAATGTGAGATCAGAAGTTCCTTGTAATGATCCTTTGAAATATGCATCCCTGCGGGCATAACCAGATTTTAGCATGTTAGGTAAGCAATTAGGCAAGGCAATGGGCATTGTTTCGAAGGAAGTGAATTCTATGGGACAGGCTAGAATTCTAGCCTTTGAGAAATCTGGAGAAGTAACACTTGCTAGACATACTTTGAAACTTGGTGACATAAAGGTCATTCGCGAGTTGAATTTGCCGAGTGATTTAGAGAAAAAACATGTGGATGCAGCTGGTGATGGTGATGTTCTGGTAGTCTTGGACTTGCGTCCCGATGAGACTCTGTTTGAAGCAGGAGTTGCTCGTGAGATTGCGAATAGAGTTCAGAAGCTCCGTAAGAAAGCTGGATTAGAACCAATGGATAGTATTGAAGTCTTCTTTGAGCCATGCAAAGGCAATAGACTTGTTTTGGAATGAGTTGTTGAGTGACAGGGTTCCTATATATAGGATGCAATTGGCTCCCCATTGCTTCCTTCTAGTCTCGGGTTCAACTTATGCTGTAATCACTCATATGGCAAGGCTCACGGTGAGAGGAATTCTCTGTTTGATGTTATGGCGAAAGGACGAAATGGAATAGATATTGACAAATCTAACTACATTGAACGTGACTGCCTAGTGACTGTTTGGAGAATGCCACAATAGCAGAGCTCAACTCGCGGTCACCACCCAATGCATCACTGTGACTTCTGTGGAAAAATCGTGACTCAAAATCAAACCGATTTCCACGTGAAAACTGGAGTGGTTGGTAGATTTCCATCTGTCTAGCTTAACGATTTATCTTGTGTGGCAGCGTTGGTGAAATCTTTATATAGATTGGGCATCCGAGTAGTTCACTTTCGGGCAACTGAAGATATCGGCATTGACAGCTTTTTTTGTGTGGAGCCAAATCGTGTTTTCCAATCGAACCTGAATCGTGGAGCTTCTGGCAAGTAATTGGGTGCCAATGCTTGGAGTTCCACGACTTGTTGACAATCGTCGGGAGTATCTTCGCCATTACAGCTCGGATCGTGACTCCTTTGGCAACTAAAGTGTGAAATGGGGACCGTTGCATATCCACCATATGAATTGGCAGCAGATTCCATCATTTGGCAGTGGGTTTAATGAGATCTGGAGTGAACAGTCAAGGGAGCAATCTATCACAGGCAGCCGAGTTCAACAATTCAGTATATCACAGGCAGCCGAGTTCGGCTCGAGGGTCCTTTGGCAAACCGGAGTATGGACTCGGCCCGTGTGAGTTTTTAGAAACCGAATGCAGTGTTTGATGAAATAACGGGCATGCAATCATGCACCGGCAAAGCTCGACGCATATCTCGCGTGGCTTAGGTCCGCATTTTCCTAAGGGCATGCTGCGCGGTTTTTTGATTTTGCAAATTATTCACAATTCAGTGATTTCAGTCTTTTTGTTGCTACGCTGACAGAGTGGGAGCAACTCATCCTTTTGGGCCCGTCATCTGAAGTGGCAGACCATTGAGTTATGTGATAGTGAAGAGCCAGTTCTTTAAAGCTTGGTGGATCCACTTTATTGTGGGATAGTTTAAACTTTATAGGTTGGAACTTTTAGTTTAGTTTAGGTATAAGTGCCTTTTAATAAAAGTGAACATTAGTTGTAGGCATTGGAGAGAAAAGTGGAGCTTCATCCACTTTTTCCTTTTTTTAATTTTTAATTTATTTCTTTTTACCTTTATTGTGGTGAGGGAGCCTCTTGGCTTATAAAAAGAAGACTCTTTCTTTTGTAATGGATGGAAAAATTGGCTGGGAGGATTTTTCCCCAGAGGTGAATAAAGTGAAGAACATGTTGGGGCTCTTTGGAATATCTTGGGCATCTCTGTTATAGTTCTTTGTCAGTTTTTCATAAGTTGTAGACTAGACTTAGCATAGAGGGCTAACAGTCTAGCACATTGGGCAAGCATTTGCAGCTGCCAAGTTGCTTGTCGCTGTTATGTTTTTAGAGGTCTAGGAGTAACAGATAGTAGTGAGTTATACTTCCGTTCTCCTCGCCTCTAATTATGGAATGGACCAGCTTAGTCTCCCTTCTGTGAAATGCAAGGCCTCCTCGAGTCCCCTTTTGACTCCATTCACCCTTCGGATATCGACACTGGTCTTCCCTCGAGGACTGATCCTCCCTTCTCTTCCTGTCCATCAAGCACAATCATTTTCCTTTTTGCTACCCGAGTTTCTCTAAGGCAGCCTCTTCAGATCACCTTGCCCTCAGCCGCACTTGCCTTAGCGATCCTAACTTAGGGAAACCCCCCTAGAGCTGGAGAAGAGCCATCCTGAAGCGATGAGAGAGGGGTGTGGTGACATTGGCCTTTCTCTCAAGAGTTGTCACCGGGCTGGCGCGCCCGCATTTTGGGCTTCAGCATTCGCGTGCCAGTTTCGGGAGACAACATTTTGGCGTCGTTGCCGGGGACAAAGTCCAGTTCCCGGATTTTGAAGACTATGCTTCATTGACATTTGTGGGAGGTTACTTTGCAGATTCTTCCTCTCACATGGCGACTCCACGAAGGGACAGAGCCCTTATCCTTTTGCAGATTTAAAGATCCTATTGGGTGTAGAGGTGAGCACACTCATCGAAAGGCTTTCAAAGCTCACCTTGGCGACTCCACAGTTTGGTATGAGGTATGGTTAAACACATTTTTCAAATTAAGTACCTCATTGTTTGATTTATGGGAGAACTGCATGATATTTGGCATGAGGCTTACAACCCATTGGATTTCTCAAAAATTCGTGGATTTCCTAATCAGTGCTACGACCGTGGGAAGGTGCATGACATTCTTCCTGAATTTTATGGAAACTTTGGTGTTTCAGCCACCCATCATATTGCCTCTCTCTGCAAACTGATGGCTGATTTTAATGTCCATCATGAGGATGATGTTATGGTCATTTTTGCTATAACTTTGGAAAAGGGATGCAGCAATGATCTGGGTCTATGGCCTTTTGGATGAATCCATAGATTCAGTGGCAATGTTTTTCGAGAGGTTTCTCCTCCGCTGGCACGATGGAACGGTTGATGAGATTGAGCACCTTGCTAAAAAATATGATGCTCTCATCCCTAGGGTCCATCTTGAGCTTGAGGAAGAGATCCATGAAGAACAAACCATTGGAGATTTGATTGATGAAGCAGTGCAAGGACTCTTGGTTGAAGACATTACTGAAGAGCTTTCTGAGGTTGCTGAAGTAAAGAAAAATGAAGATATAGAGTTGCCTCAGATCTATGTCACTGAAAAAATTATTGAACCACTCCATGCTGAAGATTTGGACTTGCCTCAAGTTCATAATGTGATTGATGCAGATCAGCTCGAGCAGCCTTATGATGGAGGTTTGTATGTGAGCCCTATCAATCAATGGATAGAAGCTTCTTGTGCATGGTTTGATTCTTCCTGGTATAACCTCTTTTTGCCTAACATTCTGATGTTACAGTTCAACTTTATTCATGAGCAGATTGCAAGGCATAGTTATCTTATAAGGAATATATTTTTGTTTCTTTCACTGACCAAGCTCATAAAAAGGAAATTAGGCATAGATAAGATGTTGGAATGGCTCCATTACTTATATGCATACACTTGACATGCGCCAGATTCATGTTAAGTTAGTGTAGGTAGGAAGAAATAAGCTCTTACATGAGCATTTAAATTTTTAGTCAGTTCTTCTTTGTTTTGTAATAAAGTGTGGGATGTGAATGAAGCCATCCCATCACATGTTTCTTTCAAGTTGGTTTGCGGATACTTAGAGAGTCTGAGGTTCTCGTGCGCTCTCTCCAAGAGCACATGTCCCCCATGGAGCCAGATGTTACCACCTAATTGGTAGCATGTATTTGTAGAGTTTATTTATTTGAAGCTCACCTATAGTCAACAACATGTTGCAGGTTGTCTTTTCTTTTTCTTGCAGAAAAGCACCAGATTAAAGAGGGAGCAACGCATTGAACAAAGCGTCACAAGGATGATTACTGTTATTGATTTGGCTTGAAATATTCGTGAGCGGCACATTAAACCTCTAAAAACACCCCAAAGGGGATGATAGTAGTTCACCTAGATGCTTACTTCCTTGAGGATATAACTGGGAAATTACTAGAGTATGTGAAGAAGCTAAATGTGAGATCAGTAGTTCCTTGTAATGATCCTCTGAAATATGCATCCCTGCGGGCATAACCAGATTTTAGCATGTTAGGTAAGCAATTAGGCAAGGCAATGGGCATTGTTTCGAAGGAAGTGAAGTCTATGGGATAGGCTAGAATTCTAGCCTTTGAGAAATCTGGAGAAGTAACACTTGCCGGACATACTTTGAAACTTGGTGACATAAAGGTCATTCACCAGTTGAATTTGCCGAGTGATTTAGAGAGAGAACATGTGGATGCAGCTGGTGATGGTGATGTTCTGGTAGTCTTGGACTTGCGTCCCGATGAGACTCTGTTTGAAGCAGGAGTTGCTCGTGAGATTGTCAATAGAGTTCAGAAGCTCCGTAAGAAAGCTGGATTAGAACCAATGGACAATATTGAAGTCTTCTTTGAGCCATGCGAAGGCAACATACTTGTTTTGGAACGAGTTGTTGAGTCACAGGGTTCCTATATATAGGATGCAGTTGGATCCCCATTGCTTCCTTATAGTCTCTGATTTAACTTATGTTGTAATCACTCATATGGCAAGGCTCACGGTGAGAGGAATTCCCTGTTTGATATTATGGCGAAAGGACGAAATGGAATAGATATTGACAAATCTAACTACATTGAACGTGACTCCCTAGCGACTGTTTGGAGAATGCCACGATCGCAGAGCTCAACTCGCGGTCACCACCCAATGCATCACTGTGACTTCCGTGGAAAAATTGTGACTCAAAATCAAACCGATTTCCACGTGAAAACTGGAGCGGTTGGTAGATTTGCATATGTCTAGCTCAACGATTTATCTTGTGTGGCAGCGTTGGTGAAATCTTTATATAGATTGGGCATCCGAGCAGTTCACGTTCGGGCAACTGAAGATATCGGCATTGGCAGCTGTTTTTAGTGGAGCCAAATCGTGTTTTCCAATCGAACCCGAATTGTGGAGCTTCTGGCGAGTAACTGGAGTTCCACGACTTGTTGACAACCGTCGGGAGTATCTTTGCCATTATAGCTCGGATCGTGACTCCTTTGGCAATTGAAGTGTGAAATGGGGACCGTTGCATATCCACCATATGAATTGGCAGCGGATTCCATCATCTGGCAGTGGGTTTAATGAGATCTTGGAGTGAATAGTCAAGGGAGCAATCTATCACAGGCAACCGAGTTCAAACAAAGGTCGCAATCATTTACTGTGCATCCTGTGGAGATCACGATTTTTAGTCTGGCAGCTCGGCTCGAGGGTCCTTTGGCAAACCGGAGTATGGACTGGGCTCGTGTGAGTTTTTAGAAACTGATTGCAGCGTTTGATGAAATAACGGGCATGCAATCATGCATCGGCAAAGCTCGGCACATATCTCGCGTGGCTTAGGCCCGTAGTTTCCTAAGGGCATGCTACCCAGTTTTTTGATTTTGGAAATTATTCACAATTTAGTGATTTCAGTCTTTTTGTTGCCACGCTGATAGAGTGGGAGCAACTCATCCTTTTGGGCCCGTCATTTGAAGTGGCAGACCATTGAGTTATGTGATAGTGAAGAGCCAGTTCTTTAAAGCTTGGTGGATCCACTTTATTGTGGGATAGTTTATCGTTTGGAACTTTTAGTTTAGTTTAGGTGTAAGTGCCTTTTAATAAAAGTGAACATTAGTTGTAGGCGTTGGAGAGAAAAGTGGAGCTTCATCCACTTTTTCTTTTTTTTTAAAATTATTTTATTTCTTTTTACCTTTATTGTGATGAGGGAGCCTCTTGGCTTATAAAAGTGCCTTTTAATAAAAGTGAACATTAGTTGTAGGCATTGGAGAGAAAAGTGGAGCTTCATCCACTTTTTTTTTTTTTTTTAATTATTTTATTTCTTTTTACCTTTATTGTGGTGAGGGAGCCTCTGTCTTTTGTAATGGATGGAAAAATTGGTTGGGAGGATTTTTCCCCAGAGGTGAATAAAGTGAAGAACATGTTGGAGCTCTTTGGAATATCTTGGGCATCTCTGTTATAGTTCTTTGTCTGTTTTTCATAAGTTGTAGACTAGACTTAGCATAGAGGGCTAACAATCTAGGATATTGGGCAACCATTGGTAGCTGCCAAGTTGCTTGTCGCCATTATGTTTTTAGAGGTCTAGGAGTAACGGATAGTAGTCAGTTATACTTCAGTTCTCCTCGCCTCTGATTATGGAACTGACCAGCTTAGTTGTCCTTCTGTGAAACGCAAGGCCTCCCCGAGTCCCCTTTTGACTCCATCCACCCTTCGGATATTGACATTGGTTTTCCCTCGAGGATTGATCCTCCCTTCCCTTCCTGTCCATCAAGCACAATCATTTTCCTTTTTGCTACCCGAGTTTCTCTAAGGCATCCTCTTCAGATCACCTTGCCCTTAGCTGCATCTGCCTTGGCGATCCTAACTTAGGGAAACTCCCTTAGAGCTGGAGAAGAGCCAAGCCTGAAGCGAGGAGAGAGGGGTGTGGTGACATTGGCCTTTCTCTCGAGAGTTGTCACCGAGCCGGCGTGCCTTTATTTTGGGCTTCAGCACTCGCATGCCAGTTTCGAGCGACAACACACTCCATCCATGATAATCAGCATGGCTCTAGAATCAATCTTCTTCCAGGTTATCAGATCTGCCGGATCCGTGGGTGTAAATTTTGTGGAGTCAATGTGCTCCTCAACATCACTGACGTCCAGGATCCTTATGATCCTCTCTTTCCATGTAGGAAAGTTCTGAGCACCTTGGAGTCTATCTTCAATTCTCAATTGCATGGCCATAGTGAAGTGTACCTGTCAAACCTTAGATCTGGAAGTCTAGGTTTGTTTCTTCCTATAGATCTGCCCCTGATCTATCACTGCTGCTGCAAATCTCTCAGCTTTAGCTCACCACAACTCTGATACCATGTAAATTTTCCTTTAATATTCAATTAGGGCTAAACATAGCTTGTAAAATATCAACTGGTAACCACACATGAATATCTTTTACACTATGCAGCGGAATATAAAACTGAGAAATAAATCACAACATCACATCACAATATTGACACGATTATTTTGGGTATGGAAACCCCTGGAAAAACCCAAGATGGGAAAACCGGTGCAGTGGTCAGATATAGATTTTATTATGAGAAAATATGCAACTTTTACAATCACTACAAATTCAACCAAACCTGGCGAATGCAGTACCAGCAGAATCACTGGGAAAATCCCAGCTAAACCTCAACACCCTCTTATGTGAGTGTACGGCCTAGCTGTACGAAGCTCTATGATCCTGCTGCTCGCTCCTCCGTCTTCTCAGCTAAATCCTCTATCTGACTTTCTCTCCCTGTCTGTATCCTGTTTCTGTCGGAATACAAGTGTATGTTCTCTCCAACAATTGATCTCTCTTTTATAACTTTAGGTAAAGCGAAAACCCTAATTTCACTTTCACTTTAACTAGTGGTAAAGCAAAAACCCTAATTTCACTTTCACTTTAACTAGTGGTAAAGCAAAAACCCTAATTTCACTTTCACTTTAACTAGTGGTTCACTAAAGATAATTTAGATCACTTTAATTTATTTTCCAAAGTAAACTTAGGAAAAGTAAATTAAATACAACTGGTTTCCTAATTTAAGTCTTCTGCATGCAAGAATACCTTCCTTGTTGCTACTAGTTTAACAAGGGCTCTCTCAAATGCAGCAATACAACCCCAATTCGAAGGATTTTCCCACCTAGGATGTGGATCTCAAGGGCATCTAACTTTCAACAATCTGATTTGACTTCACAAAATGTGGGTGCCCTAACAAACTGTGCCAGGCAGTTAGACTCATTCCCATATTTAAAGATTCCCTTACAATGAGTTTTGTTGTCAACAGATACTCCCAACATGAAGTGACCTCCTTCCTCATTTGATCTTAATGTAAATGCTCAATCTCTGAGTCAAATTGTTGGTGCCAGGGTTTGGAGACTTCAGCATCACACCAAAAGTATGGGTCCAAGCAACCTTTACATCAGAGTGATCCATCAACAAAGCTAGGAGAAGAGCTAAGGATGCCCTTCCAAGTTAATGCTTCAATGGATTGTTCAACTAACTATCCTCAACATGTGTGCAATAAACCCTTATTCCATTGATCGACCCTTCATGGATGGCTATTGATTTTGTCAATGGACATCCATGTCATTTCCTTGCAAAAACTCTTTAATAGGAAGAATGCCCCTTTCTTGGATTATATACTTGGTAGTTATATCTTCGAATGAGTTATGAAACTCCTCAAATCCCTCCATGCAGCAAAGGCGTTCTGGGAGATCAGATTGCAATCTGCTACAGGATTTTGGGTGTTTGAGTTCAAGATTGTGAAAGCTAAAAAAAGGGTACAATGTGAGACTTAATTACTACAACCAAGAGTCTCTTACAGGTCCAGTACTCGTGCAAGCCCTTGTTTGTGAACCGTAATCGAGAAAGCAAGGCTGGGTTAATATTCGATTACTTTTACAAAAAGCTAAGGAAAAATCAATCTAACTAAAGCAAAACTATTCTAAAGCAACAATGATACAAAAAATACATAAAGCAAACCATTAAGGGGACGACACGAATCCCCAGGGGGGATGGGGTGCGGGCCGTTTGAAAGCCCACTTGCTTTTCTTCTTATTATTTTATTACAAGTGAAAATGGTGGCCGCCTTTGGTCCTTACAGATCTGGATCCAAAGGCTTACAGGTTTTGAGGAATGAAGAAGGAAAGAAGAAGGTTGTTCCAGGAGGCCTTTGATGGCCTAGATATTCAATTTTCCGGCCACCTGTAATGCACCAAATGTGCCAAATAAATCATTAAGAACATAAAAATTTAATTACTTAAATGATAAACAATAAGCCTAAGTACTTAATCAATCTAGATCTACTTAGAATAAAGCTTTAAGATTAGGATTTAGCAATGTACTTAAATTGATCAGCCTTTGGATAATCTTTTAAAAGAAACTAATTTACATAAGCATTTACAAAGTAACCGGAGCCAGAGATAAAGTTTAATTTTAAAGGTGAAGGAAAGAAGGAAGAAGAAAGTGCTCAAGCAGAGTGCCCAGATCTAAGCAATCCAGCGGTGGGAAACGGAGGGACCATGTCTTTCTTAAAAGTGCTTGAAGAATGGTAGATTCAATCAAGATCATCCACTCCAATCAAGCTAGAAAATCTGCATCACTAACAATACTTGCACAAAGGGGATCAAATCTGGTATTTCAACAAATGAAGATTGAGAGAGTATAAGTACAACCTAGTACAGTCTGCTACTCCTAGATCTTTATAAACAGAGAATAGTAAATGAAATCAAACTAGAATCATTTACCTTATATGTTAGCAACAATCTTAAGGCCAGATAGATCGCCACATAAAGCAAAGAAAAAGCAGCAATACAGTTACCTCATACGCTAATGACAAAATTCATCCACACATTAATGCAACACACCGTGGACCTCCAAAGTCTTTCTATTAATCAGAAAATAATTACAGTACAAAGCTTCATAGCTTGGGTGGAGCTTTTAGTCCTCTGACCATGAGAAATAATGAACTGAAAGCCCTCTTAAATAGCCAAATGAGAGAGAGGGGGGGGGAGGGGGGTTGCTACCTACACTGAAGATAGAGTGGGGGTTGATTTGAGTTAAACGGGAGTGGAACTGGAGAGGCAAGTGACACCTCTCTCACCTAACTCAACCATCCACTTATCACGCGCCAACACATTCCCAACCACTCGCTACTCCAACCACCCACGTGATTCACTCCACCATATGGCGCCACCCTCAACATATGTGATCTCCCTTCATAACATATAAGGTGATAACTAAAATATATCCAATGTTTTTTTTTAATCCCTCATGAAGAGGGGTCCACCCCCCATACCACTCGCAACCTTCACAAATGGTGTTTGGCATTTTTCCCCATTGCTTGACGTCACCTCCCATTTAAAACACATTCGCTACCAATAAAAATTTAAACCAAAGTTTAACTCTTTCACATGAAGAGGGTCGCATGCTCATGGGGGACCCATGCCATGCCATTTCCATACTTAAACATTTGAATTTTGACTTATAATTTTTTTGACTTTGGTGCCAAAATGATGCACCTTTAGCATTAAAAATGCCAATTTGATGCTCCGTTAGCTGAATAATGCTCCACGGGATGTTCGAGCTGCCCGAAACATATGAAAAGTGGCCTTTGGGGTAAAGAGGACACTTTGAGTGTGAAAACGAGCGTCCCCACGCCAAAAACGGACTCCGAACCCGACTTTTATTACACTTTAAAGTTTTTTTATTAAAGCATTAAAAATGGCCTAATTTTGTGGGAAAATTTTATTTTCTTGAAACTGAACAAAAACTTAGGGTGACCTAGTACATGTCCATACGACTCAATTCAAATGGCTAGCATGTTTATAAACACTGAGACGGAGGCTTTAATAACCTTCTAAGCCCTAACCACCAAGATGACTACCCCAACTTTGGAGATGTGAGTGAAAAACTCAGAAATTATTAGTCATTTGTTCAACAACCAATAATAACCAAGGGAAAAAAACACTCTGGGCTAGTCGGTTTGATTTCTAAGTCTAGGAAGCTGATCCTTTTATAAAAATTGACTATGCTAGCACAGTTTTTACAATTTCCCCAAGGGGGTATGAACATGTGTTACAATTTTTTTTGAACAGACTCCCAGAAAAAGCCTGGCAGACTTCTGAACTTCGACCAAGAACAAGTGTGCTTGTTCAAACCTTGCCGTCTCACTTGGAATATCCACCAAATACAACTTAGGTGGTAACATTGTTAAACTCTTAGTATGAGTTAAGGTCGCTGTGAGTCACACAGGAGATGGTTGGAACTTGGAAGTGTATTGGATATAAGAATAAATCGAAGAAATTCTGTAAATTTGAGGTAACATTGAAACTTTTAATGCCGGTATTGCTATTATACTACAGAATCAGCTCCCTTTATCAAAGTGAGATTTGTTTATTTCTAAAACTGAAAATGAGAATGACATGTCCATTGATACAGATACATACTTAATACTGAAAATGCCTTTTTGCATTTATTGCAAGTCTTTCCAACATCCCAAGGAGAGTCAAAATGCTTAGTTCACTGCATCATGCATGGTGTGCGTCCATACATTTTGGGAGTTGGTGTGGTTTTCTTCTTGCTTATTCATAATTCCTTGGTTCACTCGACCACATGCAGCTGATGATTCTATAGATTTGTTCATTTTTTATTGATAGGCATAAGTAATCATAAAAGTGGACTTTAGATAAAAATAATCCTTTGAACCTACACATTTTCATATTAGAATTTGCATTTCTATCCTCAGTAGGGGTGGACATACTAATAAAATACACCAATGGAAGGATACTGAGCTTACAATACAGATTGAGGGTAGGGTTAATGTACACTTGGAAATATTAGTACAAATGATTAAGGGCAAGTACTTTATGTCAGTGGATAGAAATCTTATGGAAGACACTTTCAACATGTGGGCTACTTGGCCTGTTATCCCGGATCTTGTAGTTTCTCCGATAGAGAAATCCAATATAGGATTGCAGAGGGGACGGGCAACCAAACCCGTGACTTATGGAAATCCCAACCCCCAAGAGATAGATGGTTGTCATGCTGGTTAGGACTTCCTTCACTTTATGCCACTGAATGCCCAAGTGACAATGGGGGAGACCCGATCTTATCCTGAAAGGATAGATCAACAAGTAATCACCAAATCAAGCCCATAAATGTGAATACGTAAGGTGAGAGCTAGAAACCCTAGATTTAAGGGATAAGCCACGAGTTTAATGATTATTCGAGTATGGTGCTTAAGGATTGTAGAAATGTTACTCGAATAAAGATGGATTAGTGAGTTAAAGAGTTAAATTAGATCTAGGGTTTGTGTGTTTGTTCAAATGATCAGACTTAGGACCTTGGGGGGATTTAATCAAGAATATGGAAATTTCCTAGGAAGTGGTTGATTTAATGAAATTAGGCCTTCAGCACACCTATTTGTATGTAAGATTCGATAGTTGAAACAATCCAAGTGAAACTGGACAAAATGCACAGAAAAATTGGCTAGTAGACCAAACAAGGGCGTTTTCTCCTAGAATGAAACCAGTGCCTAGAGATGGGCGGAGGAGTCCAAGCTTGAGGTTTTAGAGGGAGAGGGGGTTTCTCGATATGCCAGACAAAACCCAGATCGCTGGACAAAACCCTATGCTAAAGAGGTTTTTTCAGTGAAAAGCAGCGATGGGCACAACATGCAGAAAATAAGAGGAAGAATTTACCTATGAGACATACCTAGATTTTATAGATGACCTCAGAAATGATGAAGAATGTTGCCTCATTGATCAAATGAATGTTTTAGAGCGGATCTTGATGTTGTTGAGCTTTAGCCAATCACCCTAGAGCCTCCTTCAATCTGCCAAGTTAGAGAAAATCAAATGACAAGACAGATGAATGAGATCTACAGAATAAGGAAAGAATGAGGAGTAAAAATTCATAAAAAAGAGATACTCCCTGAACCAAACACCCAAGAGTCGGAACGATGGTGGGTTTCCCCACATAAATGCCCTCTCTCTCCTAACATGCCTCGTTCCCTGTAGATGAAACGGGTAAAGGAAAAAATGCAAGATCTATCCCGAAGCACACTCAGTACAGAAGAGCAACAATGCGAATCATCAGATCATCAACTCATTTACAAAATACACAGAGAGTAATCTTAGACAAATCTTCTAGTCAATATTTTGGTGCTAGAGCTCATGAATACAATGGGGGGGGTCACCTCTCTTAAATAGTTTGAGAGAGACGCAAACCCTAACTCACTTTTACATCCAACGGTTGAGATTAAAACATCATCAACGGTGGAGATCATCAATACAAAGATCAATACATGGATCAAGTGACCAAGTCAAAAGAGGGGCGCACTTTGCTCAAGGACACCTCTCTAAAGTGAAAGTCACATTATAACATAGATGTGACATGATAATACATAGGAGGGGGTCACTAGGGGCTTAATTCACCCTATGTACCTTTACAACTTCATAATACATGATATACCAATGAAATACATCAATAGCCAACTTGAGGGGGCGCCCCTTGGGGGGCTTACTCATTGACTGAGCCATGATAAAATAATCCGGACATCTGCTTATTGAAAACTTCTGAAGGACTATCCGAGATGTTGAGACACATCAATTGCCAAAATTCCAAGTCGTTTTTTTGACCTAGGAGGCCAAATCGATTTTTTTGGTGAATTTCCTAGTTCATTTTTGCTGGCACAATCTCTGGAAAATGAAATCACCATAACTCTATCCAGGATGAGAACTGGGGAAAACTGACTGCTCTGGATTATCTGGAGACACAGAAGAATGGTATAAGTGACTAGTCATACCCCTTGGAATATTGCACTGCTTTAGGAGGACCCAACATACTGCCATCTGTAATAAAATTTGATCTTTTGGCCAATAATAAAGTGATAATAATCACTGATCAAGAGATCTGGGGCCAAACTCTCAAAACTATTGGTCCTGGGTGTGTTTGGAACAAATATAGACCATGTTGTTTTTTGAGTCATTGCCTTGGGAACCGTGCTTGACTTGGTCAAACTGGGTTGACCGGGTTAAAGTACCCAAACTGAAAGTGAGATATTGTATCCATATGATCCTATAAGCATCAAGGGTAAGAAATGCTCCAATGGTGTATATCAAAACCAAGCTTAAGTCAAGTTATTCATAATCATGCTGACAATAATAATAATAAGAAGATATACCTGTGCTTCTGAAAGATCTTGGAAGCTTTTGGAAATCTGCTTGTTCATGCCATACTTACAAAGGGTAAACAATGTGCTACTGCTGGGTGAGGATGGGAAACAAAATCTAAGGTAAAGGGTAATGGACTTTGACTAACTTTGATTTTGTGATCTCTCTAAATGACAAACAATATTCTCAATCAAGTGACATATACATGACATATAACAATAGGGGATAGAGGTGTCTCACAAATGGATTAAGTACTCGGGACTTTGTTTCCTTCAGACTCTAGCAAGTTTTCCTTTGCACTACTTTGCAATACAGGTCAACCTTCAAAGGCAGGTGCCCTGGAAGCCTTCTGGGCTCCAATACTGACAAAGACACAACCTTTGCAGGCTAGTCTCACCTTGTTGCCCTGTGGGGGCAAATGAGCCGAACACTGTACAAAGAGTAAGTACTCATCCTTTGACCATTATCCTTTTATCAATACATTTAACATTTCACATAAGATAGTAGCCAGCCTACAGGAGAAAGTGCCCTGGAAAGCCTTCTGGTCTCCAGTAAATGACTAAGGCCTAGCCCCGTTGCCAGCGAGCAGTCCATAGCTCGGACGGGTTTTCCTCTCCCTGCTGCCCCTGTGGAGGGCAGATGAGCCTTACATTATACAAAGAATGAGTGCTCAACCCCTTGGCCACTCACTACCTTTTTCAATATTTATACTTTTGCATCATTTAGATATAGCTTTTATGCGTTCCGATGCTTTAGTGTTTAACAACACTGTTTTGGTGCAGCACTTGTTTTGAGGACTAAAGGATAACTTCCCAGTGAACCTAGCCACACTGGCCAAGTCACATACTTCATAGCCAAAGACACATAACAACATGGAGTCTATCATGTACAGGGGTCAAGATGGGGAAAAGTTCTTCAATCTCACACATCTCAAATAGTCCAAGTCATGGGATAAAAATCATAAATGGATGAATTGGATGGATGGGGACAAGTGACATATGAGACCAACCTAGCACTAAGGTTTACTATTTGTACAAGCATGGCATGATCAACAACCTTCACAACAAGTTCTTTGATTAGTCATGGCACAAGTTCAAGCATTAGTACAATATAAGCATAGGTCACCATAATCATGCTAACATGACAAGCATAGGTGTTTGACATACATCATAGAGCAAAACTAAACCAAAAAAGCATATACCTGATCTCACCATATATACTTGTCTCCAACTGATAGTGTCCCATGTAAAAAGTAGCCCGGAATAGAACAAGAGGTAAGTCTGTATCCTGCATCATTGTAGCCCAGCTGTAAATGTACATGTGATAACATGGCCTATAGGAAAATATATTTACAGTAATATTGAATGTAATAAAGAAAAATATAAGATACAAATTTGACCAAAAAGGATGCCCATGAGCTATGAAACTGGAAATGCCTCTGTCCCTCCCCACTTCTGAAACATTTCCATAATTTTCTGTTATGGAAACAGGTATAAAATCATGTGAAAATATCAAAACTTTCCAGAGATATTTTCTCACCCAGAAGTGCGGATTCTGGCATTTTCAGTAAACAAAAAAAAAGAAACACAAGTTTGTGGGACCTTTACCAAATGTTGAATAAAAAATCAGCAAAATCTTAGGAGGATGACATAAAAAATTGGAAAAACCATTAATCACTTGTAAAAATAGTGTTTTTCCCTCCTTCTTCACACAGTTTCATTGTTTAAACAGCTTGGAGAGTGTAGGGTGTTACTACATGTTTGGAGAGCAAAATTTCAGAGGTGCATGGTGAATTTTTCTTTTTTAATTCCATGAAATACATATCCCAGGGAAACCCACTGGTCACTTTCTTTCGTTCTAAGGATGGTACCCAGGGTAAATCAGATTCTTTAGGGATCAAGGCCAATATAATAATATACTATTACTACTTCAGAGCTCAGCATGTGAGTTGCAGGAATTGATTCTGAGTGGGGAGGATAACGCTCCTCTCACCCACCCGGACTAGACCCAATTGATAATGCATGGTGAAAATTTGCAGGTGGAGTGTGTTTTGATTGTCTGTGAGCTATTTTATCCGATGTAGCAAAAATTGCATATTAATCAGTGAGTCCATTGCTCCCCATGAATTTGGCTGAAGAAATGGTTGAACTATCAGCACATTGTAGGCAGATTGGCACTTGGAACTAAACTTAGGAATCTGAACAGTGCTTAACTCCTATTAGTTCAGCAGAAATCTGAATTCTAGTTCTAGACTCTACACACATAACAATCTGAAAATTAGGACAAGAACCTGATATTGCAGTAACCAATCATATACCTCTCGAGTCTCCATTGCTTGGAAAGAAGAGATAAAAATAGTAACCTGATAACACACCAGGTTGAAAGTAATCTATACAACCAAAAACCGAAGTGCCCTGCCTTTCTTTTATAGAACAAAAAAGGACAGGGTTTTGATGATTCTAGATGTGCAGTGAGGTACCCTCACTTGACAGAGTCAAATCCTGACCCTAAGTGACTAGGATAGTGCACTCTCATGTATGAATATGATTGTGTGGCATAGAACACCCACTGGAAGAGAAGTCACTGCATGCATGCATATGCCTCCCTGTCTTGGAAACTATGCTCTTCTAAATCCGGAAATTTCCTCATGCAATATACCTTATCTAACTTGGGATCTCCACCTTCTAAAGATGGTGCATGCATGCTGGGATCTGTGCCTTCTAAATATGGCACATACTCGCTGTTAGCTTTTGGGGTTATTCCGATAGTGTTTTCACCATGTTTGGGGTGCTTCATGAGATTTGGGGTACATGGTATATGGTTAGCCTCTGGATAGTATGAGATGGACTAGTGCATGGGAGATGGTTTGTTATGGATTTGCATGATGGGGATAGCTTGCGCAATGACTGCTTGACCTCAGTTAGGTGCTGGTTTGGTGTTCATACGTTAGTCATTCGAGTTCTCTTGAGTCTTGACATCTTGGTGGATGTCCTTTATTGTAGCCACATGGAGAGGTTCACTTGCTTTGAGAACACCCTACTTGGGAGGAGGAGTGACGTGCATTTTGGAATGGGGCACTAGGTCCCAAATAGCATGGGATAGCTTGGATTCATGTTTGGATGCTTGTAGTTGGCTTGGGGATGCTTAGGCTACAATAGTGTTCTTTTAGGGGTAGCTGCCCTAGTGGAGTATGGCCTAGGAGGATCGATGGAGTCTACAGAGGCTTTTGATGGAGGGATGTAAAATATACCTTATGTTGCTACATCATCTTGGAGCCCTTGTTGTGTATGATATCACCTTGGAGAGTGACATGTACTTTGAAGTAGAGCACATCAGTTGTGTTGGCCTACAAGTGCTCATTGTAGGTTGCTTGTAAGGGCTTGGGTCCACATTTTATGGTTGGTCTCCCTTACCTCTCATATATAGAGGAAGGTGTGAGTCCTTCTCATTCATGTCATTGTGTTCATTCTTATTTTCATGCTTAATTTTGTTAAAGTTAGTGTAGCTGCGAGACCCATTCTCAGAGAATGGTTTCCTAGTTAGTTGACTAGTACAGAGTAAGACCCTAGAACAAACCCTAGGGCCCCCAGTAGTCTCCTGGGGTTTTTGGTCTAGGACCAAGTAGGTTGATGCCATGGCAAAGCCCTTTGCATGTGGCTAGGGCCCCTATGTGCCTCTAGGGTATTCTGGTCTAGGACCAGGGACGCGATGTCCAAGTAGATCCTGTAGATAGAGGCAGAGACATATTTTGGTCTGGAACCAGGGACACGATGTCCACGAAAGTCCTGCAGGCAGTTGATCAATTTTCAGTGTGAGACTGAAACTCAGCTTAGTACTGAGAACCATTCTGCGAGAGAATGGAGGACTCAATTAGGGTTTAGGGATTGATCAACTTGATTCAGTGTGAGACTAAAACTCAGCCTAAGGCTGAAAGCCATTCATTGAGAATGGAAGATAATGATGTCCCCTCTCCTAATCGGTTATTGCTAGGTTGATTCTCAAGGGACTGGCCACCCCTTGACGATGTCCCTAGTACCTAACCCTTAGGA
>LPNX010535451.1:0-75268 GCA_001517045.1 Pseudotsuga menziesii
AAAAAAGAGGGTTTAAAAAAAAAGTGAAGAAAAAAATGAAAAAAAAAAAACAAAACTAAAAGAACGAGAAAGAAAAGGGAAAGAAAAAAAAAGGTTAAAAAAGAAAAGATAAAAGTAAAAAGTGCATAATAATAACTATTAAAAGAAGTAAGTGGGATTTGAACCTAGGTGGGGAAGGTAAGACTTACTCCTCCCAACCACCCAATCTACTTGCATTTTACAAAAGTATTGGAAAAAAATAAAAGTCAAGAACTAGAATTTGGAAGGTTATATATTATTTATATAACTTAAGTTTAAAAATAATAATAATTATTATTATAATTATTTTATTAAAAAAAAATATTTTTGGAAAAAATAAAGGTTATTTGACCTAACAAGAAATAGTCGAAGAAAGTTTTTCCAAAAGAGACATATTGAGAATTATTAAATCTTTTGTATCTACCCTTCTAGAAGAAACGAAGACAAAAGTGAAGTAGAACCATAGTCACAAACAATGGTTACTACATATTTGGAAATGAAGGCACAGCTACAAACGACAGTGGACGAGTTAGAACAATACAAGGCGATCAATAAAAGTCTACAAGATGAGGGTGAAACGAAAAGGTGGTTGAAAGAGTGGAAAGATGATGAGAATATCCGCTTATGGAATCAAAATCGACAGCTGGAACGAACCATAAGAGATAACAAAAAAATGTTGTCTGATCAGGATAACGAAATATCATGTTTAAAAATTCATAATCAAAACCTAGAAGACCAGATCAAAAAGTTTTAAAATGACAACAAATCACCATATGGATGCGATAATGAATTAGAAGAAAAAATAAAGCATCTAACCAAACTCATCATGGAAAAAGATGCTGAATTGGCGCAAGTCCAGATGAGGTTAGAAAATCAAGGAGCAGAGTTACGTCTTCATAAACAACAAAAGGAAAAACTCCAGCAGCAGTATGATGACAATAAGAAGACAATGATAAGTTAGAACTGACAAAAGTCAACAAGATTTTATCAAGCCATTCCGAAGAAATTTTCAGATTAGGTAATCATAACAAGACATTAGTCACAAAAATTAAGAAGTTGAAAAGTAGTCGAAAGACAGAACAATCTACGGAAGACATTGAAGGAAAACTTCTAGACAAACAGGAAGAAAATCGTTGTATCAGAAGGCATAATGAAGATCTTAAGGAACAACTTAATAAGTCTGAAGATGACAGAAAATCACATGTAGAAGTGATTAAGAAGTTTCAAAATGATAACATGCAGTTAGAAAACAAGTCGGAAAATATACATAACGAAGCTTTAAAACCTCAAGATACGAAAACACAACTTTCTACTCAGATCAATGCTAAAAAAATGGCACTCGTAAAAGACAATGACATTATGAAAATTCCATATCGACACCTCAACCATAAAAACAGATATTCTAAAAAGTGGAAAATGTCGAAAGATAGCGATATCAATGTGATCAAATCTCTTAATAATAGACCAGTACGGAATGCTAACAGTACACAACAAATCAATTTGGGATGGATTGATTCATCCACATATCAAAAGTTGTGCTCAACTCTTAGTAGTTCATATCGACACGTTTCATCAGCTGTGATAGCACACAAGATGATGCAGAAACATTATAAGGCTTTGAGGACAAAGCCTTTCTAAGGGAGTGGCAATGTAACAAACTTAAATAATAACAACAAACAACAACAACAACAACAACAACAATAAACATATATATATAAAATAAATAAATAATAATTAATAATGTCTTTACAAAAATACATGACTATTAATGAAATGGTATTTCACCAATATATAAATAACAGACCCTCATATGTAATTCATCATCTTATCTATTATCCATTTTATTATTACTTACCAACATGTGGGATTCAGATTACCGATGGGAATTTTAGAGAATTTACGAACGTTAAAGAAATTTTTCCTGCTTCAAGTGGCATCAGAGCCTTGTTGGCTAGATCCCGGCTTTTGGCCATATTTTTGGCTTTTAGCCATCACCTAGGTTTCCTGGAATTTTTGGGTTTCCCAAAAAAGTAGGACTTTGTCCTTGAAAAATAAAAAAAAAGGGTAAAAGTAACTCCCCCCCAAAAAAGAGGGTTTAAAAAAAAAGTGAAGAAAAAAAAGTTAAAAAAATAAAAAAATAAAAGAACGAGAAAAAAAAGGGAAAGAAAAAAAAAAGGTTAAAAAAAAAGATAAAAGTAAAAAGTGCATAATAATATAAAAATTGCATAATAATAACTATTAAAAGAAGTAAGTGGGATTTGAACTTAGGTGGGGAAGGTAACACTTACTTCTCCCAACCACCCAATACTTTTGTAAAATGCAAGTAAATTGGGTGGTTGGGAGGAGTAAGTGTTGCAAGTAGATTGGGTGGTTGGGAGGAGTAAGTGTTACCTTCCCCACCTAGACTCAAATCCCACTTACTTCTTTTAATAGTTATTATTATGCACATTTTATATTATTATGCACTTTTTACTTTTATCTTTTCTTTTTTAACCTTTTTTTTCTCGTTCTTTTTTTTTTTAAAACTTTTTTCTTCCCTTTTTTTTAAACCCTCTTTTTCGGGGAGAAATCACTTTTACCCTTTTTTTTATTTTTCAAGGATAAAGTCCTACTTTTTTGGGAAACCCAAAAATTCCAGGAAACCTGGGTGATGGCTAAAAGCCAAAAATATGGCCAAAGGCCGGGATCTAGTCAACGAGGCTCTGATACCACTTGAAGCGAATAAAAGCTTCTTTAACGTTCGTAAATTCTCTAAAATTCCCATCGGTAATCTGAATCCCACATGCTGGTAAGTAATAATAAAATGGATAATATATAAGATGATGAATTACATATGAGGGTCTGTTATTTATATATTGGTGAAATACCCTTTCATTAATAGTCATGTCTTTTCGTAAAGACATTATTAATTATTATTTATTTATTTTATATATATATGTTTATTATTGTTGTTGTTGTTGTTGTTGTTTGTTGTTATTATTTAAGTTTGTTACAGATGACGAGATGATCCAATTGATATAGAGAAGAAGGCAAGTGCTGAAAATGGTGTCGAAAGAATACCTTCCTAGTTAAGAGGGAGTGTTGATGTATTTGTAACTTCAGAATGTATTCATCTATGTATCTTATGTATTGTAACCCGATGTTTATTCCAGGATGTATCTATAATGTAATTGATTCATATTGTCATGCCCTGATGTTCTGATCGGGAGGATCAATAATGTAAACAAGCCATGTCAAGTCATAGTGAGCAACCCTCCGATTGTCTAAGGGTTAAAGTCCCCGCAGTTTCGGGGCACTAGGGTTATTAGACTCTCCAAGTAGAGGTCGGCCCTAGTAGGGTTTTAGTCATGTTAGGATTAGTATAAATAGAGAACTGGAGTCTCCATTTATCACACAAGTCATCCACACTCAAGTGTAGCGCATAGTTAAGGAAGGAGAAGACACTGGGGATAGACAAGAAGAAGTTTACTACTGTCAGGAGATCACTTACTGTTTTTGGGCTTTTACTATTTTGGTGCTGATTCTATCTCTAAGTAAGTTACGGGGTTTTCTCTTTTATGGTTTCCCTGAGGAAAAACAAGTGTCAGAAACATTAAAGAAGCTTTTACTGCTTCAAGTGGTATCAGAGCCTCGTTGGCTAGATCCTGGCCTTTGGCCATATTTTTGGCTTTTAGCCATCACCCAAGTTTTCTGGAATTTTTGGGTTTCCCAAAAAAGTATGACTTTGTCCTTGAAAAATAAAAAAAAGGGTAAAAGTAACTCCCCCCCAAAAAAGAGGGTTTAAAAAAAAAATGAAGAAAAAAGTTTAAAAAAAAAAAAACTAAAAGAACGAGAAAAAAAAGGGAAAGAAAAAAAAAATGTTAAAAAAGAAAAGATAAAAGTAAAAAGTACATAATAATATAAAAAGTGCATAATAATAACTATTAAAAGAAGTAAGTGGGATTTGAACCTGGGTGGCGAAGGTAACACTTACTCCTCCCAACCACCCAATACTTTTGTAAAATACAAGTAGATTGGGTGGTTGGGAAGAGTAAGTGTTACCTTCTCCACCTAGGTTCAAATGCCACTTATTTCTTTTAATAGTTATTATTATGCACTTTTTACTTTTATCTTTTCTTTTTTAACCTTTTTTTTTCTTTCCCTTTTTTTTCTCGTTCTTTTAGTTTTTTTTTTAAACCCGCTTTTTTGGGGGTAGTTACTTTTACCCTTTAAAAATAAAAATAAAAGGGTAAAAGTAACTCCCCCCAAAAAAGAGGGTTTAAAAAAAAAGTGGAGAAAAAAGTTTAAAAAAAAAAAAAACTAAAAAAACAAGAAAAAAAAAAGGTTAAAAAAGAAAAGATAAAAGTAAAAAGTGCATAATAATATAAAAAGTGTATAATAATAACTATTAAAAGAAGTAAGCGGGATTTGAACCTAGGTGGAGAAGGTAACACTTACTCCTCCCAACCACCCAATACTTTTGTAAAATGCAAGTAGATTATGTGGTTGAGAGGAGTAAGTGTTATCTTCCCCACCTAGGTTCAAATCCCACTTACTTCTTTTCATAGTTATTATTATGCACTTTTTACTTTTATCTTTTCTTTTTTAACCTTTTTTTTTCTCGTTTTTTTAGTTTTTTTTTTTTTTAAACTTTTTATTCACTTTTTTTTTAACTCTCTTTTTTGGGGGGGGGTTACTTTTATCTTTTTTTTTAATTTTTCAAGGACAAAGACTTACTTTTTTTGGAAACTCAAAAATTCCAGGAAACCTGGGTGATGGCTAAAAGCCAAAATTATGGCCAAAGGCCGGGATCTAGCCAACGAGGCTCTGATACCACTTGAAGCGAATAAAAGCTTCTTTAACGTTCGTAAATTCTCTAAAATTCCCATCGGTAATCTGAATCCCACATGTTGGTAAGTAATAATAAAATAGATAATAGATAAGATGATGAATTACATATGAGGGTTTGTTGTTTATATATTGGTGAAATACCCTTTTCTTAACCAAGTTAAAATAGAAAAGATAAAAGTAAAAAGGTTAAAAAAGAAAAGAGAAAAGTCCATACGAGGGGCATGACACTGTGTTTACGAACGTTAAAAAAGCTTTTTTAGCTTCAAGTGGTATCAAAGCCTCGTTGGCTAGATCCCGGCCTTTGGTCATATTTTTTGCTTTTAGCCATCACCAAGATTTCCTTGAATTTTTGGGTTTCCCAAAAAAAGTAGGATTTTGTCCTTGAAAAATAAAAAAAATGGTAAAAGTAACTCCCCCCCCAAAAAGAGGGTTTAAAAAAAAATGAAGAAAAAAGTTAAAAAAAAAAAAAAACTAAAAGAACGAGAAAAAAAAGGGAAAGAAAAAAAAAGGTTAAAAAATAAAATATAAAAGTAAAAAGTGCATAATACTATAAAAAGTGCATAATAATAACTTTTAAAAGAAGTAAGTGGGATTTGAACCTTGGTGGGGAAGGTAACACTTACTCCTCCCAACCACCCAATACTTTTGTAAAATGCAAGTAGATTGGGTGGTTGGGGCTTATCTCATTTACCAAGTTTTCTGGTAATATTATTTCTACAAGCGAATAAATATTCGCTTCATCATCTGCATCTCAGGTCCTCTAATTCTTCAAGTTATATTCATCTCCAAGTCATCTTCAGCTTCAAGTTATCGGATCTGAATCATCTCTTAATCTGGATCATCATGGGACATCATCACTGGATCTGGATTATCGCTCGATCTGGATCATCATGAGGCATCATCACTGGATCTGGATCATCACTCGATCTGGATCATCATTGGCTATCATCACTGGATCTCGATCATCACTCAATCTGGATCATCCCTGGTGCTATCACATGATTCTTCTCGTCACAGGAAGTTCTATAGAGCTAGTCCTTTTTCATGCTAATTGTAGGCTGTTAGGAACACATGTCAATCCCTCTCTTTACTATGTTAGTATATTGTTGTTGGACGCATATGCTTTGTAAGTCGTCCCATAGTAATTGTTGATCCATAGTTTGTGTTATTATTATGAGGCGCATATGCTTTGTAAGCCGCCTGTAGTATTTGTTGATCCATAGTTTATATTGGCCCATGGTTTTGACCCATAGTATTGGCGTCCATAGTTTATATTGGCCCATGGTTTTGACCCATGGTATTGGCGCCTATTTTTAATATATAAGTGTGTGTTGAGGCCAAGGAAGGCACCGTGAAGTTATTTTGTATTGAGCTTGCTCAAAGGAGGTTGCCCCCTCAAAGTGGCCTGCGATTAATATAAAAGTGATTTTGAGTTCTGCTACTATATCGTGCATTTTGGTTACTTGTTTACTGCAGGGTCCTCACATCTGGTATCAGAGCACTTTTCTTGACACAAGTGGGGAATTTTTTTTTTTGCGGCAACTTTTAGATCAATTTCTGAAACTTTCTGCACAAAATCAGAAGAAACAGATTGCATATCTGAATTCCTCTTTCAAAAATACGTAGTTCCAAAAAAAAAATCATCTCATTTGGAGTTCTAAAAGTGGAGATATCGCAGATTTAAAATCCGCAATTTTTCAGAATTTTGGTGACGGCCGCGAAAATTGCGGCGAGAAAATCTTCTGACTGAGTGCCCAGATTTCTATTCCGATTTCACGGATAGAAGCAGAGTGGTTGTTCCAGTTCCGGAAACATGCTATAATAGCGATTCTAAGCAATATAGATCCGGTTTTTGAACATTGGGTGGAATTTCTGCCCAAATTTTTTTTTCTGTTGCAGGTTCGGATCTGGGAATAATCCATCTCCGCTTAACTGTGGGAAGTACTTGGGCATAAGCCCTAAAACTCATTGTGACGAGTACCACAGGAACAACGAAGTAGCTGGCCCATTGAGAGGACCTGCCAGCAAAAAGGGCAATGACCCCTCCCTGATTGACTAGTTCCCACCCGTGAGGTAAACCAAGAGCTGTCGTTTGTGGCCAAGTGGTTATCAGTTTTACCTGAGCCGTGGAGTGAGGGGTACTGCCCCAATACGCGCCGTCAGACAACATTGGTGGCCGAGTGAATCCCTTGAACCGATAGGAAGCCACACATACCTGGGGTCCATATCTATTTTCAGTTGCACAATTGCAGATTTTCTCTGTCCAGAACTGTTGCCGGTCAGTTCCGTGCCGTTGCAGATCCATCTGTTGCCGATCATTTCTGCGTCGTTGTAGATCCCTTCTTGAAAAATCTCCTGCTTATGGTTGTCACCCGCACCGGAGAAAAAATCATGGAGGAAGCACTTGCAGCCATCCAAGCCAAACTCTAGGAACTGGATGACAAATTTCTCGGTCTCCATCTTGAGCATTCAGCTATGAACACCAGACGACAGTCCGAGTCTTCATCAACCAATGGGTTCTCTTCTTCCAGCAATTTTCGCGGTCCGAAGCTAAATTTTCCGCGCTTCAATGGTACTGATCCGACTGGATGGATCTATCGTGTAGAACAGTATTTCAGCCTTCATAATACATTTGATGTCCACTAAGTTCCACTTGCCTCCTTTCATTTGGAACAGGAAGCTCTTCAATGGTATCGTTGGTACATCAAGGCTCATGACGAGCCAAAACGGCCTACTTTTTTCCAGCTCCTTTTGAAACGATTTGGTCCTAGTGCTTTTGATGACTTCACAGGAGCTCTCACTAAACTTCGCCAAATTGGCACTGTGAAAGAGTATCAAACTGAATTTGAGAAACTAGCAAATCACACTGCAGGATTACCTGATGACTTCTACCGGAGTTGTTTTATCAGTGGTCTAAAGGATGCAATTCGCTCTGAGGTCAAAATGTTCAGTCCCAACACAATGATGGAAGCCCTGGGGTTGGCTAAGTTGGCAGAAGACAAGATGGCAGCCCAACAGCGCTCCAAATCCTCTTTTGTTCCCTTCCGAAATATGGGTTCTCAACGACCTCCCATTCCGTCAGCTCCTCGCTCACCTTCAATCAAGCATTTGTCTAAAACAGAGATGTAGGCATGCAGAGAAAAAGTGTTTTGTTATAATTGTGATGAGAAATTCAGTCGGGGACATCGATGTGTTCAACAAAAGATCTATCTCTTGGATGGGGATTCTTTACCTGCCTCTGAAATTGGTGAAGAAGTTGCCGATGTAATGGATGCTCCGGTTGACACTTAGGAGCCGCCTACTGACCCTCCATCTCAGGACGACCAGCCCAAGATATCCCTCCATGCTTTAGCTGGAGTCACTGTCCCCCAAACAATGCGGGTACGCAGTTACTTCAAGAAGCTTCCTCTTACAATACTCATTGATTCTAGCAGCACTCATAATTTCATTGCCCCTTGGATCGCCAAACAAGCTGATTGTTTTATCCATCCTTGCTCCAACTTTGAAGTCATGGTTGCCAATGGGGGCACCTTACCTTGCAAAGGGAAGTGTTGTAATGTGCGTATCTCTATGGGAGATTATAACCTCCGCTCTGACATGTTTGCCTTGACCTTAAGCGGATGTGATGTGGTTTTGGGCGCTCAATGGCTGCGCACACTTGGCCCCATATTATGGGATTTTGCTGAACTTTGGATGCAGTTCTCCCCCGATGGACACAAGCACACATTGAAAGGCTTACAACCAGGGTCTCTCAGCATCATCAGTTCACATCGCATGGAAAAAATCCTTAAGAAGAGTTCCCATGGTGTCACCGCTCAGCTCCATTCCATTCAAATGCAACCATCAATGGCCCCCACTACTCCTTTGGATCTCCAACACATTCTGGATCGCTCTACAGGTGTTTTTGCTGAACCAGTGGGACTTCCACCTTCACGACCAGAGGACCATCGTATTCAGCTCCTCCCTGGTAGCATTCCTCCCAACATCAAGCCCTATTTGCGGAAATTCATTCTGGTATTTTTTGATGATATCCTCATCTACAGTAAAACATGGGCTGAACATCTCCAGCCTCTGGCTCTTGTAAAGCAACTTTTCTCTGATCATCATCTCCATGCCAAAAAGTCTACATGTGTTTTTGGCCAAAAGGAAGTTGAGTATCTCGGGCACATTATCTCAGCACAAGGGGTTCGTGTGGATCCTACCAAAATCGCTGCCATGAACAATTGGCCACCTCCTAAGACACTCAAGAGCCTTCATGGTTTTTTGGGGTTGACTGGCTACTACCGCAAGTTTGTCAAGGATTATGGGAAGCTTGCAGCTCCATTAACTGCGCTGTTGAAAAATGATGCTTTTACATGGACACCTGTTACTGAGCGTGCATTTGACAAGCTGAAATAAGTTATGTGTACTACACCCGTTCTAGCTATGCCCGATTTTTCCAAGCCCTTCACTATTGAGAGTTATGCTTGCGGCAATGGACTTGGTGCTGTTCTCCTTGAAGATGAACACCCCATTGCGTTCACCCGCAAAGCCCTTTCCAGTAAGAATTTAGCTGCCTCTACATATGAGAAGAAAATGATGGCCATTTTGCATGTAGTACAAAAGTGGTGACCCTACCTCTCAGGGAATCATTTCTACATCCAGACTGATCACTAGAGTCTGAAATATTTCCTAGAACAGCGTGTATCCTCCCCAGCACAACAGAAATGGGTTAGCAAACTCATGGGTTATGACTATGAGATCACTTATAAAAAGGGTACGGACAATCTTGTGGTGGATGCGCTTTCTCACACATTTGATGACCAAGGTTCTCTTTCCGCTATTTCTATGCCTGTTCCAAATTGGTTGCAATCGGTTCAGCAGGGTTATGTCAATAACTCTTCATTATCTCACATCATCCAACGCTTGGACAACAACCCTGCTGCTGTTCCACATTACTCTTGGGATGGTGCTTCACTGCGATACAAGGGTCGTCTGGTGCTTCCCTAGAACACAGCTCTTCAACAAGCTATCTTCTATGAACTCCATGCTTCTCCGTCAGCGGAGCACTCTGGTTTTCTCAAAACGTATGACCGGGCACGGCGCAACTTCTTTTGGTAGGGCACGAAAAGAACAATTCAACAGCTGGTGGTTGAATGTGATACCTGCCAGCGCAATAAGGGTGAAACAACACCCCTTCCGGGATTGCTCGAGCCCTTTCCCATACCTCCCCAGATATGGACAGATATTTCTATGGATTTCATTGACGGGCTCCCTAAATCTGGAGGGAAGACTGTGATTTTGGTTGTGGTTCATCGCCTCTCCAAATATAGTCATTTTTGTGCTCTCAGCCATCCCTATACAGCCTCTTCTGTTGTCAAATTTTCCTGGACCAGATCTTTCGTCTTCATGGAATTCCTTCTTCCATTGTCTCGGCTCGTGATGCGACTTTCACTAGTCATTTTTGGACAGAACTCTTTCACCACACTGGCACCAAACTGAAGATGCGTCCAGGTTATCACCCCCAAATGAATGGTCAGACTGAAATTATCAATAAATGCTTGGAACCTTATCTTCGTTGCTTTTCCTCTGAGCAACAACATCAGTGGGCAAAGTGGCTCCCTCTCGCTAAATGGTGGTACAATACCTCTTACTGCACTGCCTCTAAAATGACTCCATATGACGCAGTTTATGTTTCGGCACCACCAGTTCTTCTTCCTTACACCCCCAGCAGTTCTTCAATTCAGGCAGTTGATGCGGTCCTTCGCATTTTGCGCGAAAACCTTCACATGGCAGGAAATCGCATAAAGAAACAAGCTGATCAGCACCGTTCTGAGCGCACTTTTGAAGACGGTGATATGGTTTTTCTTCGTCTCCAGCCTTACAAGCAATCCTCACTAGAACTCAAAGGGCGTCATCAGCTCGCTCCAAAGTTCTATGGGCCATATAGGATTCTTCAGAAGATTGGGTCGTTGCTTCTAAATTGGAACTTCCGCCTTCTTCTCCCATTCATCCAGTATTTCATGTCTCTTGTCTGAAGACAGTTCTTGGCACCAACATCAAAGGCCAAACTATTTTACCAGAACTGGATAATGAAGGATCCATCTTTTTGGAGCCAGAGGCTGTCCTCAATAAGCGCACTCGTCAGCTTCACTCTCGCTCTATCAGCGAGGTCTTAATTCAATGGCACAGAATGCAGCCTGAGGATGCTACGTGGGAACCACTCCTCCAGATACAACGACAATTTCCACATCTAAAGCTTTGAGGACAAAGCTTTTTCTAAGGGGGAGGGGATGTTAGGAACCCATGTCAATCCCTCTCTTTACTATGTTTGTATATTGTTGTTGGACGCATATGCTTTGTAAGTTGTCCCATAGTAATTGTTGATCCATAGTTTGTGTTATTGTTGTGAGACGCATATGCTTTGTAAGCCGCCTGTAGTATTTGTTGATCCATAGTTTATATTGGCCCATGGTTTTGACCCATAGTATTGGCGCCCATAGTTTATATTGGCCCATGGTTTTGACCCATGGTATTGGCACCTATTTTTAATATATAATTGTGTGTTGAGGCCAAGGAAGGCACCGTGAAGTTATTTTGTATTGAGCTTGCTCAAAGGAGGTTGCCCCCTTGAAGTGGCCTGCGATTAATATAAAAGTGATTTTGAGTTCTGCTGCTATATCGTGCATTTTGGTTACTTGTTTACTGCAGGGTCCTCACATAGGCCCAGCCTCCATGTAGGTCTTCTTCAGCACTTATATCTAACCTACTCGTCAAAAAGGCCTATCTAGTACTTACATCGTCAGAAAGGCCTGTCTAGCACTTAAAACTGACCTACTCATCAGAAATGCACACCCAACACTCACATCTGATCATATAGGAACCTATCCTATAATCACATCAGAAAGGTCCAGCACTCACATTCACCAGCATGATAGGACATCACATCACTAACATCTATGAAAGGAATTCAGCACCTACATCTGACCTACTCGTCAAAAAGGCATAGTACTCACATCCATCAAGGCTAGAACACATCTTTCTCACAATGATGGAATATTTCTATACTCCCATCCAGGCTGGAACACATCTTACTCATAATGATGGAATATTCCTCACTTTCATCCAGGCCGGAACCACATCTTGCTCACAATGATGGAATAACTCTGTTCTTCCACCCAGGCTGAAACCACATCCTACTCACAATGATGAAAGACTCTCATCCAGGATGGAACACATCCTACTCACAATGATGAAATATTTCTGCACTTACATTCATCCATGCGGGAACACATCCTGCTCACAGTGATGAAAGGGCTTGCATTTACATCCATTCAGGCAGGAACACATCCTACTCATAGTGATGGAAGGGCTTGCACTCACATATGATCTTGTAGGAACCAATCCTACAGTCATATCATAATGGCCCTCAGTCCTCCTCGACTGAGCTACCTGGTAATTGACCAGGTGCCTCCATTCTCTTAGAGAATGGCAGTTGCCCTTACATCCGACTTGCTCATCGGAATGGCCAGCACTCACATCTGACATGGAAAGAACTTAATCCTTTAGCCATGATAGAATGGTTTATCCCTTACATCTAATCAAGTGGGAACACATCCCTCTATCACATCAGAATGGCTACTTAGTCCTAGACTAAGTGTTCTTGGTACCTCACCAGGAAGCTCCATTCAAAGAATGGCAATTTCCCTTACATCTGTCCTAATCGACAGAATGGCCAACACTCATATCTAACATAGAAGGAAGCAATCCTCTCACCATGACAGAATGGCTCAGCCCTTACATCTGACCTACTCATTAGAATGGCTACTGATCTTAGCACTTATATCTGACATGGAAGGAACCAATCCTCTCACTATGACAGGATGGCTTAGCCCTTACATCTGACCTACTCGTCAGAATGGCTACTGATCTCAGCACTTATATTTGACATGGAAGGAACCAATCCTCTCACCATGACAGAATGGCTCAGCCCTTACATCTGACCTACTCGTCAGAATGGCTACTGATCTCAACAATTATACCTGACATGGAAGGAGTCAATCCTCTCACCATGACAGAATGGCTCAGCCCTTACATCTAACCATGAAAGGAACCAATCCTCTCACCATGTCAGAATGGCTATGGGACTCATCACTTTACCTTGGAGGAAATATCGATCTGGAGAACACCAAGCTTCTCCTTGAAGTACTCGAACTTCACCCTTGCCAATGGCTTCGTCAATACATCAGCTATATGTTCCTCCGTCGCAACATACTGGAGCTTCACTGCTCCCCTCTGCACCATATACCTAATATAGTGGTACTTGATCTCGATATGCTTCAACTTGTCATGGAACACTGTATTCTCTGACAACTTCATGCAACTCTGGTTGTCACAATGTATACAAGTAGCATCCAACTAGAGATCAAATAAATTATACAGTAGCTTCTTGAGCCATACTGCCTCACAACTAGCTGAACAAGCTGCGACATACTTTGGTTCAGCTGTACTCAGTGCCACACAGGATTGCTTCCTGCTAAACCAAAAGATCACACCTGATCCCATACTGAAGCAACACCCTGAAGTGCTCTTCCTATCGATGGCACTGCCTGCCCAATCTGAATCAACATAACCCTCCAGGTTAATGTTTTGATTCGCAACGTACTTGAGCCCATAATTAGCTGTACCCTTCAGGTACCTTAGAATATGCTTTGCAGTAGTCAAAGTGAACATGTCTCGGATCTGTCAGGAACTGGCTCAAGGTGTTCACAACAAAGCAAATATGTGGTCTTGTGTTCATCAAGTACATCAATGACCCAATCATCTGACGATATATTGTAGCATTAACCGACTCTGATGAAGCATCACTTAATAGCTTCAGGTTTGATGCCATAGGTGTGGCTATAGCCTTGCAGTCCATCATCCCAAACCTCTTCAGGACCTCTACTGCATACTTCCCTTGTCCAAGGAAGATTCCATCTGTACTCTGCCACACCTCCATATCTAGAAAGTAATGCATCATCCCCAAGTCCTTCATTTCAAACTCAGCAGCAAGCTTTCTCTTTGTATCAACAATCAACCCATCCGTACCTGTCACAAATAGATCATCTACATATAGTAGAAGCATCACTGGGTTGCCATCTTCAACCTTGTAGTAAAGGTTGGAATCTGCTTTACTCTTGGTCAAGCCCGAATTAGATAGAAAGCTGTCAATTTTGTCGTACCAGGTCCTGGGTGCATGTTTCAAACTGTATAGGGATTTCTTCAATATGCACACATGATACTTCCTGTCACCTGTCTCAAAACCGAGTGGCTATTCTACATACACTTCCTCTTCCACTACACCATTCAAGAAGGCAGTCTTGACATCCATCTAGTGTATCTTCCATTTCATCACTGCAGCCAGAGCAAGTACTGGTCTAATGGAAGTGTATCCGGCTACAGGTGCAAAGGTTTCTTCATAGTCTATTCCTTCTTTCTGAGAGAAATCCTAAGCTACAAATCTTGCTTTATATTTTTCAATGCTACCATCTGCAGCATGCTTGATCTTATAGATCCATTTGGAAGCTACAATTAAATTCCCATTTGATCTTGGGAAGACATCCCAAACATCATTCTTCATGATCGATTGATATTCTTCGATCATAGCATCCTTCCATTCTTTCCATTCAGCCGCTTCTTCATAACTCGAAGGTTCTTTATCAATGAAATCACATAGTAAAGCTACATACCTGGAGCAGGATCTGGTCCTCTTTCTTTCTCTGTGATTCTCTTCTGGAGCCCCATATCTTTCTGCACCTTGGATAATTTCACATACCCAAGCAGGTTTCCTCTTATGAGGATTCTTCTCCAGAGGTGGATCTACAGGTCTTTATGGTTCTTCAAATTCTTGATCTTCTTCTTGAGTTTCTTCATTCATGGTTGTATCATGAATTCTGGGTGCTTCTGTTTCTGCTTTTTCAGGTTCTTCAGCAAGTCTCTTTCTGGATTTGTTGTAAGCTGTGTCTTCATCAAATGTCACATCCCTGCTGATGTCAATCATCTTGTACCCTGGAAAATATATTCTGTAAGCCTTCGAGCTTTTAGACTATCCCACAAATATACCCTTCTTTCCTGAAGGATCTAATTTTGTTCTCTTATCTTTTGGAATGTGTATGTACATAGGACAGCCGAATATTCTAAGATGGCTAACTTCTAGTTTCTTGCTGGAGAAGACTTCTTCAGGAATCTTGTTCTCGAGTACTCTATGTGGAGTACGGTTCTGTACATACACCATTGTTCTAGCATCTTCCACCCAAATATGCATCGGAAGATCTTGATCATGAAGCATGGCTCTTGCAGCTTCCATGATAGTTCTATTATTCCATCTGCAATCCCATTTTGTTGTGGATTATAAGGAGTGGACAAATCCCTCTTAATCCCTGATTCTTTGCATAGCTCTTTGAATTCATTCAAAGTGAATTCTCCACCATTATCTGATCGAAAGGTCTTGATCTTCTTTTCAATATGGTTTTCGATCAAGGATTTGAATTCCTTGAACTTACTAAATACTTCATCTTTGTTCTTCATGAAGTAAATCCATGTCTTCCTAGAAAAATCAACAATAAAAGAAACATAGTATGCATACCCGCTTAGTGAGTTTGATGACATCGGACTATATACATCGGAGTGGATGATTTCTAGTATGCCTTTGGATTTGCTTTCGCTGCTGGGAAATGTCTTCTTTGTATTCTTTCCTTTCACACATCCTTTGTAGACACCATCATGTTTTTTTTGGAATTCTGGAAGACCTTCAATAGCTTTGCTTGCAATAGGTAGTTCTCTGTAATGCACATGTGCAAGCATTCTATGCCAAGGCTCATTTGGCTCTATTGTGTCATGGACGAAGACTTGTTTTGGATGGCCCTTCAATTTGTACAAGCCTCCTTCTTGTTCTCCAATCACCACTGCATCATCGATAGTCTTTCCTTTTGGCCACATGATGACTTGACCATATATGAATGCAGATCTCATTCCTTTTGCATCCAATGCTGATATGGAGAGAAGGTTCTTCTTGAGTCCTGGCACAAACAATACTTCTTTCATTATTAGAGACTTACCAGAGTCTAGTTTATATGAAGATTCCCCACTACCTTTTATTGGATATTGGTAGTCATCTCCTAGTTTCACCTTGTGAGGTGATTCATGTTCTGACCGTCTTACAAAAGATTCCTTGAACCCAGTCATATGTTTGGGAGACCCACTATCTATAAGCCAATCATCACTACCATGAGTAATGTTACCTGTGAGAGCGAAGATCAGAACATATTCATCGTTGCTTGAAGAATCTTCACTTTCATATCTGGATCTCTTCTTGGATGGTTCATCATCCTCTGTAACATGAGCATGATTTCTTCTTTTGTTCCCCTTCTTCTTATGAGAGTTGTTCTTGTTCTTAGGACAGTCTTTTGCAAAGTGCCCTATCTCATCACATGTATAACATCTTAATCTAGATGGGTCCTTTCTATTATTATCTCTATGATGAGGATTCTTACCTTTGAAGTGATGAGGTTTTCTTTTACCTCTCTTGGAGTGAACTGCGAGAGCTTGATATTCACTTCCCATCTTCTCTTCTCGAGCTATTATCCAAGATTCTTCTTGAGAGCACTCTTCCCATAGTCTGCTTAACTTGACTAGCTTCTTTCTAGCACAGATTCCTTGGATGAAAGAATCCCATGACCTAGGAAGGCCATTCAAAGTAGTCATCACAATCTCTACATTTTCCACTTCTTCAGCAACAACCTCTAATTGTTCCTTGAGCTGAGAAACCCTTGTGAAGTAGGACTGGATAGTCTCCGCATTCTGAATCTTCACATTCTTCAATTGATTCCTCAGAGTCATCTTCCGATTTATGTTCTTTCCTTCAAACAATTTGGTTAGGGCATCAAACATAGATTTAGGTGTCTTGAGAGAGGACACCTGTGGGATAAGGTGATCCTTGATAGAATTAACAATGAACCTCTTTGCCATAACCATCTTCTTCTTATGTAAGGACTTTTCCTCATCTCCCTTTGGAGCTAGAACCTCCTCATGAATGTAGGAGTCTAATTCATTCTCTTCCAAGACCAGGGAGATCCTATACTTCCAGGCTCAAAAGTTTTCAGCTCCCTCAAGCTTTTCATCAAGCTTGGTATGATGAGACATCTTAACTGAGAACCTCAAATGGAAATACAAAATATTTTGGATCTTACCAGGTTCAAGATGTAGGATCTGAAACTTGAGCTGAAATCCTGTAGAGCTGGTTCAGGAGCAAATTAGGGTTTTGCTTTTCCAAAGACCTGTCCACCCAAATGCCTTGAAATTTCTCCCTAACTTCGATTTTGGGGAGGAGATCAATCCAGGCCTGGGCTCACTGAAAAATTCCTCTTCTGTGAAAATCCCTAATTTTCGGCAGTAGTGTCGAGTCCAAAATTGAAAAACCTCAGAATTGGATTTTGATTCGACATAAAGATCCACCCTAAGGAGGAGAGTTATTCCACCTTACTTTTGCTGAAAATCTATGGAGGAAGATCCACAAACTAGGAAGCCCTAGTTCCCGCAGCTGCACAGTGTCTTCTTCTCAGGTTAGCTCTGATACCATGTTAGTTTTTCAACATTAAGATAGCATTACTAGGATCTTTAACTGAGAGAATAAAAAGTACATCAATCAAACACAAGAGACAATGAACACAGTGTTTTTCCTCAGGGAAACCATAAAGGAGAAAACCCCACAATTTCTTCAGAGATAGAATCAACACCAAAATAGTAAAAGCCCCAAAACAGTAAGTGATCTCCCAACAACAGTAAACTTCTTCTTTTCTAGCCCCAGTGTCTTCTCCTTCCTCAACTGTGCGCTACACTTGAGTGTGGATGACTTGTGTGATAAATAAAGACTCCAGTTCTATATTTATACTAATCCCGACATGACTAAAACCCTACCAGGGCCGACCTCTACTTGGATATTCTAATAACCCTAGTGCCCCGAAACTGGGGGGACTTTAACCCTTAGACAATCAGAGGGTTACCCATTATGACTTGACATGACTTGTTTACATTATTGATCCTCCCGATCGGAACATTGGGGCATGACAATATGACTCAATTACATTATAGATACATCCCGGAATAAACATCGGGTTACAATACATAAGATACATAGATGAATACATTCTGAAGTTACAAATACATCAACATATACCTCCTAAGCTACCACCCACACCAACAACATCTTCTTCTATCCCTTCCATACCCACATCCAATATGGTTGTCCCTCTGACTAAGATGGAAAAGATCCTCGTTGCCAGATATGCCCCTCTAAATTTGCCTAACCCCCTTTTTGTTATGCCTACTAGATATTATCTAAAATATATTCCTAATTTTACTGGGGAGGGATATTTTACAGTTGAAGAACATTTAGAGGCATTCTATACTTATGCTGAGAATATAAATATTGAACAAGAGGATGTGTGGACTAGGGATTTTGTGTAGAGCTTAGATGGTTAGGCTAGGAAATGGTTCAAAGAGTTACCTGCTGGATCAATAGCTGACCTTGAAGCTCTAGATGACATATTTTTGAAGCATTAGGGAGAAAGAAGAGACCACCTTTACTATATCACAAAATTTAGCAATTTGAAGAGAGAAAATGGTGAGTCTGTTTCAAATTTCACAAAGAGATTTAACAAAATGTTCAACAAGATCCCTGCTGAGATCAAACCTACAGAGACTTCAGCCAAAATCACTTATGCAAATGATTTTGATTATGAGTTCTGTCTTCTTCTTAGAGAAAGAAGATATGCTTCTTTATCACTCATGCAATATGTTGCTCTTGAAGTTGAGTCTAATATTTTTGCATCTCAGAAACTTAAGGGAAAAGTGGACAGGAAAAAGAAATCTTTATATCCTTCTTCATCAGAAACAAAAATGGAAAAAATGGCCAAGATGTTGGACAGCTTAACAGCTGAAATGTCTAAACTTAAAGATCGAGGTCAACAACTTGTAAGAGGTAAAGGGCTAAATGAATTTTCTCTCAGAAACCCTAATACTTTCCCTTACAGAAGGAATAAACCACGGACTTAGATCCTCCAGAGGGATTGGAATACAGCTGAGGAACAAAGAATCAGAGCTACTTTCCAAAATGATGTGTTAGAAGAAGAACAATATTTTACTCAGGGAGAAGGAGAAGAAGAAGACAATATCAATTGCATGGAAGATGAAGTTGATCCCTCTTTCTTGACAAAATCAGATTATGAGGAAGCCCTCATGAACGAGAAGATCACTGAAGAATCCTTGTATCAGGGAGATGATCAAGGAGGTTACAATTTGAGGTCCAAGCCTACTGCTCAAAAACCTTTGATTGTTTCTCCTAGAAAGAAGAATCTTGTCCCTACAAAATAGTCTGCTTCTCCCATTAAAAAGATTGTTGCTACTGCAAAAAAGATTGTTGCTCCTTCAAAATAGCAGCAAATGCCATTGTAACCATCAATCCATGATCAAATCCAACTTAAAGCTCTACCACAAGAGGTAAGAACTTCTGACAAATTTTCTTATTCTTTTAATCTTGAATAAAAAATTCAGAAACTAAAAATCCCTTTTCCCTTGATAGAGCTTATGAAGAATGATTCCTTTAAGTCATCTATACTGAAATATCTCCAACCAAAGACACCCATAGATGCTGACTTTGCGAATTTTCAAGATGATAAGCCCACAGTAACCCTAGGTCCTATGGTTGAAGAACTGGATGAGTCATGTCCACCCTTCTATATATTCTTTAATATCCATGACAAGATCCTTCACAATTGTTTGCTTGACTAAGGAGCATCCCACAATCTTATGCCAAAAGTAATGATGGATGAGCTTGGGCTCAACATCACAAAACCTTACCACGATCTTTTCTCTTTTGACTCTAGGAAATTCAAATGCCTAGGCCTCATAAAAGACCTTGTCATAAACCTCTCTCAGCTGCCTTCAAAAAACATAGTTATGGATGTAGTAGTTGTTGATGTACCACCCAAGTTTTGTCTCATCTAGTCTCGTTCATGGAGTAAAAGGCTAGGTGGTACCCTACATATCGATCTCACGTATGCTACAATACCGATGTTTGGAGGAGAAACCAAGAGACTCTATAGAGAAAATCATCTTACCTACATCATCAGCGATGAAAGGAATTCTATAAATCATCCCATCTATGCAGTGGCAATAGACTCTAGGGCATGTATTATGCAAATAGATTATTCTCAGCTAGTACCTATTAGCAACCTGAAGAAGTAACCATCTCTATATGGAGCATTTTTTTTGATGGAGCAAGTGCTCAAGCCTTAGCAGGTGCAGGTGTAGTTTTGATTTCTCCTTTAAAGGAGACTATTCATTTGTCTTATAAACTTGATTTCAAGACTACTAACAATATAACAGAGTACAAGGCTTTGCTATTGGGAGTAAAGGCTGCTAAGGAGATGGGAATCATGTGTATGAAGACATTTGGAGATCCATATCTCATCATACAGCAAGTGAACAACACTTTTCAAGCAAAGAATGTCAAGCTAAAAGCATACAGAGATGAGGTATGGAAACTTAGGGACTCTTTCATGGTTTTTGACATTTCTTATATACCTAGCTCGATGAACCATCTAGCTGATTCCCTTGTTGTCTCTGCCAGTATGTTCATTCCTCCTATGCCTCCTAAATTGAACTATGAAATCCAAGTCAAGTATAGGACATCCCTACCTGATAATGTTAAATATTGGAAATTCTTTGAGGACGATGATGAACTTAGTAAATTTATCCAGGTTGTTGCTGAATTTTCTGATATGCATATTGACCAAGAAAATATAAATGTAGAGGAATCCCAAAAGCCTAAATTGAAGGGGAAAATTGGTAAACACAATATTGTTTAGTCGCCAAGCAATCATATAACTCGAGGTCTAGTACCTCTTGAGAATATTTTTTACCATAATGATGTCCCCTTCAAACCTGTGAAAAGGGAGAAGGAACCTGCTGTCCATGAGCGTAATATAGGTATCCAAATTCATCCTAAATTCATAAATTTGTCTACTGAATTGACTGCTGATTAGAGGTCGGGATTTTTTAGTGTTATGAAAGAATTTGCTAACGTATTTGCTTGGGAATATAGTGATATGAAAACATATGATACAGATATCATTCAACATAGCATTCCCATGGAAAAGGACACCATCCCTTTCAAACAGAATTTAAGGCCTATCAGTCTTGTCTTATTGCCTGTGATTGAGAAAGAAATAAAAAATCTCCTCGATGCTAAAATCATAATCCCAATGAGGTATTCTAAATGGATTGCAAATTTAGTAATAGTGAGGAAGAATAATTGTGAGATCAGGTTATGTGTTGATTTTAGAAACCTAAATAAATGCTCCAAGAAAGACAACTACCCCTTACGCAAGATGGAGCATCTGTTGCAAAGAGTTTTAGGAGCTAGTGCCATGTCATTTCTAGATGGCTTCTTAGGCTACAATCAAGTTTGTATACACCCTGATGATCAAGAAAAAACTGCTTTTACCGCTCCTTGGGGTACCTTCATGTATGCCAAGATGCCATTTGGGCTGATGAATGCTGGGGCCACGTTTCAGAGGGCCATGGACATAGCCATTGTGGGATTAAAGGAAAAGTTTGTTCGCATATATCTGGATGAACTCACCGTATACTCAATAGTTATGAAGAACATTTGCAGCACTTAAAAAAGTTTTTTTTTCTAAAATGTAGACAGTTTGGGATATCTCTGAACCCAAAAAAGTCTCAATTTTCTCTCAGGGAGGGAAAACTCCTAGGCCACATAGTTTCAGCATAGGGTGTGAAGAGTGATCATGTTCCAGTCGAAGCTATTCATAAATTATCCATACTAAGGCCTAAAAAGGATATTCAATCATTCCTTGGTAAGATAAATTTTGTCAGGAGGTCTATTCAAAAATTTTCTGAGTTAGTGAAACACATAACTTCCATGTTGAGGAAGGAATATGAAATCAAATGGACAAAAAATGCAAGAAACTCTTTTGAAGCCATCAAGCAAGATATCATGGAAGCTCCTACTTTAATTAGTCCAGATTATACCAAGGACTTCTATATTTTCTCTTTTGCTTCCTATGATACAATGGCAACAGTTTTGTTATAGAAAGATGATGATGGTCTTGATCACCGAATTTCTTTTTTCAGCAAAACATTGATGGATGCTGAACTAAAGTATGATCCTATCGAAAAACAAGCTTATGCTCTTATTAAGTCATTGAAAGCTTTCAGAATTTGTATTTTACATACAAAGGTCATTGCCTATGTCCCTTCAGCTTCTGTGAAGGATGTCTTAACCCAGCATGACATTGATGGCAAGAGAGCCAAATGGATTACAAAGCTGATTGAATTTGATATATAAGCAAAGCCCACCAAGCTAGTAAAAGGACAAGACCTAGCCAAGCTTATGGTTGAAGAAAATTGTGATCTACTAGGAAAGAATTTCATTGGTATAAGTTTAGCAAGCTTGTATACCGAGGTAGCAGTAGAAGAGAAACATGAAAGTCAGCAGGTGGCTAAGAATTTGTCTTCATGTGAGTGGTATTCAGGTAATTTTCATTTTTTGCAAAATTTAGAATTTCGTCCTGAACTTAACATGACTCAAGCACGAGCTCTTAATATTAGATCTATTAAATTTTTCATAATCAACAATCTGTTGTATTAGAAAGATCCTTTTGGTATTTTGCTGAGATGTTTAGATGAAGAAGATTCAGTTCAAGTCATGCATCAGTTCCATTCAATCATATGTGGAGGCCATCATTATTGGAAAAATACAACTCATAAGATTCTAAGGGCTGGTTACTACTGGCCTGTTCTTCTCTCTGATGTGTGTACCTTTTTGAAATCTTGTGGCAAATGCCAAAGATTCATAGGAAATCAGCAGCTCAAATCTTTGCCCCTTAGACCTATTGTAGTGAATGGTCCTTTCCAGTGGTAGGGTCTTGATTTCATAGGAGTGATTAATCCTTCATCTAGTGGTCAGCACAGGTGGATTCTAGTAGCCACTGATTATTTTACCAAGTGGATAGAGACAATTCCCACAAGGAATGCCACTCATCAAGTCGTCATGAAATTTCTATATGAAAACATTTTTATCAGATTTGGTTGCCCAAAAAGACTAGTGACTGATAATGCACCAGCTTTTAAAGCCGATGCATTGGTTAACATGTGTGAGTCACTAGGAATTTAATTGGTGCATTCTACTTCCTACTACCCTCAAGGAAATGGCCTTGCTGATTCATCCAATAAGAGCCTAGTTAGAATCATCAAAAAGTTATTGGAGAAAAATTAGAAGGGATGGGATTCTAAACTAAAGTTTTCTCTTTGGTGTCACGTCCCCATCCCTCAGATCGGCGAAGAGGATGCAACCAACACCAAGAATACGGGAAAACCACCCCATGAACAACAAAGAGAAGCAATCAATGCTGGAATTAAAACTTACAAGCATACACAGATGCAGAATGAATCAACATTCAGCGAAAGCAACACACATACATTTCCAGCATAAAACAGGTTCATCATAATTAATTATACAATAGATATAAATTGCAGAGATGAATTAGCAGTAGTACTTATCTTTTGATGAAGAACTTCTTCCCGCAACCAGCTACGTCACTGCAACGTTCCACCCAACCATAGGCCAGCGTGCTCATTAATCTCTCAGCAATGCTGCCACCCCCAAGCTGGGCATGATTCCTCCAAGGATAAGGGTCAATGCAGGCTTACACATAGCCAAGGGACACAATTATCAAACCAATATAGCTAGGTTTACTAGGCCATCAATAGATCATCCAATCCAACACCGTCTAAGGGACAACCACTACATACCAGCAACCAAACAACCCTTCACAGCCCTGTGAAGAAGCAAAGACGACCAGGGATAATCCCAACAAACGATGAGCACAGCTCAAGCCCACAAGGCAACACAGAGTTGTTCTTGGCCCTATCGTGGCCAAAACAACTCAGCTGCGACCCAAACCAGGGTACTTTAGCAGCCTAAACTCACAATGAAAACGATGGCAGCAAATCCACAACCACAATGGATAAGGAACAGAACTCCCGACATAGCCATGGAAGACTCAGCCAACGACTGTGACAATCAACAGCCACAACTCACAGTGCAGATGATGGTAGCTATACACAGTCCCCAAATAGCAGGGAAACTCAGCCAACGAAACATGGTGAAGATGACAGCTCCTATCCCATAATGAAATAGTGGAAAACTACATAGTCCGATAATGGAGAGAAACAGACTCTCGACATGGATAGGAGGAGAACACAACCGAAGACCACCATTAACAGCATACACAACCACAATCGACATGGGGAACATATAATTACCATCGAACTCGTGTGAAACACGCAGGCACACAGCCCAGAGCGTGAATGGCTCTTGCACCCAAAATCCTGAGTGACAGCCACAATTTCACTCGCTCCCTCCGTGAGGAAAACTAACACAGAACTCCTGTGCATGAGAATAAAGGATGCGGCCAGCAAAATATGGGAATAACAGCCCACGAACAATAAAGAGAGCCCCCGACTGGTGCGTGAGGAGAACAGAACCGACCTCCGTGTGAGAGTGAATAGGCCAGGGGAGAATGGCATCGTGGAGAATATGGAGGGATTGAATGCAGTCGTGGGTGGAGTGGGCGCATGGGAAAAGGCTAACAGCCTGCCACACCCACCACCATAACTGCCTCAACTACCATCCATAATTGCCCCCCAACAACAAAACCAAGGCGTTAAAGAGGTTGGTGAACAAGAAAGGTGGCAAACAAGCAAAGGTGGCAACACATGGGTTTTTCCCCCATAGACCAAGGTTTCACATCCCTCACCCCTTATCCTTTGGAACCATGCCCTTTTCATTCAATGTTGCACTGCCATAGCTGGTTGTGGTTTATTTTATTTGATGTGCGTGTTTACATGATGCCGAATTATAATGTGCCGGATAGCACGACATACCATCAGCAACTATCCCTATTGCCAAAATATTCACAACCAAATCGATGGTGGGGATTTTTCCTTTAGCTCCTCACCACGATTAATTACATATATATACATCATGCAAACGGGGTCAAAACTGGGACATTACATTCCCCTCCCCCTTGGAATAACACCGTCCTCAGTGTTCCATTACATATATACAATACATATACAATTGCACATCAAAATTTCAAAATTGCAGATCTGTCCCACGTTCAATCATCTACTTTGAATGTTCAAGACCAAGCCCCATCGGCTTTCATGGACTTCTCCTGCTGGTTCTCAGCCTTCAACTGATCCCGAAGTCTAGGAACTTTGCGGCTATTGCCTTCATCATGTTCCCTCATTGGGCAGTCCCGACGTAAATGATGTCCTCTGCATTTCTAGCATTTCACTGGCTGCTTCATCGTTACCTGCTCAATTTCCTTTGAGTCTTCATGCCTAGACCGTTTCTTGTTGGGTCGCTTGGACAATTGTCCCACTGCTGATCCACCTTCCTTTCCCTTGCCGATTGCTCCTAGAAGGCTCTTCACCTCCCTTTGCAAACCAATAGAGTCTTGCAAAATATGGTGGCTCATTTCACTCTACCTTCTCTGTATCTTGAGCATCTCCCCAAGATTCTCTTGGGTCTTGGAAATCACTTGGAGGAGACTTCCAGCTAAGTCCAACAACTTTTGATCTGCTGCCATGATCAATGTGCACCACCTGGTTTCATTTTTCTCACCTGTGAAATTCACCATTGAAATTCTATCAAACCAAGCATAATATAGACATTAAAATCAGTCAATTAATTCCCCCATTTGGCATGACAGTCCAAGTCTCATCAATGAGGCTTTCATATTTTTCGTGCCTTCCCAACAAGCACATGAGCTCATTCATGTCCATTCCTGGGCAGGGAATTAACTATTCCAGCATTCACAAATTTACTTAAGCAAATACACACACATTTCATTCTCAATCATACATGAATTTAACAATCTTTTGTTTTCACCATGCATAAACACACACATATATATATATGCATATATAATCAAAAGGCAAGAGAGAGCAGTAAGATTTTTTCCCCTCTTTATTTTGTTCCATCTTGGAACCCACACCATCACCATGGCTTTTCATGCTCTCAGCCTCTTTCACTTCACCGTGAATGCTGGACCAATCCTTCTTGGTCATGACACTTAGTGTCTTTGGTCTATTCCAGACCTCTAAACCATGGAGTCTCTCCACATGGTTTGTCTCGACTGCTAGGACTCCCCCGTCTTACTATCTATCACCTTTTTCATTACCGCTCAACCCGAGCTTTCCAGGACAATCACATGTCCACATGCACCCCTAGGATGCTCTCATAGTCCTCGCTCCCAACAATACCTATATCCAAACATTGAATAGATTCACATGTTTAGTTTATTCTCATCAGTTTTACCTCTAGAACAAAAGCTTAAAACATCAAAACCCAATCATATACACATGTATATTCATAAGCAAAATAATCCAATACTTATCTGTATTGTGCATTTCCTCGTTCGTCCACAGGATCCTGCTTCGCCTTGCAAGCCTTGGGATCGCCTATGGACTTAGATGTTAGGTCAGCACTACCCCACAACATCAAATAATCAATGTCCAGCTAGTACATTCTCATGTCAACTGGGCTTGGAACTTTAACACGACCATTTCTAGGTCTAGGATCTACTATGGATCCCCAGGCATATAACAACCCAACATACACTTATACCAACATACACTTGTATCAACAATAACCCTTGCTCCGCAACCCCTCTCAACAACTATTTACTATTTTACCTTTACCTTTACCTTTAGCCTATCAACACAAGCAACACAAGAAATACAAGCAAACTCATCAGCATTATTGCTCAAAAACTGTAATCACATTCCATATCATTCACTATCAAGTATTGAGACACCAGGAGTGCCTCCACTCCCTAGAGTGTAATCAATATTGAAAACCCTTTCATGACTCAACATCGGAAAAGTGTGCACCCTTTCCCAGTGTGTGCCATGTAAGCCCTATTCATACTCAAGCAATTGGGCACCCTGGAAACAAAAACAAAACATGTTCTGCATATGGAATTTAATAATTAAACATGCATATTCTTAGCAAGGGTCATAGAACACTTATCCATTTGTCGTCGCAGTATGCCTTTGTTAAGGAGGAATGGAGGCTCCGTCCTTGAGTTAATAGTCCCTCAGTTAGCCACCCCAACTCCTTTTTACATTTCACATTCACACATGTCTTACCGAGATAACCCATACCATCTCACTCATGTTATTAGCAAACATGCAGTGCAGATGAGACATTTTTGAAATGTCCAATGGTGTTTCACTCGAAACCCATTTCCAAGATAAGGGAAAACCTTCCCATGAAGTTTGGCTTCTACAGGCCATCACACATGGTCTTCCTGCAGTGTGTACCCCTGACACATCCATCAAATAGCCAAACAGTCAATCATTACCTAATACTACAATCCCAATTGATTGTTCCATAACCAAGCAATGACATTAGAAATCAAATTCATTAGGAATTTGCAATTCTATCTACTACAGAAATTGACTTGTTCAATTTTGGGTCTCTTGTAAACAGCACTACTATGCCCATTATAATTTCATGCTTACTATCATAACATGATTACCCACTTACCATGCATCCCTCCTGACACAATCTTATACAAGCCAACAATGATTAGTAGTCATTAGCACTTTCTTAAATCTGAAATCCACAATTCAAATTTAACAACCCATACCAACTACTTTTACAACTATGAGACTCTTCTCATAAGGTTGGGTTCTTTCACAAGGTAGATTCTGGCATTGGTCAGGGTCTTACCTCTCACTGCCATGCTCGAAATAATCTACCTGAAATTTGAGCTTCAATCATCCAAACACAAGCTTATGCAAGCCAATAGTGACTAGTAGTTGTCAGCAATTTCTTAAATATGAAATTCACAATTCGAATTTTAACAAACTACTATGCATACCAACTATTTTTACAACCATGAGATTCTTCTCATACATGGTAGATTCTAGCATTGGTCAGGGTCTTACCTCCCACTGCCATGCTCAAAATAATCTACCTGAAACATGAGTTTCAATCAACCAAACAATTGGTAAGTCTGGATGCATATAACTTTTCATTGCTACAACCATCAGTAAAGCACTTTCAGAATTTATGAAATTCAAATACTTCCAACTGTTAGTCACATCATTATTATCAAAACTCATTTACTTCACGCAATCATTATCATACTAACATTGCAAGGTATAGTCACAGCATTCATGCAATTAAATGAAATGCTTAGATACCCTTACTTCACAAGCGTATCATTCATACCACCTTGCTCTTCAATAGAGCATTTCTAGTAGCCAATTGAGCATGACTATCCTGCATTCATAACAACCTTTGAAATGGTTCCTGAATTGTCATCAATTCATCATTTCAGCCATTAGTCATTCATAATATCACATGCATTCATCTCAATGCATTCATGCAATACATCACAACATTTGTACCTATACTTATGCAATCAGTCATTCACACCCTTCATAGGCATACATCCATTGCATAACCCCAAGGTTCATAAAATATTTCCAATGACTATCCATTCATGCTATCTTGCATTCAATATACCGTGCATGGCCTAACCATGACTAATTCATATAGGATGCATTATTATAATCAATATCATCAACATATATAGGCATGACACCTTTCTATATTCAAACATCCACATGGTGTGAGGTCTCTTACCTGTACCAATCCATGGAATTTGTCATAAGCAAATTCTTACCAGCATGGGTCTTACTTACACCCTTGACATGACCAATTTGGTTGGTCCTTTGTAGGAGATTGCAGAATTTGCTCACCAACTTTTGTTATGGACTTGTTGCCTCATCCCTTTATTCATAGGGTTGCTAGTCACAATTGTCAACATCAGCAACATATTCCGCTAGGTCCATGTCATCGTTGGTCTTTCCACTAATGCCAACAACAAAGCAATGATTATCATTAGTGGTTCATTATAAATGTATAATCTTTAGTATCCTATGTATACAATGCATATCCTCATGCATTTCATGCATAAAACTTAGGAAATGTAGCTATAATCAGAAAGACAGGGTTTCAAGGGAAACTTCCCTTTTCAAGTCTTTCATCCTAGCATGGAACTCCTCTTCCACACAACAGCTGGTTAGCCTTCATAGTCCTTTCTACCTCTGGGCATGCAATCGTCCAGATTTGTCCATTTGATAACAACGGCCATCACTAGTGCTTTGCTGCTTAATACTCAGATTCTGGTGACTTACCCTTGTTCCTTACTGGATAAGCTTTCCAATGCCTATCCATATGCTTCATTTCGACCTCGGCTGTGAAAACCACACCACTTCCAAGAATGAAGATTTTCACCAAATTTCTGCATTTTACACACAGCTGCATTTTGGTTGCCAACTTCAGCCACCTCACCTCCGTTGCACCATTCCTCTCTTATGAATTTTGGGTTCTACTAAATTTCCCGAAACATAGAATCTTCTTTTCTCCAGAACAACTATCTCCGGGGACGAAGGGGGTCAAGGGGGCTTGCCCCCTTGTAGCTTCCGCCACTGCAGGGCGGGTCAAGGGCAGCACCCTTGTTTTTTTTTTTTTAAGTAAATCTTTAATTTTCCCGCAATTTGGCGCAAAAGATCACTGCCACTTTCTTCTTTTCAGCCCTGAAATTCACTATAAAAACATCCACAGAATCGGCTCTCAGAACCCTTATCCCATTCGCTGAATCGACTCGGAACACTTTCTCTTCCGCAATGGGGGCTCTCAGAATACTTTCTCTTCCGCAACGGCGGCTCTCAGAACACTTCCTCTTCTACAATGGCGGCTCTCGGAACACTTTCTCTTCCACAACGGCGGCTCTCGGAACACTCCCTCTTCCGCAACAGCGGCTCTTAGAACACTTCCTCTTCCGATTGGCGGCTGTTCCCTTGAAACAATTTTTAAAATTTTCTTGCGGCATCGGCTATCTTCCTGATCGACCGGCTAGTGTCTTTGGCTTCTGCAACGGCGGAACGCCAAACCATTGTTTCTTTTGATCGGTGTCAGCAGTCTTTCTCATCGGAAGACTTAACGCTTTGTCTTCCGCAACGACGAAACGCCAAATACTAACTTCTTTCGATCGGCACTTAGAACAATTTTAAACTTTCGGCTTCGGCGGCCTTTCTGGTCAGAAGCCTTAGTGTTTTGGCTTCGGCAACAGCGGTGCAGGAAACCCCACCTTCTTTTGATCGGCGGCACAACCAAATAATGACTTTGACTTCCGCAACGGCGTAACACCAAAGACGAACTCCTTCCGATGGCTGCAGATTTCTTAGAAAAATTTTAAGTTTTTCTTGCGGTGTCGGAGGTCTTTATCATTGGAAGCCTTAGGGCTTTTGGCTTCCACAGCGACGGAATTTTACTTCGCCAACTCTTCCGATTGGTGAACTAAATTCGAGCCTTAACCCTTTTGACGTGTCAGCGATTGGAGGACTTTCCCGTTGGAAGACTTAACGGTTTGGACTTCCGCAACGGCGGACGGGAAACATCTAACTCTTCCACTACAACGGAAGCCCACTTATCCAACTCTTTTGCAACAGCGGAAGTCTTTTCCACTTGATGCTTTGACGAACCACTATTCAAACACTTAGAAATTTTTTTGGAATTTCTCCATTCATCCACTATCATCAACTTTCCTGATTGCTGATGTTCTACTGAACATAGAAGGTAATTCTACCCTCTGTCAATGGCTCCTTCTTGGCCCATAGAGGCCCATTGTTGCAACCTTGGGCTCTGATACCATACTGTCATGTCCCCATCCCTCAAACCGGCGAAGAGGATGCGACCAACACCAATAATATGGGCAAACTTCCCCATGAACAACAAAGAGAAGCAATCAATGCTGGAATTAAAACTTACAACCATACACAGATGCAGAATTAATCAACATTCAGCGGAAGCAACACACATACATTTCCAACATAAAACAGGTTCATCATAATTCATTATACAATAGATATAAATTGCAGAGATGAATTAGGAGCAATACTTATCTTTTGATGAGGAACTTCTTCCCGCAACCAGCTACATCACTGCAATGTTCCACCCAACCATAGGCCAGCGTGCTCATCAATCTCTCAGCAACGCTACCACCCCCGAGCTGGGCATGATTCCTCCAAGGATAAGGGTCAATGCAGGCTTACACATAGCCAAGGGACATAATCAACAAACCAATACAGCTGGGTTTACCAGGCCATCAATAGATCGGCCAAGCCAGCACCGTCCAAGGGACAACCATTGCATACTAGCAGCCAAATAACCCTTCACATCCCTGTGAAGAAGCAAAGACGACCAGGGATAATCCCAACAAACGATGAGCACAGCTCAAGCCCATAAGGTAACATGGAGTTGTTCTTGGCCCTATCGTGGCCAAAAAAACTTAGCTACGAACCAAACCAAGGTACTTCAATAGCCTAAACTCACAATGAAAATGATGGCAACAATCCATAGCCATAGTGGATAAGGAACAGAACTCCTGGCATAGCCATGGAATACTCAGCCAATGACTGTGGCAATCAACAGCCACAACTCACAGTGCAGACGATGGCAGCTATACACAGTCCCCAAACAACAAGGAAACTCAGCCAATGAAACGTGGGGAAGATGGCAGCTCCTGTCCCACAATGAAATAGCGGAAAACTACACAGTCCGATAATGGAGAGAAACAGACTCTTGGCATGGACAGGAGGAGAACACAACCACAGACCACCGTTAACAGCATACATAGCCACAATCAACATGGGGAACAGATACTTACCACCGACTTGGTGTGAAACACACAAGCACATAGCCCAGAGCATGAACGGCTCCTGCACCCGAAATCCTGAGTGACAGCCACGGTTTCACCCACTCCCTCCGTGAGGAAAACTAACACAGAACTCCTGTGTGTGAGGATAAAGGACGTGGCTAGCAAATTATGGGAATAACAACCCACGAACAACAAAGAGAGCCCCCGACTGGTGTGTGAGGAGAACAGAACCGACCTCCGTGTGAGAGTGAACAGGCCAAGGGAGAATGGCGTCGTGGAGAAGATGGAGGGATTGAATGAAGTCATGGGTGGAGTGGGTGCAAGGGAAAAGGCTGACAGCCTGCCACGCCCACCACCATAACTGCCTCAACTACCAGCCATAACTGCCCCCCAACAACAAAACCAAGGCTTTAAAGAGGTTGGTGAAACGTTTTTGGAGCAGAGAGTGAAATGCCAAAATAAGTGATGGAATCAGCTAAGTTGTACTTGAAATGATAGCGTTTGCATGGACCTCTAGGTCCTTCTAATCAAATATAATGAATGCAAAAGCGCACTTCTGTTCTGTTAGGGTTTAAACTTCCAGGAAACAACTTCGAATTGGCAGGGGCGAAGCTACTCGACTAAAAGGAGAGGGATTTCTCACTTGTCCTTCCGAGGGCAAGGACGATCCCTTCCTGAGTTAACCCTAGATCAAGTTTGGACCTTCACCAGGTGAAGCTATAGAACTGTTGGTTTAAGGTTCCAGGCCTAGGAGCATCCAACAAGGTATTTGCTACCATGAAAATCAAATAGAAAATGCCACTCTAAGCAAACAAACAAAGGTGGCAACACATGGGTTTTTCCCCCATAGACCAAGGTTTGACATCCCTCACCCCTTATCCTTCGGAACCATGCCCTTTTCATTCAACGTTGCACTGCCGTAGCTGGTTGTGGTTTATTTTATTTGATGTGCATGTTTACATGATGCCGAATTATAATGTGCCGGATAGCACGACATACCATCGACAACTATCCCTATTGCCGAAACATTCACAACCAAATCGATGGTGGGGATTTTGCCTTTAGCTCCTCACCACGATTAATTACATATATATACATCATGCAAACGGGGTCAAAACTGGGACATTACATTTGGGATGACAGAGTGACCGTCAAAAAATCCATAGGGACTTCTCCTTTTAAATTGGTTTATGGTATTGATGCTATTTTCCCCATTCAGTTAGTTCTACCAGTAGCCAAGTTCTTTTAAAAGGAACAAGATGAACCAAATGACATGGTAAGAAGAATGCTTGATTTGGTTGACTTACAACAAGTTAGAGAACAGTTGGTGGAGAAGTCAGAAGCTCACCGAAAGAAGATAAAAAATACTTTTGACAAGAAATAAAAGGTGGACAATTTTTAGGTTAGAGATTGGGTTCTGAAATGGGATGTTGTCAGTCAAGACAAGGGAAAGCACGGTAAATTTGATTCTTTATGGACAGGTCCTTTTGTGATAATTCAAGTGCAACAGAACAACACTTTCAAACTACAAAGTATGGAAGGTGAATAAATGTTTGGTGGCCCAGTCAATGGGCATTTTCTAAAACTCTATTTCATCTAAGGCTTCAAAGCCTTGTCACTGTAAATATCATTTTTGTTTTTTGTTTTTCCCAAAATAACTCCATGCCCAATGGAACACTAGAAGATAGGCTTGATTTTTGTGTTACAGGAAAGGTATTTGATTTGTGGTTCTTGGAACCTCATAGGGAGCATTCCATCCCTGGGTAGGAGCCAGATGTTATCTCCTCAAATAAATTAGACAATTTATTTCATATAGTGATAGGAAGTTCAAAAAATATTTTTGAAAATTTTAAGGCTCATTGTGAGAGCTTTGGGTAGGTAATGAAGTCTGAAACACATTGGACTTTGTTTTCCTTCAAGAAAATCAAAGCTCAGGTTTTGGTGGCTTAGGCAAACATTTCAACTGTTCATTAGCCATGAAAAATCCTAGCTTTCGGTATCTTAAATAAAAAATTTAGCTATTTTAGCGACCGAAATCACATGAAGGTTGAAGTGGTCAACACGTCCTTCATACACAGGAACCGTCAGGATGGAAGCGAAATAACTGTAAATTGGCCGTTGAAAATATAAGAGAAGTGGTTGATTATAGTTTGGTAAGAGGTTTTTAAGATATTATTATTAATTGATGTGATTTATCCAATCCCAAACACTCTTTACCCTACACCTGTCCCATATCTGTGATCTAATTACTATGAATATTGTAATTCTAGTTCATATGATCATGTTCCTTGCACTTTCTAGTTTACGAGTCTCATTAGCTAAACCATTCCTTTTTTCAAATCTCAATTGCTAACTATATCCCTCAAAATCAAGACATTCCCTTGATTCATTCCTCATTCCTAGTGTTTTTTCTCATTGAGCCAAATTTCCCGAATCCCGTGCTGTATTACCTTCCCCAAAGTTTGAATTTTCAAATCGTAGGTGCAGAGAAACAGTTCAGAAAATGAAGAGATGAGGACCTGCCCTAAGGAAAGAGCTTGGTGATATCTGTTACCTAGAATCACACCCAGAGGTATGTCAACTATTCAAAGACATAGGTTGTTATAGGTTTTGTGAAAAAATCCAAGGATCTCATCAGCAAGTGACAGAAGCTTTTGATCTCATGTTTGATGGCAGAAAAGCAATAATCAGCAAGGAAGAATTCCATGTCGATGAAGCTCTTATAGCTGAAGTGACAAAGCTTCCAAGGACTGGAGAAAATTGGTTTAAGACCACTATTACAAAGAATGTTGAATTTAGATCCTACCTAAAACTTGAGCACAAAAATGTTATATGGAAGAAGAATATTCCTACGTCCTATCTCGAGGAGAAATGGCCTCACCTGTTGAAGTCAATTCTTTTCTACATAACCTGTGAGGGTGGATACAATAGGGTGATGATATATCATTTTAAATTAATGAATCACTTCACTGGAAGGAGCCCCTTGAATATTCCTTTTTACCTCTACAAAATCTTGACTAAGATGGCTCACAAGTCAGATCCAAGCCAACCAAAATTGTAGGTATATTATCTCATCATGGCTTGATCAAGCTAATTGTTTCTGAGCTACTGCAAAGGAGGAACATTTCTTGGGCGTACTTCCTATTCTGGAACGAATTTGAAATAGAGCTACATCCAGAGGATAAAAATAGGTCTTCTTCAAAAAATTCTTTCACTCCCAGAAGTGGAAAGAGGAAGAGGAGAGCCATCTCTCCAATTGCAATTGATCAAGCCTCTCCATCCTCTAAGACTAAGAAGGCCACAAGGAATCTAGATTTCAGTAAGAAGACAGAGAAAGAAGAAGCTTCTTCATAAGACAAGAATGTTCTCAACCTGCCATACACTAATTCTGAGGATGAAGAAGAGCAAGGAGTTGACCTAGCAAATCAAGTTGCAGCAGGGCATGAGGATCTTCCCTCACCTACACCAAAGGATGATAAAAGTCAACAAGTTGCAGAGGCTTCATCTAGCAAGAAAAAGGAATCCAGATCTTAGAGGATCAACTAGATGCTAAGGTAGGTGTATGAATTAGAAGTTCTTGAAAGGGAAATTAAAAGAAGCAATGAAAGATTAACTAAGACAAATACTGAATTATATGACTCTCTTCAAGAACTAACAAAGAAGTATACTAAGCTTGAAGAAAGAAATATCAGGTTGATGAAGGACAACACTAAGCTCTACAGAAAAATTAGGCTGTCAAAATTGTAGACAAAGTATTCAAACCCTTAGTCTCAAGCACATAATAATCTGGAAACCCTAGCAGAGGTAGCCATGAATATTTATGATCTAGAGGTACCCTGTGATTCTACTACCATCCCAGAGCCTATTCAAGTTGTAGAGACACCAGGAGAACATCATTGAAGCTTTAAAACACTAAGGTAAAACATGATTGTTGCAATTTTGATTAACTGTTAAAACAATATTTTCGGTGGCTTAGGCGAACACTTCAACTGTTCATTAGCCACTAAAAATAGAGCTTTTGGTAGCTAACAGGATCGAAATTTGCCTATACTAGCCACCAAAAATGCAGACATGGCAGAGAGATCTTATTTTTCCCAGATCCAAGACTCTCTGATCCAAATGTTTCAAGGATGATTTATAATGATCGACAAAGACTAAAGGCATCAAGATTAGAGTTTTGTTTCATTTTTCACCAGCAAAGATAGAGGTGATAAGGATTCCTGCCTACTTTGGTAAAAGGTGACTTGTCTACCAAATGGCAATTTCGAGTTCTCCTTCAGTTTCTATTGTAGCTATCAAATATTTCAAAGATCAGGAAGATATTTTGAGATATGGATATTGGCTATCAAAATAGGATCTTTTCCTATTTTCTAGCAACTGTTTTTGATTGTCTATTCTTAGCAAATTCGATCCAGTTTTTCAGGATCTTGAATAATTTTGTAAAGGCTATAAATCCTATGACTTCTGTAGAGCATAAGGTTGATTTGGAGTTCTAGATACACTGCTTTTGTGAGAAAGACACTTTCTATAATATATTCAGTATGCAAGCTTCTTTCATATGAGTGAATTCTGTTCTTTATCTAAGTTTACATAATCTATTGGTGAGTGTCATCTTACCATCTGATTAGTGAGCAAAGGATCATAAGTAATCATACTAGTTTTATTGACCGATCATATATATATGGTTGTGTGTATGTGTTCTGGTTACTAAAGTCAGTTTCTTCATCCATATTTATTTATTACCTATCTGATAGTAGCTCTTGAAGGCCTTTTTTTGTTTGAATGTGCTTAAGACTGGCTTGACTATACCATTCAGCGAGTTAGATATTCATTTTGATCCAATATTACCCATCATTAAGTGAACCATTGAAACAATATTTAACTTACTAGGAATCTTCGAGTTAAAGCCTAGAAGAGTTTCATGGAGTGCTAACAGAATGACAATTGATCAATCATCATGATTCTGCGTTCATGAGTAAAGGATACAAAGAAGAAGATAGATGAAATCATCACCTTCATGGTGTAAATCTAGTTGTGATCTATTAAAAGGTTGTATTCAAGTGGTGCATCAACCACCTCAACCTCAACTGACATGATCTTCCCTCTCGATTGGACCTCAACTAGCTTGAAGAGAAGGAATAATGATGTGCGGTCTAAATGAGTGACCATCGAATGTTGTCAAAATTGTCACAGATTGAGACAATTAGTGAGATCCAAGACCCTTCTAAGAGGAAAACACGTGAATGATGTCAAAGCGCCTTCATTAAGAACTTTGCATTTGATGGTGTTGTTTAGACACTCTAGTAGGAGTTGAAAAACCATATGGTAATTAAAGCAAGGCTCGACATCATCTTTCTCAAACTTGATCATACTTGGGCTGCCTAAATCATGAGATCCCAAAGAATCAAACAAGGGGTTTATATGTGCATGACACTTATGGAGCTCGTCCAAAGCTGAGATCGCACATGGAGTTTAGCCCAGATCCTCCATAATAGAATAGTTATGGGAAAATTGGGAATTAGGATTTTGCACCAAGCGCTTAAGGAGTCCTTTCAGCACACGTGTTATAGAGTCGGGTATATCAATCTACAATGGGATCTCAGAAGGTGGGATCCATTTCCCCAAAGTCAGTTGTGAAGGACCATAATCATGTGAATGAGTCACAACATGAATAACCAACAACATATTAATGAAACTATGATCACCATCATGGGATAGAGGTTTTTCAGTCCCACCAGACCCACTTTTGTTGACAGGAGTCCTGGAATTCATGTTTTGATTATCCAAAAGGGGATTTATCAGCATAGCTGGTCCCTTTGCAATAAAATTTGAGGTCTTCCCAATCTTATGGAATAAGTGCATAAGATGGTATCCTCCACAAAGTTTACATGGAATTTGACTTTAAGTTTAGGTTACTTCTCCCCGCCAAAATTGTGTTTGTCCTTTTCATTATACACATTTTATTTATCATTATTCTCACCCATACGAATCTTTCTTATATTTTTGTTCCCTCTAGGTTGTTGGTCACCTTTTGGGTTCGTGGACTGCACAAAATGTACATATGATGATTGGGTTGAATAGGTTGTAGACTGGTTAATAGATTTTTTTTATAATTTGTTTGTCACTTGGTATACATATTTCACACTCGCAAATCCAATAATTCCATCAGTAGCAACCCAGCTTTAAACTTGGGGTCATGATTCAACATCGGTGTGTTAGGAATAATCTCATAAAATAGCCTAGACTAAGCATAAATAAAGTCTAATTGCTGAGCTTGAAAATTGTATGTTCCTTAGTATCCACTCTATAAGTTGAACCATCCTTCGTGATATAAGGGGATAAGGACTTAAGGAACCAATCTAGTTGGATTTCTAGTGAAATGTTGGCCTTAATCAATCGCTTTCATCTATGCCATTGTTGAATATGGAAAAAAATATGAGTGGCCTTGTTTTTCTGAAAGGCCGAAAATAGTTTCATACTGGAAACGGAAAGTGATTAAGGAAGACCATGTCCAAATCGTTAAAAGTCAGGTATATGTCCCTAGGAATCTCTATATACCGTTTCATTATTGAACCTGTAAGGGTGCATTGAAATAGTCTCAATTGAATAGAATCATGGTTCAATGAATTCAGAGAGCAGGAGAGATGAAAAGTGGTAACGTGATCACCAAGATCCTCACCCTTCTTACCTTCAAAATTTAGAATGTCCAAAGGAATCTTGCAAGTACCAAAGCCCTTTTGTAGGAACAACAGATCCCATATTTGATCTAAAACACGGGGGGCCCAATTTTGCATGCAAAGGTAACTTTCATCAATTCCTGAAGTTGTTTTGGGGTCCCCATAACTTTTATCACGGTTTCTATAATTTAACTAAGTCAAATCATAGAAACAATGATAAAAGTTATGGGGACCCCAAACCCACTTAAGGAATTGATGAAATTTACATTTGCATGAAAAATTGGGGATCCTGTGTTCTAGATAAAACATGGGATCTATTGTTCCTACAACAAATGGCGACTGGATGGGACAAACCAGTTATCTATGTAAAATGAAAACTCTTTCACATAGAAAAATATGTCAGTAAAGAAATAATTTAACCTGAAACTATAGCAAATGTTTATATATAAGATTGCAACCAACACACAGAATTACCAAAATGATTTGTACATTCCCATCCATGATCAAGTTAAAGATGATGCAAATTTGATTCAAGAGATACGAAAGATCATAAGGATCTCTCACCCTTAGGAAAACATAGGAACACAGTTTAAGTGGGAGCTGGAAGCAAACCTAAGCATATTCTGGATATTCAAAAATAGGTCACCAAGATTATTATTTTTTTTAAAGACTTTATTGACATAAGACCACTTCCCCAATTTGGTGATCAGTGCCACTCACAAACCTGATTTGGAAATTGAACAAGCAAGCTCAGTAAGGAGACCTCTTGTCTTCCAGCTGTAAAACGAAAAGCAACTATCATGGTCTGAGAACCATCTAATGATAATTTAGTCCAAAATCAAATCTATGATCATGGAAGGGCTGACTTGTGATAAGACCCCCCTGTCCTTATGTACAACAATCGTCTTACGAAAACAACGAGAATTTATTTGACTATGAATTGCACGACACTACCATGGATTGATATCCACATAATAGTAGCGTTACTCATTGATGCTTTGCAGATCATGAATGAACCGACCTATGATAGGATATTCCATCTCTCAGCACAACTAAAAGCCACCTCCCTAATTCATTGGTGAAGATGTCATTCCACCAAGCACCTATGAACCTAATGGGTTGGCTCGTGAGGAGAGCCCTCATCGTACAATCCACAATCTGAAACAGAAATTATTATTATTATTATTATTTTCAATGTGAATATGATAGGATCGAGATTAGATAAGGTCGATTAGGTTATTAAGGTATGTTGTAATGCACTAATGAGACCTGATACAAGAAGAACCAATTACCTCCACGGCCTCCATCAGACGAATAAAGAATCAGTACAAATGTTGAGCTAGATGAGGATGCATCGATCTAAAATTCTATAGCCATTGGTTGCCAATTTTAGATAAAACAAATCCTGACACATGCTAGAAAAATATTGAGACTAACAATGGATTGAAGTTCAAAGTGCTGCAGTCTTTGAGATAAAATTATCAACTTCCATTACCAAATGTGTAGATATTATTATAACACCCACTAATATCAAGAAAACAAAAAAAAATCATAAAAGAGCACGCTAAAACTATATACACGTCACATGAAAATGTTCAGACAAAATACTTTTTAACCAAAGAAAAATTCACTGGGTAGGTGTCAATGACCCCCTCCAGTGTCTATAACCGAACTATGCTAGGACCAATATTTTCTGTAACAATGAAAGGTCCCAGCAAGAGGTGTTGAAAATTGGTATACTCCTTATTGTCTTTATGCTGCTTATCCCATCTCAATACCAAATCCCCTACTGAAAAATCTCTATCAAAAGAAGATTTCTCATCGAACCATTTTTTTACCAACTTTTGATGTTGATACAATTTTTTCTTGGATCTTTCCCTATCTTCTTCTAACTTAAGCAGAGTATCAATACTCTGTTGAAGTGGGGATGAATCATCTTCTTGGATGGATTGGACTAGTTGTAATGAGGGGATGGCAGGATGGATTCATTTCCATAAACCAGACGGTAAGGGGAATTTACAATGGCTACCTTTGGATTGATTCGTTTTGCCCAAAGATAATAGTATATTTGGTTATGCCAATCCTTGTGATGGGAAGCTACTGTCTTTTTCAGAATATTTATCAAGTTTTTGTTGGAGGATTCAGCAAGTCCATTACCTAGAGGATAATAATTAGTAGAAACTTTGAGCTTGATCCCCTTTTCAAGGGCATTGCTTATGAGGTCAATGGATGTGAAGTAAGATACATTGTCAAAAATGAGACATTCAGGGGTGCCAAACCTAGTGACTATTTGACTTTCAAGAAAGGATATCACTTGGTTCGTATTGCATAGTCTAAGAGGATCTGGTTCAACCTACCTAGTAAAATAATTAGTGGCTGTTAAGATGTATTTGTGTTGTAGGGAAGAAACAGGGTCGATGGGTTCGACAAAATCCAATCCCCATTGCTGAAATGGAAACTGGACCACTACTAGCTGCAAATGGAAGGCAAGTTTTTTTACTTTTCCAGCACATTTCTGGAAAGGCTCACACTTCCGAACATAGGCATGATCATCTCTAAATAAGGTAGGATAAAAATATCCTGCTCTTATGATTTTGTGAGCTGTCGTCTCTCCTGAGAAATGCCAACCTACAGGTCCTGAATGAAATTGGAAAAGGATATCATCAGTTTGATCCTTTTCTAAACATATGAGAAAAAATCCATCATAGTTTTTCCTACACATAACATTATCAATAAATTGATACAGAGTTGACTTTAACCTTAATGCACTGCGTTTTTCAAAGTCAAGGGATTAAAAGGAAAACCCATGATTTAGAAAAAACTTACTGTGATCATACCATTCAGATGTTGTAGTTTCAATTGCATTAATAGAACTTGTGGGTACAACTTCCTGTTGCTCCCATTTGGTTTACCGATCTTCAAGGTCGTTCGATTGGACAGAGAGTAGACACAGACCTTGTCCTTTGACAATATTTTATGGCTTTATCTCGAAGTCATATTCTTTTAATATCATCATCCAGTGATCCCTATTCTCACCTAATTCCTTATGTATGAGAACATTACAAATGGTTGTGTAAGGGACAATCACCTTAGTCCTCGATTTCAACAAATATGGCCTATAATGTTTCAGCGATTTGTAAATTGCATAGTATTTTTTATCGATCTGGGAATAGTTGAGCTTGGATCCTTTAAATGTTGAAATCATAAAATAAATGGGGATCTTAGCGTCCTCAAGATTATTCTATGTCAGGATAGCTACGTAATAAAAGTCAGTAGCGAAGGTATAAAGTATAAAATATTTGTTGAAATATAGAGACATTAGAGCAGGTGATTCTGCAATGGCTTTTCTAATTTCAACAAATGAATTCCTCTATTCTTTGGACCATTTAAATTGTACATCTTTATTAACTAAATGTTGCAAAAGTTTAACAACTTGGGAAAAATTTGGTACAAACCTACGAACAAAATTGATCTTACCCAAGAAGGAGTGCATGGATTTTTGGGAACTAGGGAGGCCAATCTTTGAAATAGCTTTAGTGTGCTCTGGATCAATAATCATACCTTCCTTGGAGACAATGAAACCTAACAGCTTACCTTCCGTGACCGTGAATATAGAATTCTTGGGGTTGAGGGAAATTTTGTACTTCCTGCATCGTTCGAACACCTGTTTCAAAGCAGACAAATGTTCATGTCATTTTTTAGAATAAATTGTTATATCATCTAAATATACAATGACAGAATTATGAATTAAGCCCCTAAAATCTATATGCAATATTTCTATGGAACATAGCTCCTGCATTTATCACCCCGAATGGAATTCTCCTATAAGCAAATGTTCCCCAAGGAATCTAGAAAGTTGTTTTAAGATGGTCGTCGGGGGCAACTAGGACTTGGTTATACCTTGAGAAGTCATCAAGGAGTGAGAACATCTCAGACCTAACCACCTTCTGTAGAATTTTTTCCATAGGAGGAACATGATAATTTGCACAACAGTATTTGAACTCAAGAATCCGATGACATCCGACGTAAAGTACAAATGTGTCAGATTGCAATGATGAAAAGTACTGTACCTTCTGATTTCTTTTATGACCGTCAAAATCCGTCGTCCTTAGTGTAGGTTTTCTGAAGTCACATGGAGGATAATTCATCAAATATGCGATGATGGAGTGTCCAATTTGCGATGGACATTTGTCGAATGTGCAACAACCATTTGTCGAATGTGAGACGACCATTTGTAGAATTTGCGACGGCCATTTGTCAAATTTGTGATGACCGTTTGTCCTAGGTATGGCTATCGATGAGGTTGAACATGAAAAATCCTTATCTAATCCTTCCAATATTATTCCAAATCCGGTCGTCAATTTAGAAAAGTTTTATGATGTAGAAGACAAGTTTAGGAAAATGACCAACTATAAGACCCAGAGCTCATCTCTCAATTATGAAGTTGTCAATACGGGAACTGAAAAAAATCCTCACTTCATCAACCTTGGTATTCATTGTTCCTATGAACAAAGGAGAGGATTTATCAAGTTATGCAAGGAATTCAAAGACGTCTTCACCTGGACATATGACAAACTCAGAAATTTTGATACCAGCATCATGCACCACAATATCCTGATGAAACTTGAAGTGAGATCGTACCAACAAAAGATAAGGAAGATGCATCCTAGCTTGGAACCTTCTATTCAAACCTTTTGCTGCAACCTTCTGTTCAAACATACACAGTGGATTTACAACTTGGTACCCATTTGAAAGAAGAATGGGGAGATCAAGCTCTATGTTGACTTCAAAAATTTGAACAGAGCTTTCGAGAAGGACAATTATCATGTTCCTCCTATGGAACAAATTCTATAGAAGGTATCCATGTCTAATATGTTCTCACTCCTTGAAGGCTTCTTAGGGTATAACCAAGTCCTGATTTCCATCGATGACTAGCTTAAAACAGCTTTTCAGACTCCTTGGGGAACATTTGCTTACAGGGGAATGCCATTCGGGCTGATAAATGCAGGAGCTACGTTCCAGAGAGCTATGGATATATATTTCAGGGGCTTAATTCATTATCCTATCATTGTATATTTAGATGATATAACAATTTATCCTAAAAAAGACATGAACATTTGTCTTCTTTGAAACAGGTGTTCAAACAATGCAGGAAGTACAAAATTTCCCTTAACCCCAAGAATTCTATCTTGGTTGTCACAAAAGGTACGCTATTAGGTTTCATTGTCTCCAAGGAAGGAATGATTATTGATCTAGAGTGCACTGAAGATATTTCAAAGATTGGCTTCCCTGGTTCCCAAAAGGCCATGTGGTCCTTCTTGGGTAAGATCAATTTTGTTCACAGGTTTGTACCAAATTTTTCCCGAGTTGTTAACCTTTGCAACATTTAGTTAAGAAAGATGTACAATTTAAATGGTCTGAAGGACAGAGGAATTCCTTTGTTGAAATTAGAAAAGCCATTGCAAAAGCGCCTGCTCTAATGTCTCCAGATTTCAACAAACATTTTATACTTTATACCTTCGCTACTAAATTTTATTACGCAACTGTCCTGACACAGAAGAATCTTGAGGATGCTAAGATCCCCATTTATTTTATGAGGTCAATTTTTAAAGGAGTTGATCTCAACTATTCCCAGATCGATAAACAGACCTATGCAGTTTACAAATCGATGAAACATTATAGGCCATATCTGCTGAAATCGAGGACTAAGGTGATTGTCCCTTACGCGGCCATTCAAAAGTTTCTCATCCAGAAGGAATTAGGTGAGAATAGGGCTCACTAGATGGCGACATTGCAAGAATATGACATGGATATCAATCCAACAAATATTGTCAAAGGACAAGGTCTGTGTCTACTCTCTGCCCAATCGAATGACCTTGAAGATCAGCAAACCAAATGGGAGCAGGAGGAAGTTGTACCCACGGGTTCTATTAATGTAATTGAAACTACAACATCCAAATGGTATGATCACATTCATTTTTTTCTAAATCATGGGTTTTCCCTTGAATCCCTTGACTCTAAAAAATGCAGATAATTAAGGTTAAAGTCAGTTTCGTATCAGTTTATTGACAATGTTCTATTTAGGAAAAACTAGGATGGAGTTTTTCTTAGATGTTTAGAAGAAGATCAAATTGATGATATCCTTTTCCAATTTCATGCAGGACCTATAGCTGGGAATTTCTCAGGAGAGACGACAACTCACAAAATCATCAAAGCAGGATATTATTGGCCTACCTTATTCAAAGATGCTCATGCCTATGTCCAAAAATGTGAGCCTTGCTAGAAGTGTGCTGGCAAAGTAAAAAAACATGGCTTCCCTCTGCAACCAGTAGTGGTCTAGTTTCCATTTCAGCAATGGGGATTGGATTTTGTCAAACCCATCGACCCTGTTTCTTCCCTACAACACAAGTACATCTTGATAGCCACTGATTATTTTACCAAGTGGGTTGAATCAGTTCCTCTTAGACTATGCAATATGAACCAAGTGATATCCTATCTTGAAATTCAAATAGTCACTAGTTCGGCACCCCTGAATGTCCCTTTTTTGAAAATGCATCTTACTTCATGTCCATTGAGCTCACAAGCTACGCCCTTGAAAAGGAAATCAAGCTCAAAATTTCTGTTAATTATTATCCTCAGGGAAATGGACTTGCTGAATCCTCCAACAAAAACCTGATAAATATTCTGAAAAAGACAGTAGCTTCCCAGCATAAGGATTGGCATACCTAGCTCTACTATGCTCTTTGGGAAGACCAAATCACTCCAAAGGAAGCCATTGGAAATTACCCTTACTCTCTGGTTTATGGCAAGGAATCCATCCTACCATCCAACCTTGCCATCCCCTCAATACAACTGACCCAATCCATCCAAGAAGATGATTCATCCCCACTTCAGCAGAGGACTGATACTCTTCTTAAGTTAGAAGAAGATAGGGAAAGATCTAAGAACAAATTGTATCAACATCAACAGTTGGTAAAAAAATGGTTTGATGAGAAATCTTCTTCTGATAGAGATTTTTCAGTAGGGGATTTGGTATTGACATGGGATAAGCAGTATAAATACAATAAGGAGTATACCAAGTTTCAACACCTATAGCTGGGACCTTTCATTGTTATAGAAAATATTGGTCCTGGCACGGCTTGGTTATAGAATTTGGAGGGAGTCATTGACACCTACCTAATGAATGTTTCTCTATTTAAAAAGTATTTTGTCTGAACATTTTGATGCGATGTGTATATAGGTTTGGCATGCTCTTTTCTGATTTTTTCTGTTTTCTTTGTTTTGAGTGTTTTCTTGATATTAGTGGGTGTTTTAATAATATCTACACATTTGGTAATGGCAGTTGATCAGTTTTTGTCAAGGACTACATCACTATGAACTTCAATCCATTGTCAGTCTCAATCTTTTTCTAACTTGTGGGAGGATTTGTTTTATATGAAATTGGCAACCAATGGCTACATAATTTTAGATCGATACATCCTCATCTAGCTCAATATATGTACATATGATTTATTCATGCGATGGAGGCCGTGGAGGTAATTGGTTCTTCTTGTCTAAGGTCTCATAGTCAAATAAATTCTTGTTGTTTATGTAAGGTGATTGTTGTACATAAGGAAAGGGGGGTATTATCACAAGCCAGCCTTGCCATTATTGTAGATTTAATTTTGTACTTAAATTATCATTAGATGGTTCTCAGACCATGATAGTTGCTTTCAGTTTTACAGTAGGAAGACAAGAGGTCTCCTTATTGAGTTGTCTTGTTTAGTTTCCAGATCAAGTTTGTGAGTGTCATTGATCACCAAATTGGGGCAGTGATCTTATGTGAATAAAGTCTTTTAAAAAAAATTAAAATTAAAAAAAAAAATCTTGGTGATCCATGCTTGAAGATCCAAAGTATGCTTAGGTTTGATTCGAGTTCCAACTTAAACTATGTGCCTATGTTTGCCTGAGGGTGAGAGATCCTTATGATCCTTCCTGCCTCTTTAATGAAATTTGCATCATCTTTAACTTGATCATGGATGGGAATGTACAAATCATTTTGGTAATTCTGTGTGTTGGTTGTATTCTTATATATAAACATTTTCTATAGTTTCAGGTTAAATTATTTGTTTATAGACATGTTTTTCTATGTGAAGGAGTTCTCATTTTACAAAGATAACTAGTTCGTCCCAGCCAGTCTCCATTTTTTGTAGGAACAACAGATGCCATGTTTTATCTAAAACACGGGAGCCCCAATTCTGCATGCAAAGGTAACTTTCATCAATTTCTTAAGTGGGTTTGAGGTCCCCATAACTTTTATCATGGTTTCTATGATTTGACTTAGTTAAATTTCTAAAATTTATGCATATTTTGTGTGCTTTTGCTGGTTTGCAGAAGACTATCTTTTCCCAAAAAATATGTCCATCCCACATCCCACATCTCACAGCCCGCAATGCGGATTGAAGGATCTTGAAATTTAATATTTGTGATTTTTCCATCCCACAACCCGCAATGCAAAGTGTGAGAGTGAAAGTATTTTTATGAGTGCAGTTGTTCATCCCGCAACCTAAATCCAACAATTGCGGGAAGTAATTTGATTTATGATTTTTGTTGCATGTTCCCGCAACCTGCAACCTGCCATTTGCGGGATGCAGATTGCAGAAAGGGTTGAATAAAATTTCGATATTTTGTGATCCCACATCCCACAATTGTGGAATGCATGGTGTGGGATGGTGAATAAAATTTGAATCTCGCATTTTTATCTCATACCCCATAAGTTTTAATCCTGACTATTTATTCATTTTAATCCTACGGTCTTGATTTGACCCAGGGAAAATCTATATATAGGAAACTCTGTTATATTTTCTTTACCATTTTTACAATTACGAATTACTGTGTTGCATGGGTTTTCACTGTGATTTTGACTAGAGAATGTTTTCACAATCCCGGTTGATCTCAAGTTTGTTTATTATTCATTTCTTCGCTTAATCTTTTATTGTAGATTTGTTTGAATTATTCTTCATTTCTCGCTTATGCGTTTAAATAGAGTGTTTCAATTTCCAAAAAATGGCTTGAATTACCCGATGCAAGAGCCTTCAAAAGAACATTCTAACCAAAGACACAAACCTTGGTATTTTCTCTGACACCAGTGGCAGAGTCACTGAAACTTGTCAAATTGATTGGTCCAGGGTATACTAAATTTTTTATAATGATGACCTCTCAGACATACAAATGACTAGTCGAACTACCAAAGAATCAGGGATTCTGGACTCCACGCTATTGCTTCCAGGCCTGCCATCCTTCCTTATAATTATGCGGTCAAATGGATAATCGAACATGCAAACCCTAAAGGTCGTTCCTTCAATGATAGGGCAGGGTCGCAGCTAGCTACCTTCCATATTGAGGTCTTTACCAGAGTTTATGTTCTTAAACTAGCTAGACAACCCCTCAATGCAGAATTTGCTCAAGCCTCTAAGACCGGGTTCAATTTTGATGAAATGTTAAAATATTGGATGAGTGAACCTAGTAGGTTCTTGTAGAGGAAAGACGACCTTTATCTTGTCACCTGGTATAGGGAACCCTATTCTTTACTAGGAGCCATGTTATGTAGACTTTATGGTCTTCCCAATTGCTCTATTTTTAAATTTGAATGGGCTCCAATATCTCATCATGTCCTAACTACTGGTGATACTTTCCCATGGGCTTCTATCTTGTCACTGGAGCTTAAAATGGTTATCCAAGATTGTCAAAAGGATACTTCCTGGAAGAAACCCAACTTCTTCTTTTTGACCTTTTTCATTGACGCATTCTAAATTGTGTTCCAATATCCCAATTTGGGATGGAACTAGACTTTACTGGCCCCTCTGGTGCCTATTTACCATTCAGAATTGCGAGATACTAATTATGCAGCTAGGTTCTATGCTATTTGTGAATACTTCCTTGGCAGCATTTATTTTTCAATCTTCAAAAAGGAAGCTCCTTCCTTTTTAGATGAATCGAAGACCTTTATTGCTACAATGGGTGACTCATATTAGGGGTGGAGACACTGTTCATATGCTGCCCAAGATTGTTCCTGATAGATTGGTCATTGAATAAGTATCTTTCTAGACTTTTACTGATGGGGTTTACAAGAAACTTATTGGCCCCAAAAGAAAAGGTTGGCCAGAATTCCCTCTGAACCTTGGATTATTGGTCATCCCAACTTCAACCTAGGCTATAGTGCTAAGTGATCATATAGTTTCCTTGAAGCTTGGTTTTTCTAGCAAGACAAAACATCATCCTAAAGTATTTCTTGATGCTCATTTCAAGTAGAACCATGTAAGGAGTGGTTATATTAATGAGGAACTCCCTGATGACTCTATCTACCAAGGGGTAAATACCATTTCTGAGATCTTAGCTACGAGCAAAATCAAAGAAGAATAGGTTCACATCTTACAACATCAAAAGGAAATCAAAGATAGGATTTAGAGCTATAGAGAAATGGAATTGGACCTCCTGGAAAAGGTAAGAAAGGATAGGGAAGAGCAGGAAACCCAAGCAACAAAGGTTCTTGTGCAGGTGGATTCGACAAACAGCCAAACCTACCAGCACTTACAGGACTTGCCCACTTCTACACTTAGCGGGACCGCTAAATTTAACATTTCAGCCAAATTCTAGGCTAAAATAGCCTCTCTGCAATGGGATTTTCGCAATGTAGGATGCCTGATCCACACCCTAAGTTTTTTTCCCCACAATATCCATTCCGCAACAGTCATTCCGCAATGCGGTTTCCGCAACTTTGTTCCTGCAAGTGGGTTGCAAGTTGTGGGCACTCAACCAATTTTCCCAAAGTTTCCTTTCCTCAAATTTTCTCCTACAACTTCTTCTCTAAAAATTTTCCCTTGGCATATCTGCATATGTGGACTTAATCCTGACCGTTCATTTTCTGCAAAAAACTAGTTAAGGTAGAAAAATAAGTGATGCACTGATTAATCATGGAATCGATCAATCCAGCCTTCAATCCTCAGGATTATTTATCCCAATACCTCTATGCATATATCTACAGTCTATTTCAACCATTCAAGGAACAATTTAACCCTTGAATTGATAATTTCACATATGTTCAAGAGATCATCGAAATCGGCTCTTCACAAACACACAGCTAAAATCAATAGATGTATATAGGCTAACAATACTATAAACACACAACTAATTCTTATATTAAGTAAACAATACAGACACATAGTCATCTCTCTTATTCAAGCTAATCCAAATATTTACAAATAGAACCAGACACACGTCTGTTCCCTTCTCTGCAGATTCAGAATTCTAATGTTGAAGAGCATAACCCTTCTCCCTTCTCTAAACCCTCTATTTAACCTAAACTATGACCGCCTCTACTGAGTGGTCCTGCAACTGAAAACAAACAAAAACTCCAAATCATAATGCAAAATGTCCCTGTCTCAACAAATAGTCAGTTGCTTGATCTCCACGTAGGAAGTCATGATACACAATCCTTCCTACGACTAACAAACTATGACTCATGAAAATAGGAAAATGAAGATGTGCCACAACATGTGACCAACTCATCACATTGTTGGCATGCCACGATGCTCCTGCATCAAACTCACAACGGTGAAAATTATGAACCCCTGTTCATTAGGTCATCTACAGTGAAACCCTTAGCTTCCAACTCTGTAGCGCTCATCCAAGTAGAATCCTCTGTTGGTCACTTCTTCCACTTGACCAAATACTCCAGATAGTCTTTCTTCTTCGTACTCTTTACCAATTTAGTGTCCAGAATGGCCTCAAATTCTAATGGATGTGCCACAGGAATCTGCCCCACCCATTGTAAGTCTTCAATATGATCTTCACCTTCTGTAAAGCTTTCGGTGTCACCTACTACATAAGGATATAGATCTGCAACATTAAAGATTGGTGAAATACCCACTTCAGCAAGCATCTATAACTCATAAGTATTTGCTGAAAATTTTCTGAGTATCTTGCAGGGTCCAATATTCTTCATATTCATCTTGTTATACTCTCCCTTAGGAAATATGTCTCTCTTCAGATATGCTGAGACCAAATATCCTACTTCATAGTTCTTCTCTCTTCTTTTGGAATCTGTGTTGGCCTTGTAACTGGTGTTACTCTACTATAACCTTGCTTTAACTTGCTCCTGCAATTCACCGATCATCATTGCAAACTCTTCTCCATCAACACTCCTTTTATCCAATTGACCTAAATCACGAAGTTCACACACTCCTCTTGGATGCATTCCATACAGAATTTGAAATGGACTCATCCCTGTACTTCTATTTGGTGAATCATTATAGGCAAACTCAGCTTGAGCTAACTACCTATATCTATCCATCATACTGTGGGTGATATGCTGAACTAAAGTTCAGTATGGTACCCAACTTCTTCCACAAGGTTCTCCAGAAATGACAAGTGAACTTCACATCTTTGTTTGATGCAATGCTCCTAGGTAAACCACATATCTTTACAACTTCATTAAAAAACAACTAATAAATGTGTGTGGCATCACTATGCTTATAGCATGGAGTGAAATGTGCCATCTTAGTGAATCTATCAACAACCACAAAGATAGAATCATATCCCTTCTGAGTTTTTGGCAAACCCAAAATGAAATCCATATTCATAGAATCCCAAGGCCTAGTTGGAATAGGCAATGGTGTATACAATACTGTGTTCTGGCTTCTCCCTTTAACATGCTGGCATACTCTGCATCTACTTACAAACTTGTCAACTTCAGACCTCATCCTTGGCCAAAAATAGAAATGACCCAACTATCCAAAGGTTTTATCACTTCCAAAGTGACCTTCCATACCTCCATTGTGTTTTTCCTATATCAAGTTATCTCTCATAGAACAATATGGTATACATAGTTTATTTACTGTTTTTAAAGACTAAACCTTCTTGTAGCATATACTCCATCCATGGATTTCTGTCCACCTCCACTGGATTCTTATAAGCCCTGTAAGCTTCCTGGAAATCAATGTCAGTTTCATTCAAATCCATTAAATGTTCAAATCCTAAAACTTGGATCTTATTTTCTTGCATAATCAACAGTATCCTACTTAAGGCATCAACTACTTTGTTTGAATGTCCACTTATGTGTTTCAACACAAAGTTAAACCTTTGTAAGAACTCAACCCACTTGACATGTTTCAAGTTCAACTTAGGTTGCTGCATAATGTACTGTAATGCATGGTTATCAGAATATAACACAGATTCTGTAGGCATTAAATAGTGTCTCCAATGCTTCAATACTTGAACAATAGTATAAAACTCCTTGTTATAAGATGAATAATTCTGCTTTGCATCATTCATCTTCTCACTGAAATATTCTATAGGCATGTCTTCCTTATTGAGTAAAGCTCCGATTGCTACCCCACTGGTATCACACTTTACTTGGAATGGGTATTTGAAGTCTCACAACTTCAATACTGGTTGTTCAGTGATCTTCTTCTTTAAGAATTGAAAGATCCTTTCAGCCTCTTCTGCCCATTGAAATGGTTGTCTATCCTTCTTAATTATCTCAATGATAGATGCATAAATAACACTAAAATTATTTATAAATTTCCTATAAAAACTGGCCAATCCATGAAAGCTTCTTACCTCAAATATGTTCCTAGGTGAAGTCCAATCAATGATTGCTTATACCTTTTCTAGATCAACCTTCAACCCATCTCTTGAGATAACAAAATCTAAATATACTAGCTCTGACTTCATGAATGTACACTTCTTCACATTTTTTAGCAACTTTTCTTGTTTCGACCTATCTAAAACATATCTCAGATGCTCTTCTTATGTTTGGCTAAAAACCAAAATGTCATCAAGGTAAACTATCAAAAAGTTGCCTATGAAATCTCTCAAGACTTCATTCATAAATCTCATAAAAGTGCTTGGTGCATTGGATAATCCAAATGGCATGACCAACCACTCATACAACCCCTCATTTGTCTTAAAGGATGTCTTCCACTCATCTCCTTCTCTGATTTTGATCTGATGATATCCACTCTTTAAATCCAATTTTGAAAAGTATATTTCCCCACTTAGGCAATCCATCATGTCATCCATCCTTGGCAATGTAAATCTATATCTGACGGTAATCTTAGTAATTGCTCTAGAGTCAGTACACATCCTCCACTCTCCATCCTTCTTTGGTGTTAGTACTGCTGGTACTGCACATGGACTCAAACTCTTCTGGACCAATCCTTTGTCCAACAATCCTTGGACCTGTTTCCTCAATTCTTCATTCTCTTGAGGTGTCAACCTATATGCTGCCTTGTTTGGTAAACTAGATCCTGTGATAAAATCAATTTGATGACTTATATCCCTCCTTGGTGGCAATTCATTAGGTAAATCATCCACTGTGATGTAACTAAACTCACTCAGCATCTCTTGAACCTCCTCAGGAAGATCCGTCACATCAGTCTTCAGTGTCACCACTCTCAGTTGGAGCACCACGGCATAACTCAACTCTTCCTCCTCAATCTGCTGCAAATATTCTTTTCCTGACAACATCATAACTTTGGGTGCTGACTATCATGTTGTACCACCTTCTTGCAAAGGGTGAAGTACACGTCTTATCCCATTCTTCTCAAAACTATGACAGTTACTCCTACCATCATGAGTCACTCTCTTATCAAGTTTCCATGGTCTCCCTAATAGTATATGACAAACATCCATGGGCATAACATCACACATAATCTTATCATTATATGGACCTATTTGAAAATCAAATTCACACCGCTCACTTACTAGGATTTGATGTCCTTTATGTAACCAAGATACTTTGTATGGAATAGGTTGCTTGGTATTTTTTAAACTCAACTTTTCCACCATCTCTTTGGAAACAATATTGTCATTACTCCCACTGTTAATCACCATCTTACAACACTTCCCTTGGACTTTACATGTAGTCCTGAAAAATGATTTTCTTTGTGCAGGCCCTGCTTGCTCCTTCTCAGGTTTCAATAAGACTTTATTCATCATCATTGACTCTCCTATCTCTGAAAAAACTTCAGCCACTGTCGACTGTTCTTGTTGTTGCTCATTCTAAGCTACATAGGCTCCTCGCTGTCCTATGTCTTCCTTCTCTGGACATTCAAATGATCTATGCCCCAACCGGTTGCATTTGTAGCACCTATAGACAGTTCCTCTACCTCTTCCTCTACCTCTACCTGCTTGGTAAGGTCTTCTTCTACTAGAGTCGCCTCCTCTACCATGCTACTCTTTCTGGTTAGAGTTACTATACTCTCCTCTTTGTGCTCCAAATATTCCTCTTCCAGTTGCTTGGCCTCGTCCTTTGGTTGGACCTCTACCTCTGTTGAATATATTCTTCCTCGTTATCTTTTCTTCTTTCCTTAAGTCACATTGATACGCATCCTCCATTTTCGTAGGTGATATCATACTGATCTCTTCTTGGATATCCATCCTTAAGCCATTGACATACCTAGAAATGTTTTCTGCTTACTCTTCCACATATCCGGCCCTTAGGTTTACTTTGCAGAACTCTTCAATTTATTCCCTCACTGTCAATAATATTTTCCTAAGGTCATGTACCTGTTTGTACAGGATTAACTGGTAATCTTTGGGCAAGAACTTAGCCCTTATCTTTGCTACCATTCGATCCTAACTCTTTATCAAGGGTTTATTCTTCCTTCTTATTTCATCCTGCATGCTATCCCACCACAAGGATTCATGCCCTTTCAACCTCATCATGAGTAATCTGACGCTCTTTTCTGCTTCAACCTCATCATACTCAGAGTACTTATCCAACTCACTAATCCAGTCAATGAGATGATTGGCAACAAAGCTTCAATGCTAGGTCGAAAACTCAGGCTTCATCCTTGACGTTGCTCCTAAAATAGATCTGAAATACCTTAACTCAGGCATTTCCTGCATAGGTGCAGCTTCTTCTCTTTACTCTTAATCCTCAGGTTCACTTACATCACTTGCTTCTGGGTCTCTTTGTATGTCTGTCTCCATGGATTCCAGACGTGTTCTTAAATCTCTTACTTTCTCCATAAACTCTACGTTCATCGTTGGTCAACCTTTGTCATGACATCGCGCTCTGCCTATGCGTGCAACCATACCCTTGCAATAATCCTCTAAAATAAAAATTCTCTTTCACACTGTCACAACTTACCTCACCAAGCCCTTTCTCTGCATTTGGTCTTTTCATAACCCTAGTTCTCTATCTAGAGCCTCTGAGCACTTTTCTTTGCTCTTTCAGGCTTCTACGACTATGCTTCTTTCTCCTATGATCTTATCCTCACTCTGATACCAATTTGGTGTAGGTGGATTTGACAAACAACCAAAACTACCAACACTTACAAGACTTACCCATTTAACTTTTCGGCCAAATTCCAGGCTAAAATAGCCTCTTTGCAATGAGATTTTTGCAATGCAAGATGCGGGATTCTCGATCCACCCCCTAAGTTTGTTCCCCCATAGTATCCATTCCGCAATGGTCGTTCCGCAACGTGGTTTCTGCAACTGTGTTCCCGCAAGTGGGTTCTGGGTTGCGGACACTCAACCAATTTTCCCAAAGTTGTCTTTCCGTAACTTTTCTCCTACAACTTCTTCTCCGCAAATTTTCCCCCATCAGATATGCATTTACGGACTTAATCTTGATCGTTCGTTTTTTGCAAAAAACTGGTTAAGGCAGAAAACTAAGTGTTGCATTGATTGACCATGGAATCGATCAATCCAGCCTTCAATCCTCATGATTCTTTAGCCAAATACATCTATGCATAAATCTATAGTCTATTTCAACCATTCAAGCAACAATTTAACCCTTGAATCGATAATTTCACGGAATTACACAGATGCTCAGGAGATCGCCGAAGTTGGCTCTTCATAGACACACAGCTAAAATCAGTAGATGTATCTAGGATAACAATACTATAAACACACATCTAATTCTTCTATTAAGTAAACAATATAGACACATAGTCGGCTCTGTTCTTCAAGCTAATCAAAACATTTACAAACAGAACTAGACACAAGTCTATTCTTTTCTCTGCGAATTTGGAATTCTAATGCTGAAGAGAAGAACCCTTCTCTCTTCTATAAACCATTTATTTAACCTAAAATATGACTGCCTCTACTGAGTGGTCTTGGAAATAAAAACAAACAAAAACTCCAATTCACAATGCAAAATGTCCCTATCTCAACAAACAGTGAGCTGCTTGATCTCCATGCAAGGAGTCATGATACGCAATCCTTCCTATGGCTAACAAACTCTGACTCGACAAAATAGGCAAATCAAAATGTGCCACAACATGTGACCAACACATCACATTTCTAGCATGCCACGATTCTCCTACATCAGGTTCTATCAGTAGTGACTTATACAGAGGGGGATAAGGGAAAATAGCTTATCCAAGATCTCCCACAAGTGACAGTCTCTCAATAACTGAAGGTTCTAATGCATACTTCTCAACAGTCAAAACATAAATTGGCACAGATAAATTTTGTATTGGATAATCAAGCAGTTGCAAATGTTAAGCTTATTTTTGACATTCAGGTGACTACTACAGTTACCCCGATAGGTGAAGAACAAGTAGCAGTTGATGTTAAGCCACTGAAGAAACTGAAAACATAGGGGATTGTTTCTCAAATACCTACCATCCACCTTCGTGACTCTGATGTTGAAGAAGAAGTGCATTCCTATATTCTTGTAACTGAAGAAGTGACTGAGCCTTTGAAAACATTTTCAATTTTTTTCAATGATAATGGAATGGAAGACTCTGTTCCTAATTTAAAGATCCCAAAATCTGTTTCTGCTCCTATTTCATCAACCGCAGCGCTCCTCCTCTCATCCATCCACACTCTTTCCACTTTGCATGTTGGGGTAATCCCATTGTCCCCATTCTCCCAAATCTATCATTCTTTGACCTCACCACCTATTTCTATCCCATATATCTCAGTCCAACCACTGATGCTACAATCTACTACTGAAGAAGCCCAATTTTTTAAGACTCCTCTACACCTACCTTCATTTACTATAGCATCATCATTTGTTTTTGAAAAGATCTTAATGCCTTCATCATCACTTCCAGTTGTTAGCATTCACATTCCATCCTTTGAAACTTTTATTCCAATCTTCTCTTCAACTTCTAGAGCAGTTGTTGTTCAAAAAATTTCCTCTCATATACTTACCACAAACATTACCATGCGTATTCCTCCTCCCATCGTCACTCAGATATCCTCTTTGGTTTCCATAGTGATTGGGACTTCCTCGTTTACTGAGTCAAAAGCTAAGTTTGATGAGGATATTGTAATATCTCTTGGGGACTATTTATACAACAAGTCTCATAAATAAGTGGTTATAAAAGGAAGAAAGAGAAGCAGGGCTGAAGGTGGTATGGATGCATCTCTCACCAATCAAATAATCTGGACTCAGTATTCTGGTGATCCTCAGGTAGATGTAGTGGATACAACTATTGATTTAGGTGCGTTTGCAGGTGCAAACCTTCATATAGTTAATACATTGAACATGGAGTTTGACAGAATAAAGGAGGAGATAAGTAAGATGAAGGAATAACTAGATGAGGTCACGAGAGAGCATAAAACTCATGTGGAAAATCTGGAGAAAGCATCTGAAGTCAAGTTCAAAGAGTTGCAGCTCAAGAATGCCTCTCTCTAGGATGAATTGCAAAATGAAAAAACTATGAATGCCACTAGTACCCAAAGGATAGATTTGTTGATAAGACAATGTGACGATGCAATTGCAAGTGTAGGTTCCTCTACATTACTTAGGTTTTCTAAGGAGTTTCAATATTTGGCTATCTAGGTCAATCAGGAGCATCATGATTTAATAATTGGAATGTTTAGGACTCTAGATGACATTTTTGAGACTTATGTTACTTTTGACAAAATGTTTGTTGTGCTTGAAGACTAGGTAGCCAAGAGAGAGCAAGCTTCCAAGGCTTGGGATGATATTCTCGACTGGAAAATATATATGAAAGACAAACCAGAAGGTATTACCATCCTCAGTATTTTTTAGTTGAAAAAAGTCAGAACTTTTTTACGTGCTTGGATTGATTTGAATGAGATGATTAAAGATTCCATTAAGAAATCACAGACAATTTGTAGGAGAAGATGGTACGCGGTTGAAAACATCATGGAACTGCTACATTTTCCTACCATGGAGCTGATCGAAAATGCTTGTCCTTCGAAGTTAATGATCGAGCAGGTTGAACGTAGATATGAGGAAGCTAAGGAAAAGATTAAAGAGCTTGATCATGTCATCATTGGGGATGTGGATCAGTTGATAAGGAAACCATTTATGATGCAAGACAAGATCCATATTTTCATCCATCTTTGGCATAAGTTGGCCAAAAATGAAATGGAAAATTTTAGGTGTGATATTCAGCTTGGGTTTGAAGCTGCGAAGTACCCAAACATAGATGAATTGTTGGAGATTTGGAATAGGTGGTGAGATTTTCTTAGCTACTAGTTCAATGTGGATCTTGTGATCCCAGTTTCATGGGGATTCATCTTTTTATAATTTTTATTTAAAGGGTAGACTTCACATGTACACGGGGATGATTTTTTGGGAGGAAAAAATATGGACAAGAGATTGGAGACACTTTGTTTACTTGAGGTTTTGTAATTTCTTTTTTGCAAAATTTATTTAATGTAGTGAAGTTATTCTTTCAAATCTCTTTATGTTTATTTGATTAAGTTTCCTTGACAAACAATGATTTTTTTGTTTTAGATGGATCATTGTTACTGTTAGTCTTTTGCAATCAATAAGTGCATTTATTTATAGCCTTGATTTCTCTCTACTAATGATTCATGTATTGATAAAGTGTTAAAAGAGTTTATTCTATTAAGATCTTTATCTCTTTCTGCAAATGATTACACAGTAAATTCGATGATATATGTTAATTTTTCAATTGATATACTGATTACAAGTTAACCTTGAATATGTTAATTTCAAGTTGTTGTCAGTCAAACTTTCGTTGGTTGATTGTAAATTGAATTGATAAGTAATCAATCTTGTTTACATTTTTGTTAAATCTGATTAAATACTTGTTAGTCTTTCATCTAAGGTTAATTTGAGAAAAAACCAAAACATCTTTCTTATAGTAGTGTAGACTTAGTTTAGGTTTTCCTTCATAGTTAGATTAAATTTACCTTTTTAATTTTCTCACCTATCCAGTTTTTCATAATTGGGAAATATATCCTTCCAACATGGAGAACCACAAGTGCCAACAGAGGCCTTAGTATCCATGGGTGTTAACTAGACCAGATAGCTCGAGGATAGGATAATACTTGTGTAGGATTATCTAAAGCCTTTGGCTGGGTTTTCATCATATGTACCCATTCCAACAACCTACACATCCGAGGCTTCAACAAACCCATGTCAGATCATGACACACTGGGTCATTCATGGGTCTAGACATATTGGGAAGATTCAGCGTAGCTAAAAAAAGGAGCCTAGGTTGTAGCATTTGATTCCATGACCCCTAGAAATATTGATTTTGGTAAGGTGTATTCTTGTAAAAGCCATGACCTTGGTTAGTTGGATAGTAACCTCTTCCCATATGGATCATGTAAGGATGCCCAAGAATTTGCATGTAAGGAATTCCTTGGGAAGGGTGGACAATATTACCAAAATTACACATCTTATGCATATAATGACCCACAGACACATGGGGAGGAATATATCCTTTGGACACAGGGACTCCAAATGACGGGGGAACCATACCAAACAAACCATGCCCTCCCAAGGGCCCACTAAAAGTATGGGGAGGATTCATCATGAGAAACACATTCCAAGGGATATTTGTAGTGGACAATGGGAAAAAATATGGGATATAACTCGTAGACCCAACATTCACATATCCACCGCCACTCGTATCAGGATGAACACTAATGTGAGGATAAAATGAAGGTGATGGACACCCCTCAATGAATGGATTAGGAGGAATATGGCCACCTCTAAACTGATATGGAGTGAAAGGAGCTAATGTGCCCCCAAGTCCAACACTAGTTTCAGTACTAGGGACATGTTTGTATGATGGTACACTAGATGAAACATTCTGCATGACAAAAGTAAAATGAATTGTGGTGGAGGGAAGGGACTAATCCTCAATACTCAGTCCTCTCGAGGAAAACTTTGGGACATAGTCCAAAGACAATGTGAACTCGAAAGGACTAGCCGTATGTAGGTTGGTATAAACCTGAGTCCCTTGGATCCATGAGGTAGTGAGAAAAGGAGCCCCATGGAATCCTCCTCCCAATGCAAATGACGGGGATGGAGGGAATTCTAGAGTGTCGAAAGTAGTACTCATTGTCAAAATACTATGGAGACCTCTATGGGGAAGGGGATGCGTATAATGTCTGGCCCTATTATAAAGAGGCTATGAAGGGTCAAAAGGCGGTAAAACTGCTAAACGATGAGAATGATATAGTTCCAGAACTCGATCCATGATGACTCCATAGACAAAGACTAAAAAAATGATTCCTATCACCAACTAAAATACATAGAGAAAACCATAAATAAGCTACATAAAATGCACACAAGCAAGGAATGTGGATAAATGGGCTCCTAAATCCAGCAAGTATGTCTCACCTAGGAGAGGCCTGAGAATCCCATACACTACAAGCATAGGTGTGTGACCAATTATAGTGTCCCCTAGCTTTAAAAAATAAATACATTATGTCATCTAACACCTACCTAGTCAGGAAAATCACAAAATAACCTCGCAAGTACCCCCTATGATACCTAGGAAAAGTAACTAAGGTCACCTCAATATAACCAGTCCTCAAGAAGATAGTCACATGTGGTATCCACGGTATGGGTAGGGTAACTAAACCTGAATTTGATAATAAACAAAGGTATCTCAAGAGCCCCCAGATACAAATAGGATCCTATAAATATCTTCGACACTCACTGAAGGTAGTGGGGGGTTATCCCCACCATCAACGTGCATGCTTCCTCATGATTGAATCTTGTATAAGAAGATCTTCCTAAGAACACCAATTATAACAAGGATTTATCCTATCCCTAGTCACACACCTAATTGTTTTTGTTTTATAGTCTTGGATAATTTTACTCACACAATCCTATTCCAAGCCTCTAAAACCTAAGCTAGTTGGTGCACCCTATAAAATAAAATATTTCAACTCAATTTTAAATTAATTGTTCATTTTAATAGGCTATGCATTCTAAAGGGATATGGTCGAGAATCCAATAATGTTATCACTCAACAATAAAAATAAATATGCACACCTGAAAACATGCCAAGTGCAATCTTGTTTTCCAAATGAAAAGATGGTATGCCACTAAATCAAATGCACAAAAATGTTTTCCTTTCCTTTCAAATGAAAATGCAATCTTTACTAATTGAATGCTTGGACTAATTCCATTCCAAGCATACCGATGCAAGTGCTTCTTTCAATGCAAATAAAAAATGCAAATGAACATGCAATAATGCAAATATTTTTGTATTTTGACAATAAATGAGTGAAAATGCAAAAGAAAACCACTAAACTCTCATCCCCCAACAACAAGTATAAATACATGAAGCTAGAAAGAAATCAAGGTTCAATGATTCTTGCACTAAAAGTAAAACAAAAAAGGGAGAAAATCATCAAGAACAACTTCTCTAAAACTTAATAAAAAAGAGGTTTCCAGTCACAAAATGTAATGTCCCTAAAATTCATAAATAAATAAATAAATAATTTTTTTAGTCTAATAGAAAACTAAATTCAAGGACATCGTTTAAAACTTATGTGGCATAAACCTTGGTTGTATACTGAAACTAAGTGTCAAAAGTTGTTTTCTTCTATGTGTTCTCCTATATGATGATGATGTTTTACTTGATGTTGTTCTATTACTTTGACATGTTTGTACGTTTACTTTTCCTGTATATTAGTCACAGACATTTGTCGACACTTATGTTTATGTTACATTTTACTTTTACTTTACATGTCTTTAAATTCGTTTATGGTTTATTTAATAAGAGGTTGACTTACCTCTGTATGTCAAGGGGTGGACTAACGAGGTTTTATCCCTAGAGGAACCACTCAGAAAGGTAAGGATTCATATTGCTAAGAGGCTTACTTAATTCGTCGTGAACTAATGCAGGATCCTATTTCTCTTGTGCAGGTTATATCGCCAGTGAACTATGTCCTATGATTGTAGCGATAAAAACATCCTACATCTTCAAAAAACTATATCTATACTGCATTATTCGTGTGCATAGCTGAGTGAAAAGAGGACTAAATTCCTAGGCCTAAACTATACCTAAATCCTATGGTAATGACGTTTATGAGATTATATTTATGCATGTTTATAAACTTAATTGCATAACTTATATGATAAGGTTTTAAACCTTTGATGCATTTCAATATATGCTTTGAACTATATGGTAATGGGTTTAAGACTTATGTGATGGTGTTGGGTATGCAATGGTGCATACGATGTGAACCAAACTAAAGCAATGTGGGTTTTGATTTAAACGATAAGGGTGGACAGCGTGGCGAATTTATTACACCTTGGGAAGCATCGACAGAATGCCACAAGTGCTATGTAGGTTTTGTATGTGATTCATTTGGTTGTTTTACTTATGGTGGAGGTGAGGGTTGTTGCGTGCTCCTAGTGAATGTTGCACTTCTTATGATGTGCTACTAGCAAGTCTTCCTGCTCTCTCAACACATAAGTGATAGAATTATTCTGTACATTGAAATGTTGGTTTGGTAAAGGTTTAGAATCCATACTTATGATGGAATCCATGTTTGTTTGTGTAGGTGACAGAGCGTGGTTCTCTACGTCACTTGAGGGTGGTGCCATAGATTTATTGCACAACGAAATCTCTGGGTAAGCCTCGAAATTGGAAAAGGTCTTTACCCTACTGTGTGTTTTAGCAGAGGGTTCAAGCTTTTGGTGGGGAAATGCATCGTTGTGTTGTTTTGTTGTTTGGGCTTTTAATAGTTGCTTGGAATTTAAGGATGCGACTGAGTAGTCTTTCCATGGCTCTACCATATGTAAATTTTTGAGGATAATGTTTGACTGTCGGTAGCTTGGCTTGGCCCTGTGTATAAATATATCATTTTGAACAGTATGTATTTGGTTTTATTAAATCTTAATGGAATATTTGTTGGGTAACGACTCTATGTTTATTCTTATGATGCGTTTCTTGTATTTATAGTGTCATTGCTTGCAATGGCACCATGGATGATTCAGCTATGTAATTTATGCAATTTATGCTTATGGTAATAGTGTGTGCTAAAGATGTGGATGCATGAGTTTATTATTAATGTGGTTGGGTTTTACCTTGTGACCGCAAGCATGAATCTTGTCTCGTCTCTTAGCATGGATACGAAGAAAAATGTATTTTATGTTTTTAGACTATGACTAGTGCATTTGATTTACAAGGAAAAGAGTGTAGCTCTTGTCATTGTTGTTTATACAGTTGGTTATTTTTAAACATTTTTGGGAAGCCTGAGAGGAGAAACCCTTAATGTATGATTCATAGTGTTTTGTTTTGTTTGTTGGAGACTACAGGATTCGATCCTAGGCTATTAATTGATTAGACTTGTGGTTTGATATTTTTGTTTGGGAATCTCACAGGATTTAATCCTGGATGCAATTGATTTATATGAGTAGAGGTGTAACAACATGCTTCTTGGTTTTTTAATGTGAGTTCATGGTTTAGTTAAAGAGATTCCACTAGCATGATGCAAAGGGAATTACTCTTACTTGATATTTTCAAATACATAGTTGGTTTATTTTAATTCATTGTTAACGTTTGATTTGTATGTAATGGAGGAATGACCTACATCCAATCCTTCGCGAGATTCAATCAATGGACTGGTTTAAAGAATTTATGTATAATTTATGAAATGAAATATATAAAATCCCGCAGGCAATCCTGGACAGGATTCGATGGCCGACTTGGGTTAACGATACTTAGAAATGTTATAATGTTTTCATAGTATGGTTTGCAATGTTTATTTGATGTTTGGCTGGTTTTACGATATGATGTTTATTATTTGTTTATAATGTGGAAACAAAATCATTTTCATTGGAAGTATGAAATTTAGCAGCGTTTTGGATTTAAGGTCGAGGGTTTGAATTTAATGGTGTAAGACATTCGATCTCTAGTTAGTTTGTTTATTTCATTTTGTAGTTATTAGTTATTTCTAATTTTTTTGGATAGAGTCTATATTAATGAGTTCAAATATTGGTTCCCTCATCTATGTATTTATAAATGGTTTATCTAAATATTTTTATGCATATTTTTTAATGATGTTTTAGTTCTAATTACTATTAAGGTTTACTTTACCTAGATTTATGAAATCTCTGGTTTAACTTTACATTAATGTTTGAGCATAATCCAGTAGATAGTTATCTTAATAACTAGGGTTTAAACTTAAGATATACTTGTTTGACAATTTAAATCAATACTAAGAGAAATTAAACTATAAATTCTTATCTAGGAAATAATGGCTGAGTTTAAGTTTAAGAAAATAAATCAACCTGTAATATAAAATTTATTCCTCGAGTTTATATAGAAATAGTTCATACTAAGTTTCTATAAGAAAAAGGAAACCTAGTTGAAGCATGCATTCAATGTACAGATTTTCAATCAATATTATAAACCCTACTTAATAAAATATTTAAGAATTTAGAGAAGGTAAAAACCTCATACCTGCAATTTGTAGTTTATTAATGGCTGGAACCCTGCACACTTAAGTACACAGAATTAATAAGAACTTAGACAATTCTGACCTTAGATATGTCAACCGAATAACTTAGGAACTACCACGTCCCACTCAACCATGACCCATAACCGTTCCTGGTTTCAATCTGGATTTCCCTAAGTTGGTTCCAACATGCAAGTAGTCTAGAGCTCCTAAAGGTAAGGCATCACCTATCTAGAATATCAGGTTTTGTATCAGATTAATGCTTTTACTTTTGGAAATGCTCTCCAAAATTATTAGGAAAAATAATGATCAGATAGAATAGAATGGGGATCCCCAAGCCTTTCTTTGGCTTGGCTCTTTATACACAATATTTTAAAAAAATGGCAGTTAAATCAAGAATCATTTATTTTCTTGAAATAATCTTTTACATGATTTATGTGAAATTGATATTTATTTAGCTCAACTTAGGAACTCTTTGACTAGTTCCTATTTTGACTCTTTAAGGTATTAAATATTTATTTAGTTATTTTAGTAAACAATAATACATAGGATCTTTATTTATTATTTATAGTTACTATTATTAATAGATATGCTTATATATAAACTATAATACATATATCACTGTTAACATTTACTTAAGGTATCATATAGCATGATCCCAATCGCATGGTACTTTCATTAGCTTATTATCATTTCTTTTATTCATTCCTCCAGGTAGGTTGGTCAAATAAGTTAGGAAGCTCTAAACCTCCTTGCATGTTGGATTACATCGGATATCATGGTATTTCTTCAGTACTTGATGAGAAGTAGAAATTCAAAATTTCATTTAATCAACTTAAAAATAAGTAAGATAAGGTTGATTCTTTTCAGAGTCATTTTTACTCAACATAAATTATTTTTCAGTAACTACTAGTGTTATTCAGAGCTCACACTCAACGCTAAAAATAGGGATTTACATTTAGTGCAATTCCATATCCTCTCTCTTAACACTAATACTTGGATGTACTTGTATAATACACCTAGGGATACAATGTCCAAGGATTCGATTTTCCAAATCTTATGCTCAACATCAATTTGGAATGCTCCACGGCTTATTCCCAACACTTCCAATTCTTATATTTCATGTGCTTCAGAGATTATTCTCAACACAAACGTTTCATAACTCATGTGGTCCAAAGATGCGCTCAATAAAAGCATCAAAACAATTGTGTTCTCTAGAGCTCATGTTTAACACAAACATCAAATCACTCATGTGCTCCAAATATCCCGCTCAACACAAACATCAAATCACTCATGTGCTCCAGATATCCCACTCAACACAAACATCAAATCAATCATGTGCTTCAAATATTGCGCTCAACACAAAATCTCATCAATCATGTGCTTCAAGGTCGACGCCCAACAAATTTATAGAACTCCTTCATGCAACCAGTATCTTGCACATTCTATAGAAATAATCATCTCAGTAAATGTATTTTAAGGTAAATCACATAATATAGTCAGTATATCATCCTACGATAATACCCTTGTCCATCAGGGTCCATTCCCTCCATATACAATCACATACATGCTAAATAAAAACATATGCATTGGATTACGCCCGATATATATAACAAGTTATCATACTCATGTGCAGTGGGGTCTTACTCCCAATATACAAAATATAAACATCAAAGCAATATCATATGTGATGTGACTTATGCCCATTAGTGTTAGGTCAAAATTCAGGATATTACACAAAAGAATCATCCAACAGACAACATAGCGGTCTTGGAAGACTCAACAATACTCACAACCCACCCAACAATTCCTCAAATCAATATATCAAGCAAAACTTTAGGTGTACGTGATTGTTCAGAGAACAACAACATATGTATGCGTCCTACCAAAGGAAAGCCCACGTATATATGTGATTTTCAATACTGTGACCCATGTATACAAAGAAAAATGGGGTAAAAAAGAAAGCATAATGCCAAACCATTCCATTAAACTATCAACATATGGCTATACTACCAAATGTGACATAGAATCATAAAGAAATAGATAACAGTCTAAGCAAAAATGCACCCAAAAAACCCAACAAAAAGGAGACTTCCCTAGCAGAGTTGCCAATTATGTTATGGAGAAAATATTCCTATGGCTTGGGATGGACCACAACAGATAGTATGACACTAGAAATCAAATACATTCTCAAATAGGATATATAAATTAAATAAGCTAACAACTAGGGGATAGAGTTCGTACCACAACTAGATGTTCTAAAAATACCATCGTTGAGCCCACGATCAAATGCTTGTTCCCTACGAGTTTCCCTCAACAAAAAATATATACCCAAGCATATAAAATATACCCATGGTTACAAATTTAATCATTTGCACATGAAATTTTGATGAGAAATGGATAATTCTATTAATATAAAAACAAAGATACAATGTGACAACTTCTATCGACAACTCAATGGAACTGAGAAACTAAGTTCCTCCACATGGTCTTGCACCACTTCAGTACTCCATAGCAAGGAAAACCCACAAATACAATGGAGAGCTTGGGATATGAACATAAAGAGTTCTATCAACAAGGATAAAGGGATGCATACTCAAGCATATGGAAATGGGGCGAAATTTCACTACAATTTCCTTACTCTCAAGGTTTATCCTCCTCCAATGCTTCACAATGGCTCAATATATAGCCCTCATATGGGAAATGGGGGGTCGAATCAGATTGTTTCCAGACATATGGAAGGCCAAGGATCAAGCTATCAGTTACTTGATGAGGAAAATTCCAAATATTTTTTTGTTTTTAAGCACAAAACCCAATGTACACAGGCTGTAATAGTGCAAGTTTTGTATACATGAGTTGCATAGCTATTGACCCACGTGTGTCTTCAAAATAGTATTTTATGGGGTTAACTGAAGCATGAGGGCTATATTGAGTAAGGGGCTTGTAGTAAGTGTACATAGGGACAAGGGAAGGCCATCAATGCATGATGCATAAGGTGTGGCAAATCATGCTATAACAAATATAAAATCTCTCTCCTAGCTTTTAAACTCCTATGTGTTAGGCGATGGATAAAAAAAACTACTCTTCAGGAACCCCTTCTTGGTGTTGTGTAATCCTTTTGTAGAGGTTGTTGGATATTTTTTCTTAGTAGAATCAAAGAAATTTCAAGAAGTTTATGAGGAAATCCATATACCTAGACTTTATCTAACTTGTTGAGCCTAAGAGAGACTCATCGATTAGGATACTTTAGAGAATTTTAATGAATAACACACCACAAATTCACGTAATATGCATAATTATTTCAATTGTAAAAAAAACTATGAATTGAACATCATGGAAACTCATAATAATTTTATTTTTCATTTGCATTGAATTCAGATTGCAACACCTAGCCTTTGTTTTTCTTAATCTATTTGCTTATCTACATTGCAATATCTGCCTCCTTTTTATCACAACAAATTTTGACCATAATATCTACACTATGGTGAATAAGGGAGTGACAGTCTTGACAAGCATTGTTTAGAAATTGCTAGTCGTTTAGAGTAGATGCACCTAATGGGTTTAACGGTTCCGTTGGTTGACTAACTCTAATACAACTTAAAGTAACTAAATTCCAAGACAATCTAATTAAATAAAGATAAAACTAAACTAATTTAAACATATTAAAACACTAAACTAATCCTAAAATAAGCATATACAACAAATATACAAAAATATACAAATATGAAAACATGCTTCTTGGAAAGTCCCAAGGATGACTTAGAAAGTTGCATCTTAGACAGTTGTAGAAGGTAGAAATAATAGTTAAAGAGTCCATAAAAGCTTCAGAACACTGAATGAACTATTAATTGATATTTAAGTTAATAAACTCAAAGTTAATCCTATCCTATTAGCGAAATGATTAAATTGGAGAATTTAACTTAATTAGCATTTAATAGTGCATTTAACATTTTGCAGCTTTTCTACATTCTGTAGCTAGTAATTATTGATTCTTTAGTTGTCTAAGCTGCAACATTCTAAGTCATTCTTCGGAATTTCTTAGAAGCATCTTTGCATATTTGTATAATTTTGTATATTTATTCTATATACTTACTTTAGGATTAGTATAGTGTTTTAATTTGTTGAAATTAGTTTACTTTTTATCTTTATTTAATTAGATTTGTTTTGGCTTTTAGTTAGTTTAAGATAGATTAGAGTTAGTTGTCCAAAATAGTTGTTAAACTCGTTGAGTGCAACTACTCTAAACAACAAGGGGTTGTTAAACATCCTCGGTTCATGCCGTCACTCCCTTGTTGAGTGTAGTGCAAATTTTATGGTAAACAAAATGGTGCTAGAAGGAGGGTCAAGTGAAAAATGAATGTTTTTATGTTTTATTTTTAATTATTCATTTAATCATATGGTTTTATAGCATTTTATTTTACATCATTTGTTCATTCTTGATGTCATTTCATGCACTGCAGTCTAGTTTAGATGATAAGATCACCTTCTAAGAGTCCATTTTTTTACTTTAATAAACATTCATGGCTCATGCCCAAATCCATGTATGGGAATGTATTTTTAATTATCTGTCCATTGTTATTCCTGCCAAGACAACTAATCACTTTTCCAAACTTCAATATGATGGTGAAGGGGACATATCTACCAAGAACCATCTCATTAGATTCTTATATAAATATGTAAATAACCATCTCATTAAATTCTTATATAAATATGTAAAGGATAAGATCACTGACAATAATTTTCTTTATAATTTTTTTTCTCTTACCTTCAGAGGTAAAGCCAAATGTTGGATGGAAACTTTTCCTCCTCATTCAGTTTACACTTGGTTTTAGTTTGTGGATGTGTTCTTAGAATATTTCAAGAATTATTATTTCATTAAGTTGTGTAATGAGTTACACGATCTTTGAAAGAGTGAACTTGAATCTTCAGAAGACTTTTCGGAAAGATTTAGTCTTGTTCTTTGTAAGTTCCATTTTGATGATATAGTTTCTAAGTTTGATATTCATGATATCCTTGTAGATTATCTTACCCCTCTTAGTCAGCAAGATCACGTTCTAGATGATAGTTCAAATGCATCTCAAATTGTGAATCTACAATATGAATCTTGCTTATAGTTTAATCACAAAGGTGAATCAACTACAAATTTTTCCATAATCCAAATTGAATGTGTGAAGAGGGAAGAGGCTCCCTTTCCCTTTGATAGTTATTCCTCATCAATAATTATTGAAGGAGAGATGGATCCATTTTCTAAAGAAGGTTTTGAAGATTTAATTAAGGAATCATAAAGGGAGGAGCATATTGAGGGTATAAGTAATTCTTAGCAACTTAAATCTTTTGATATGGAAGATTTAGATAAAAAGTTGATTTTAAATCCAAGTATATCCTCATCTTTTCTATTTTTTATTATAATATATTCTCCAATTCAATTACTTATGAAAACACATTTAGTACTAATGAATTCCAGTGCTCTTAATTTGTGTTTGATCATATTGAAGAAGCTAAACCACAGGTTGAAGAAGAAAATTCAAGTACATATCATGATGTTGATCCACCAATCTTACTGAAATGAGCTTCAATCTTACTGGAATGAGTTTCAGATGAACATATTGGTAATGATAACGATCCATTTCTTATTAATGATCATGCTAATTTTTATAATTCTTTTATTGAAGAATCACCACTAATGAACAATCATATAAGTAAAGAAAATTATCCTAAAGGTTTAATCATTGAAAATGATTTTAGGGATTATTTTCATGTTATTGCCACTAAATCATTTTATTTCATATATCCCGGTCTATTCTTTGGTTTAGATGTGCATACTAATTCTCATTCTTTATCTAATTTTATGCGTTTAAAATTTGATAATCTTGTTATATTGAATAATGACGAATTATTTATTAATCTATAAGAAAATAGATATGGATTTGAGACATCACCTCATTTATTTCCACATCAAACTTCTAGAAGGGTAGAAAGTACATTTTATGACATATTTGTTGAAATGCCTATTTTTGAAATCATTGCATCTATTATGTCTTATGGTTATCAATATTATTTGTCTTTTCATAATGGATCAATGATATTGATCTTTATTTTGATAACTTATTATTAAATTCAAACATTTTTCTTATTTTAATTTAATTTATCATAACAATTCATTTCTTGATTTCAATGAGTCATTTTCAAAGTTGTCAATGATATCACATTTCTAATATATCTACGGAGTAACCTACTTATCCGACCATTTGCACCGATCGGACAACCTGGCCCGCGTGAGCGGTCACATCCGACGTTGTCGATCATCAGATCAGTAAAAATGGTCGGGTAAGTAGGTTACTCCTCCACTATATCCACTAGCTGCACCACGTTTTCTTTTTCTCTTTTTCTCGATGCACAATTATTAAGCCAGTAAACAATATAAATATTGGATGAATTACCATTCAAATAGTCAACGAAGTTCTTTGTATCTATTTCTCCTGTTGTTTATTCATTATCTTGCTAATGATTATTTTCCTTAAACATTTCTCTTAAGCCTAAAACTCTAAACTCTAAAATTATAGTTATTATTTTTCAGCCGGGAAATGTTTGACGTATTTTGAAAATCACGAAACAAGATAATTAACAAACAAAAATAATAATTTAAGCTTTTCTTGTCATTAAATTTAAAAGAATCATGCTTAATTATCTTAACTTCACTATATATGTTTATTTTAGGATTTTTTTTTTTTTATTTGTTTTTATTTCAAGTGTACATATCGTTTATATTGTTTTTCTTGTGCATTCTAGAATGATTGTTTGTTTTCAGATTTGATTTGAATGATTGTTTTTATTGTTAATTTGATTTTTTATTATTAAATCTCTGAATTTTACTTAAGATCACAACAATCCTAAACTGTCAATTTTTTAATTTTAAAATTTAGTTATGTGATAGGAACACAGGAAAATTTTAAATTTTATGTGATTTCTATGTTAAAACTTTACCAAATGTATTCTATAAATTTTAGCTTGGAATTTCTATTTTTCACTGGTGACAAATTTTTCATTATAAAATTAGACCTTCGATTCTTTTCTGCTTTCTTTTTTTAGTTTTCTTTTTAGTAGAAACATAGTCTAATGACCTGTTGATTATCTGTATCTTGGTAGTATTATTTTTAGTTGAATATGTTTAAAAGTATATTTTGTATGGGGTTGGTAAATGGTATACATAAAATCATTTTTCTTGATTGGATTTGACAATGATAAACTGAGTCAAGAATGTAATCTTTTCAACTATGCAAATGAGATTGTGTTTCCTTTATTTGTGGTGTCACACTTTTGGACTTTGGAAATCATGTTCAACACCCCATAAGATTCATGTTTACCTTCTTTTTTGTCTGATAAGGATGCACATTTATACAAGAATATTTTAATATGACACATATTGATTATGCTTCAACCTAGTAATGGAAAGTGTGATTGACATCGTCAAAACCATAAACCTATTTATGACATCTCGTACTCTTAAGGAGTCTAGTGGCTTCCCTGTTCATTAATTAATATCCCATGAGACTAATTTTAAATGTAGTGCAATCCTATTTTATAACATTCTAGGAGGTGAGATGGGAAACAAGAGGGCTTATTATAAGTCAACATGTTCATGACAAGAATCTCTTGTGGAATGAAACTACCACCATCTGGTTACCAAGACAAGGTAGTGCCTTTTATCCTTAAAAAACTGTAAGATAGGGGATCTCATCATGAGCCAACCTGTTCATCTTCCGTAAGTTTTGGTGGATGATATTGTCGTTATTTGATTACCAAGCCATGACAGTAGTTCTAAATTTCTCTCTATAGATGCAAATTATGATAATGATTGACAAGTAGTATATTTTTAACTAATGGAAGGAATCCAATCTACTTTTTTCTTAAAGATAACTTTGCCAGGGCTATGGATGCCTGCTAGCAGTAGTGGCAATTTCGATGGTATTGGAGGTCTAACTAAAGGATGATTGTTGATTAACATGAACTGCTTATTTTAGTGGTTAGCTATGAAAAATGTGTTCATTATCTAGAATGTATATTCCAAAAGATATATTGTATTTATTCTTTTGATGATTCTTACAAGGAGTACAATCCGACTTTATACAAATCAAGGGTCACAATTAAATGATGCGACCTATCAAGTCGTTCATTAATAAAGAACAAATTACTAACTAAGTAACTAAACTATTTAGTTTTATTACAAGTGACCCCTCTTTGGAATACTTCGTCCATGAAGTATTGGTAAGGATAGGTGGCACGAATGAAAATATTCATTCTCCCATGTAGCTTCATTATCTGGTAAGTTTCCCCACTTGATAAGGTATTCATTGATTGATCTAGAGAGAAGTGTTCTGGTTTTAATTTATAAAATGCATTATGGTTCTAGCACTAATTTTGCTTCATCATCTAACATAGGCCACTTGTCCCACTCACTTTCAAACTTGATATGGGCCATAGAACTTGGGTGCAAGTTTATGATTTTTGGAATTTTTTAGTGAAGTTTGTTTCTACAGTTGAAGGTGAACAAACACCCAACTGCCCACTTCAAGTTCTCGATCGGTTATTTTTTAGTCACCTTGTTGTTTCATGTGGTGTATTGCTTGTTCGAGATGGTTCTTCAAAATCTGGATGACCTCATCAAATGTTGCTAGGTAATATCTTGTTGCTGGAACTTCGAAATCATTGTTGACATATTCCCTTGTTGTAGGAGGTGGATACCCATATATGGCTTCAAAAGGTGACATTTTTGTTCATGTGTGATATGTACTATTGTGCCACCATTATGCAAGGTGTATCCATAGTACCCATTGCATTTGTTAGTCCTTCACAAAATTATTTTGGTATCCTTCAAGGAATTTATTTACTACTTTAGTTTTTCCATTTGTCTAGGGGTGGTACGAGGTACTCTGATTCCAACCTGAACCAGAGTACTGTATTCAAATCACCAAATTGAACTCGTAAACCAATTCGAATCATCTTCCCTAGGAATAGTTAGGTTCTAAATTTAGCAGAACCTCTAAACTTAGTTGTTCGGCTAAGTCCTTCCACAGTACCTTTCCGCAACTTGCAGGATGTGGGTGTACATTTTTCCAATTAAAATGGACCTCCTGCAATTACATGCCCACAACGATATTTCTGGATGCGGGATGTAGGATGCACCTTTGCATTTTTTGAATTATCACTCCCACAAATCTTCTCCCGCAACATCTATTCGAACCGTTGATCTTCTGCGGGGTGGATCTATAGCTTTGATCTTTTTTCCTTTATGGATCTAATCTCTGACCATTAGATATTTGTGGATCCAATCTCCATCATCAATCTGAATTCCTTTGTGGAATGTTCTTCCTTCCACTATTCTTCTACAGAACTTCTCCCAGTTGCTGGATCTTCTTACACTTGATCTCGTATGTCCAAACCTACATAGGTTTAGATCTCAGCTCTCATCTATCCTTGCAGTGATCGATCTTTGTAGACCCTGAATCTACAACAACTCTGCACATGCATTAATCATTCATGAAATCCGAAGCGGATTATTCATTTAACTCTCCCCTTCGATTGATCAGAAGCTTGATCAATCGATATCTATTTCCTCCCTCTCATAAGCCATCTTTCACATACGGTCTTATCAACTATTAACAGGGAATAAATCAAACATTCATTTCATGAAATCAGATAATCAGACATAGATGAGTTTACACACAGATATTTAGCCGAAATAGGCTTTTTCATTCATCTAATGAAACTGTATATACAAACTAATCTCGAAATTGTGTTCTAATACCTTTAGGCTTGATACAACTTTACTTGGCCTTTCCTCTGTCTCATGGATGCCTTACTGACCTCTCTAAGTATGCTTCTATTCTCTATCTATGTCCCCTGTCTATTGGTATATCTATGCTTTGCAGGCTTACATTTATACATAATTGGATTCATGAACCATTCTGGTTTTGATACTTAATACTCTTTACAACATACTAAATTAACTCTAACTATCAACCCTATCCTATGAATCCTTATAGGAATATATTAAACCCACTCACAACTTAGGATAAAATAATTAATCATTATTTGATTAATTATTCACCCACTAGCTTAATTAGTTGGCATCCACTTGCACCTTAAAGTCAAGACATGCCATCTATATCCTAGGAATGATTTATTTCCAATTCTGGGTTGATCTTTACCACCTTTTGACCATCCAGAATTAGTATACAGGACTTTACAGAAGATTCTACTTTATTCTGCTTTTTCTACTTTTCCTGCTTTTCTATGGATAAGATAAAAGCTAGTCAACTAGGAAACTGGGAGCTTTTGTTTCCAACCCATCCTCCATTGGGTTTTCTCCATTTTCTAGGATTAGCATGTTATTTCCATCTCCTTGAAAACTCACTCATGCTTTTTCCAACTCATGAGGTCCTTGATATATTTGGTAAGTGCTTTATCTACCTATGGGGGTTTTGCTATATTTTGGTAAGTCAGCCTTTTGAGATTTATGAGTTGTTTCCATACAATTAGATTTTCCTATGAGGGATTTACTATTTATGTACACTATTATTCACCATTATTTAATGGAAGGATACACACCAATATTCATCTCTTCATTCATGTGATTCAGTCTCTTTTCTTCTCTCTAGTTTTCCTGTGTATGCTTGTGAGAATTCTTAGTAGCAAGATCTATTTCCTATTCTTCTTCTTAGCATCATTGCTCATAGCATTGATCTATGATTTCTACATGGTATCAAATCTACAAGGTTGATCAAGTTCTACAGAGTTGAGGAGTGCTTCCAGTTTCCTATCCCTCTCTGAAGAAGAGCTTGTCTAGCTTACAATATTTTCTCCTAGTTTGTTTTGCAGGTTGTAGAGATTTTATTCTTGAGCACATAAATTCAGCAATATGGATTCTTCATCAGCTATAATTCTTACTTCCTTCAACTACCACGAATGGAAAGCCAAAATCTCCATTCTATTACGTAGTAGAGGATTATACAGAGTTACACTAGCTTTGGAGAATGAGCCCAATGCTGTGATTGAGAAAGATAAGTGGCATAATAGGTTGGATGAAGCCTATGGATTGCTTTGCCTCTATATTTCTCCTGATATACTCTTTCATCTAGATGGTTTTACCACTCCAAACCAAGTATGGACTCAATTGGAGTCTCTCTTTGGAGTTCAAGATGAGCTAAGAGTGCATCAATTGGAGATTGAGTTATTCTC